>CM033282.1:1310997-1700997 GCA_019343175.1 Oedothorax gibbosus | reverse complement strand
AATGAAGAGGATAGTATTTTGGAGAAAAAATGGTTCTCTCATTAAGAGATTTTGGTGAAATCTACTTTAACATGTGATTATTTCGAAGCTTATACTCAGTTGAAAAAAGTAATTGTTCGCAAAAGAGTTAAATAATTAAACAAAAAATAATCACATCGTAATACTAGTGTTCATGTGTTCATTAAGCAAAGGGATAAAGTTTTAAACACATTAATTTTCAAACTTTTATATACAGGGTGATCGGTAATTAAGCATCCCTATTAAAGACTCAAAATTTGGTAAGCATATTATTCAAGTCCTGGGGAAACGGATTATGCACACAAAAAATTAGTTACCAATGTGCATTTTGTCTCTTTTAAATATATTTCTGATGTACAGCGCCCTCTATCGGAGTTTGTATGCTTACCAAATTTTGAGTCTTTACTCTTAAGTTCGCTGTATTGAGAGCTCAAAATAGAAGTGTTTTATTACTGATCATCCTGTACATGGATAATCTCAAACACATTTTTGCCGCATGCCTCATTGCCCTCTAAGCGCTTGTGACATCTCTCCGATCTTAAGACATCTCTTCTCTTAATAAATTTACTTTAAAAATCCTCTGAATAGAAATAATTTTTGATTTTGCATGAAAAAACAATGTGGTTGCAAAGTCTTTTTTTCACTGTCGACGAATCCATCAGAAAACCCACATTTGCTGTGTTGCTTGGGTAGGTACTAAGGGTAGGATTGCTTGGGTAGGTACTGAGGGTAGGATTGTTTGGGTAGGTACTGAGGGTAGGATTGCTTGGGTAGTTACTGAGGGTAGGATTGCTTGGGTAGTTACTGAGGGTAGGATTGCTTGGGTAGGATTTGAGTGCGTTGTGGGTAGGTACTGAGTTATATGAGAGTTCAAAACATGCTAAATAATTTTTCAAGTGTAAATTAGCATCTGATTTTTTACAAAATAGAACACAAATCTTCATGAATTTATAAGTTTACTCAAATATAAAAGTATTTTACTTGCGAGTAAAAAACTGACGAAAATATTTCGTACGTACTCCTTAAAATTCAGTTAATGAATCAAATTCCTATATTAATTATTTAAGGATTTTATAGTCGTAGACAGTTATAATTCAGTAGGTAAAGAGGCGTGATAAATGTGAAGGTATTGCAAAATGCAGGTGATGTGTCTATGTGTATTAAACAATTGCTGATATACCTTCAGGGGATACTACATTCGCATCAGTTCACAATGTATACATTAAAAAACTTATATTTCAATTATATATATTAAACTACGAAAAAATGACTATTTTAATCCCAAATATTAAATGTATGTTACTTTAATATGAAACTTTGTCAAACTTCATGTATTAGTTAATGTTTTTTTTATAAAACAGTTTATTTAAGCATATTAGTGGTGATCATTATACATATAATTTTTATATTCTTAAAATTTGCTGAAATTTTTCTGTCGTTTGTTTAGGGTTATTTAACTTTGATATTTTACTTCTACCATCGTCGACAGCAAAACGCTCAAAATGGGCTAGCTCATATTTTTTTTAGTAAAATGCTTTACTTAACTGGTATCTCCGTATATCTCTTACCTATATCGGAACTACCTTTAATAGATAAACATGACTTTTTCCGGATGAATTTAGCTTTGTGGATGTTAAATCCCTACATAAATATACTTGGGTTATACTTGGTTAACTTTCTAAACTTTGTTAAACATATGAAATATCGGTCTTTGAATCACCTCGAATAATAATTAAATGCTTGTTATTTGAAATTTAAACATATAATGAGAATGTCTTATATTATAATACTATAATCGCAAATATTAAATATACGTTGATTAAATGCATGAATTTTCATAGCTCGCCAACTTAACATAGCTCGCCTAATTGAAGTTAATCTCGCAATGGATCACGAGTTCGAGAACACCGTGGACAGTTTCTTTCACAGCACTTGCTTCCACGATAACTTAAAATTTCATAAGAAACACAAAACATGCTCTTGCGTTAGATATCTAATGAGGAGAATGTTATTTTTATCGATGAAAGTGATACAAATGAAGAGGAAATTATTTTTGGTGAAATCAACTTTGACATATGATTCTTTTTTGAAGCTTACTCAGTTAAAAAAAAGTTTCACAAAATAATCAAATAATTAAACAAGAATAATCACTTCATTATACTAGTGTTCAGAGGTTCATGAAGTAAAATAATAAAGTTTTAAACACATTATTTTTCAAACTTTTATATACATGGAGAATTTCGAACATATTTTTGCCACATGTCTTATTGAACTCTAAGCGCATGTGACATCCCACAGCGACCCACCCCAATCTAATGTGACGTTGAAACTATTATTTCGAACTATCCCGCAGTTGACTAGTACCCGTGATTAAGACATTGCTTCTCTTAGTATATTTACTTTAAAAATCATCTGAATAGAAATATTTTTGGATTTTTGCATGGTAACAATGGGGTTACAATGTGCTTTTTCCACTGCCTACGAATCCATCAGAAAACCACATTGATTCAACGTGAGTTTGTTGCTTGGGTAGGTGCTGAGTTATGAGAGTTCAAAACATGCTATAATTAATTCTTAAAGTGTTAATTAGCTAATTAGCATTTGATTTTTTACAATAGAGTTTAACACAAATCTTCATGAATTTATAATTTTACTCAAATATAAAAGTATCTTACTTGCAAGTAAAAAACTGACGAAAATATTTTTATCTTGTACGGTACGTACTAGTTAAAATACAATTAATGAATCAAATACCTATACTTTTGAAGTATTTAAGGATTTTAAAGTCATAGACAGTTATAATTTGAAAATGAACTTGAGTCGGTAAAGATGCGTGATAAATGTGAAGATATTTCAAAATGCAGGCGAAGTGTCTCTGTGTAGTAAACATTTGCAGAAATACGTTTAGGTGATACGACTTTCGCATCAGTTCATAATGTGTACATTTAAAAACTTATATTTCAATTTTCTAATTAACTACGAAAAAATGACTATTTTAATCCCAAATATTAAATATATGTTGATGAAATGCATGAATTTCCGTAGCTTGCCGGCGACAGTTCATTTCGCAGAGGATCACGTGTTATCAGAAAAAACCCTGAACAGTTTCTTCCACAGCAGTGCTTCTTTGGAAATATATGAAATGGTTTGACGAAATTGTAACGGTTATTTTTGAGTTATGTTACGTTATGAGCACCTTCAATAATTGAATATGATTTTTTATATTACCGACCATTTCGAAAGTTCGGACTGTTCGGTTTACAAATTTAGGATTTTAAGACTATTGATAAGATGCTCAGATATCATTTAGTGTTTTGTTATAAAACTATTTATTTAAGCATTTTAGTGGTGATCATTATAAATATAATTTTTGTATTCTTAAAACTTGTTGAAATTTTTCTGTCGTTTGTTTAGTTTTATTAACTTTGAAATTTAACTTCTATACTTGTCCTCAGCAAAACGTTCAAAATGGACTAGCTCATAACTGTTTGGTAAAAGGCTTTACTTTACCGGTATCTCGGTATATATATCTCTTACCTATATCTATCTTGAAACTACCTTTAATAGTTAAACATGACGTTTTCCGGATGAATTTGGCCTTGTGGATGCTAAAGTCCTAAGTAAATTAACTTGGGTTGTACTTGGCTAAACATATGAAAGATCGGACTTTGAATCCCCAAGAATAATAATTAAATGCTAGTTATTTGAAATTTAAACATAATGTCAATTTCTACATTTATTACCAGGTACATATCGTAATACTATATCCTACTAATATGTGTTTTTATTTATTTAAGAAATGACATTTATTACTCATAATTGACAATTTTTAGCAAAAAAATTACAACCTTTAAGGTGTTTTTTTTCTATACGATTGTTGCAAAAGTCAAGGGAACTAAGATAAAATATGTACATACTTTTCTTATTTTAGCTTAAAAATTAAGTTCCTTAGCTAATTAGTGCACTTTTAAAATGCAATATTTTGCCAAAGCGTCCAAATATATCTAATAAATGTAACCTACGTATTCAAAACTTTCAACCCCACTTTACTATATTGCAAATAAATCCAGTTCCATGTTCACCTATGTTAATGTTACTTCCCCTATGAACTATAGAAGAACTTAAAGTTTGGTATTTGGTACTAGGGCAACACGAGAGTATCTGGTACAGCTGAGGAAAAAAAAAAACGATCCACCCTTCATTTTTCGGCTGGTATTGGTCAAGGAATTTTGTGAAAGGTGTCATTTTTCAGGAAATAGCGTACGGAATTGAGAACTGGCAACCAAAATTGCATAAGGGGTCGTCTACATATTAAAATGAGTACCAACTTTGAAAACACCCAGTTTTTTTTACATAAAAATGTTCAGCACCATCAAAATACCCCAGGTATAAAAAAGAATTATTCATTTTGCATTATTTGCTGAGATATTAAAGCATTAATTTTGAACTCGTTTAGGGGGAAATCTCCAAATTGAAAAAAGTAATATTTAGGGTGCCTTTTCGAAACGACAAGCTAACAAAAGGGTTACTATAATCTCGCCAAAGAATCCTAGAATTAAACCTTCTTCACTAATATTGTGATTTTTTTTATGTTTTTACACTTTTTTTTTTAATTTTGGATTTTAAAATTCAGAAATAAAATAAAGGGTTAGACGAGAAAATGTTTAAATTTTAAATTAGTCACACATACGATTATTTATAACGAACAGATTTTTAAATGCGATTAGTTACAATCAGATAGACAAACATGATTATTACATTTATGTTTTACATTTTATGCAAATTTTTGTTTCATTCACATTGCTACAAAAAGTTTGTTTAAAATTCGGCGCACTGGGTCTGGGACATATGCCGACAGCCGAAATCCCGACAAGCCAAAATCCCGACAAGCCGAAATCCCGAATGAGTAAAATCCCGAACGGGTCGAAATCCCGAAAATAGATTTTTGTCCATTCCTCGATTTTTTTTAAATATTAGAGATTATTTATTTATTTAGTTATTTAGTCAGTTAGTTATTTAATCAGTTAGTTAGTCAGTTAGTTAGTCAGGCAGTCCGTTAGTTAGTCAGTCAGTCAGTTAGTCAGTCAGTAAGTTAGTCAGTCAGTTAGTCAGTCAGTTAGTTAGTCAGTCCGTTAGTTATTCCAGACTGACTAACTTAGTCTAACGGACTGTAAATTAGTCAGTGAACTGACTGACTCACTGACTGACTAACTAACTTACTAACTAACTTACTGACTGACTAACTTAGTCTAACGGACTGTAAATTAGTCAGTGAACTGACTGACTCACTGACTGACTAACTAACTTACTAACTAACTTACTGACTGACTAACTAACTGACTGACCAACTGACTAACTAACTGACTGACTGACTAACTGACTAACTAACTGACTGACTGACTAACTAACTTACTAACTAACTTACTGACTGACTAACTTAGTCTAACGGACTGTAAATTAGTCAGTGAACTGACTGACTCACTGACTGACTAACTAACTTACTAACTAACTTACTGACTGACTAACTAACTGACTGACCAACTGACTAACTAACTGACTGACTGACTAACTGACTAACTAACTGACTGACTGACTAACTAACGGACTAACTGACTAACTAATTGACTGACTGACTGGCTGACTAACTGACTGACTGACTAACTAACTGACTGACTAACTAACCAACTGACTGACTAACTAACCGACCGACTAACTAACCGAAACCGACTGACTAACAAGCCGACTGACTGACTAACTAACGGACTGACTAACTGACTAAATAACTAACTAAATAAGTAAATAAATAAATAAGTAATCTTTAATAAAAAAAAAATTAAAAATCGAGAAATGGACAAAAATCTAATTCGGGATTATGGCCTTTCGGGATTTCGACGTTCGAGATTCTGGCTTGTCGGTATTTTGGCTTTCGGGATTGTGTCCGGAACCCCGGCTCACTTTATCGGTAATATAAACCACGTATTACAAAATGAGAGTTACGGTCCTAACACGATATTTAAGGAAAGCAAAATAAAATTACGCAGAATGATTTGGCAATGATTTTTAACCAAGGGCACTAATCATTTTAAATAATCAATGTGGTAACAATGAAATATGCTAAACACCGAATTCCAATAATATTTTATGGTTTTAATTTTTAATATAAAACACACTTTTGGAAATTGTATTGGAAATAACATACATTCAAAAACATAGTAATCGATATAATTTAATGTTAATTATACAAACAAAATACATTGTATGCACTTGAAACAAGAAAAAATTTCTAGACATTTGACAGACATCAATAATTTGAAAAAACATTTACCAAAAACGCTTTTCAACCACCAAACGATAATGCAAGTTAGTATCCAATTTGATAAGTAATTTTTTACACGGTCCCTAAAATTCGTTTTTTTCCAGTGTTTTTACAATAACTCGGCAAATAATTGTTGTTGAATTAAAAAAAATCGGGATTTTGGTTCTACTTGATCTACTTTATCGATTTATGTAACAAAAATTTTGGGTTGCTATTCATGTTTTATTTTTTCTTATTTAAATTTAAATAAAAAAATAATAAAAATGAAAAATTGACGAAAAAACTTGTGTGATTTGTTTTTGAAAGATTAAGAAGTATATAATGAAAAAAAAATGGTTTAATTAATTTTATTTGTGGAGGTATGAATAAAAGTGTGTGAAACTTTTTTAACATTATGGGCGTTCAACTTTGAATGCTTATATCTCAACAAATAAAAGCAAATTAATAAATTTTCTTTTGGATCTGGGGTATTTTGTAGATGATAAACATTTTTATATAAAAAAATTGGGTGTTGCCATTGGAATTTTTAAAGTTGGTACTCATTTTAATATGTAGACGACCCCTTATACAATTTTTTTTGCCAGTTCTCAATTCCTTACGCTATTTCCTGAAAAATGACACCTTTCACAAAATTCCTTGACCAATAGCATCCGAAAACCGAAGGGTGGATCGTTTTTTTTCCCCAGCTGTACGTACCTTATATTTCGATCCGTGTCAAGTGACGTAAAAAACCACCTGAGCATCCACCCAACTCAACTTTATAGCTCATCGTACGCTATTTTAGTTTAGGTTAGTTTAGTTTGAATTATCGTCGCTCTAGAGCTACACGAGGGCTATTGGCGAAGGGTGCTGTACTTAGAACCACAGTCAAGTGTGACGCGTACGCTATTTTAGAACATTGGACTCCACATATTTAACGAGTAACGTAATATCAAGGAATGAAAAAGGCTAGAGTCACTTTATATCGACTTGTACTAATACGTAGAGAATAAATCATGGCACGTCTTAGTTTTGGCAAGTTCGTAACGAACGGTGGTTCGATATATAATGGTACTGGACAGGTTTTGGCTTTTGCAGATGATGGTTTTGATATCAAGAGGTAAA
Source organism: Oedothorax gibbosus (assembly GCA_019343175.1). Lineage (NCBI taxonomy): Eukaryota > Metazoa > Arthropoda > Arachnida > Araneae > Linyphiidae > Oedothorax > Oedothorax gibbosus. Next base: position 1,693,559 of record CM033282.1, on the reverse strand, counting down.
ACGGCACTGTTTGAGCTTTTCAACACTTAACCAGAGAGGTCAGCGAATTTGGTTGGATTAAAGGCAAAGATAATGCAATGCTTGAGACAAATGGAGAGAATGGACGATGGTATAGGCACAAAGGGAATAATCAAGGAACAATGTCAAGGAGAAAGAAAGAGAAAAAATGGATTGATGAAGTAGAAATATATCTAAGGGCCATGCGAAGATTAAAAATTGGAAGGCAAAGTCGAGAGACAGACGAATTTGTATTCGTATTCTTCTCGTCTTAGAAAGGTGATGGTTTAACAGTGACTGTAGTGTCAGGGAATTAGTAAGTTAGTAGAGAACGCTCTTCCTTTCCCCACCAGTGAAAATTAAGTCTCTACTAAGAGTATTTTTGGCCAATAGTGCTTTCTACAGTGCGTTCACAAGTTTAATGAACTTGGTGAACACTGGTTTTTATTTTATAAAAGCTGTTGCAACTCTGCAGACGCTAGTAATTCAAGCCATTATCAAATGTTTCAGGTACACTGTTGAGGAAACTCACCGATTTACTCTAAATTTTCCTTTTTTTAAAGACATATTTCCGTTTCGTTTAAAGATATTTTTTTCGCTATTCGACGAAATGTTTAATCTTTTGAAGAGAGATCGCATGCGCCTTAGTCAGAGAATGGTTTTGATATTTGAAATTAACTTTGGAATTACTGCAACGAATTTTAAAACAATAGATCGAAAATAGTAGTTCAATTTCAAGATAATCATTTGGCCTTTTTTATAGTTATTTATAATTACATAATTATATATTTTATGGTTATTTATATAATTATAATTACATTATGTTCGGTTGCGATATATAGTCGACATTTATGTATGTCGATTATTTTAATAACATATGAGTGTTATACAGTACCGCTTAATTTCGACTTAATTTTTACTTGACCCTTTGTGTAGGGACAAATATGACCCAGTTTTTAGCTTTTAGTTTTTTGACCTTAAAATCTGCAAGGGGTAAATATAAACCATTTTTTGTGTATTCTCTACTTACCCAGATACATAATCTTTGTTTTTGTAGAGAAAAAACCCAGTTATCAAAATTTGACAACGGTAGAATGCAAATACTACATTCCTGTTCTTAGACGTCAGTTAGAAATGGGATTTTTTAAGATTTTTTCAAAAAACGCTTTGCACCTCAAGTAATTTTTTTGAGAAATATACTTTGTTATTATGTTATCTAATGTATTGTTACATAAATTAATACTGTATTAGATAAAAAAATTATCTTTGTATTCGGAGAAATATAAGACCTTGTATTCAACATCAATCGTGTTTCCGTAGAAAGATGTAGACAGTAACAAATGACTGCCAAAGGTACACCAAAGTGAAAAACAAGTAGCTTCAGCTTATTTACTAAAATATTTGTAATATAAAGAATGTTGTATTAAATGTTGAATTGTTTTAATGAATCTAGTATTACAGTGGTAAATCAGTGCCATCTAGCGTAAATAATATTTATGCAGACATCCGCTACACCACAGATTAATAGATGTTTGTCCAATGATGAGCGAATGTGATGCTAAAATGTCTGACGTAATAGAAGTAGTATATATAATTCATTTTTCCAATTAAAAAAAATCAAGGTAGCCTAAACTTTTAATAGGACAAATATAAACATATTTTCGAAAATTCTTTCGGTGACAATGAGACAAATGTTTTGTTTGCAGTTTCTGGTTTCTTATTGTGTCTGTAATCATATTTTATCATGATTTATCTCATATAATTGCTGATTTTTTACCGTCACAAAAAGGGTTAATAGTAAACAAACGAGAATATACGATTGTAAATTCATTAAAATATCACATCAACAATTGAAAGAAATTTCCATTAATCGAAGAAAGAATATTTCTTAGTGATGGGGATTTTTTAATATTAATCTTCTGAGAATAAACCAATTGGTTGAAGTGTAAACTTGTTTTCACTGCAACATTTTATTATTTTAATTTTTAGCAAAAAAAATGTTTTATGAATTTTCTGTAGGTTACGTTAATGTACCATGTAGTTATAAACGACCGATCCATTTTGTTTTTAATTTGGAAAAAATATGCGTGTCTTTGGAAAACCTGACAGTCAAGTGACGGTTTTATGCGTCTATGCCAGCTTTTCCTAACTGGTGGGTCGCGACCCACTAGTCTGAGTAACGAAATTGTTACAGGTGTCACTAATCGGTTATGTAGAAGTGACCAAAGCGCCCCCTATGTTAAACGTCTTGAAATTTGGAACTATATCGTTGTATCGAAGACTGGATTGCAAAATTAGAAGGCACGAACTACCCAACGATCAACCTAAGTCAAACTAATTATAATGTATACAATCATAGAAAGTGTTTTCCATTTTATGCCTGATTGAACAGGTTTAATTACTGTATAAAATATTTAAATGTCCCCTGCTAAAAAATGGATAGTAGTAAAAAATTTAAGGCTGTATTTTTTATAATTATAAGAATAAAAAAAATGCTGATCCTCTTATGGCGCTATGATTTTTCCATCGGACGTTTTTATGTTTGCGGGTTTTTTCTTTGAAGTTACACACGTTTTCTCTGGATGGATGTAGTGTCCCCTCAAAGGAAAACATTGTACATTCAAATGTATGGGTAGCCAGTGAGAGACGTCTCTTTATTCCGATAAGGAAATGACTGTCAAAAGTGTAGAAACACTGGTCGATGTCAAATAAGCGATAAACATACACCCATGCCAAACCAAATCAGCCAGCGGAAGAGGAACTGAATTCAGTATTGTAGACATGCGGTCCCCGGGGGTCTACGTGCATCTCCCCCGAGGGGCCGCAAAGCCCAAAAGATGATTGCGGAGGAAGGAGCTCGTTTCAGAAGGATGCTATGAGAGGAAAAGGAGAGAGTAATCGACTTGCGTCAAAAAACTAACCCCTAAGATGATATCTTTACAATTCTTGCATGTATGCAATTTTTATTTTTAGGCATAGTAAAAAGTTTAGTTTTATGCTGCGATAGGTATGGGCCTCAACGTTAACGAAGAAAAAACAAATAGTATGGTAGAAAGCTCTAAAAAAATGACGCGCAGCCACTCAAAAAATGGAAATTATGCGTTTGAAAGAGTCATCCAGTTAAAATACTTGGGCATTAATATTACCCACAAAAAAGAATTAAATTAAAGTTAGAAACATACTTTGATGGCAAATAGATGTTACTTTGGTCTGAAAAACTAACTCAAATCGAAATTCCATTTATTAATTACCAAAGTACAATTTTACGAAATCCTTATCAGACCAATAATCCTTTTTGGCAGCGAGACTTGAGCAATAAATGAGAAGAAAATAGACTGCTGATTTTTGAAAGAGAGATACTTTGATAAATCTTTGGAGCAGTTAAAGAAAATAACATATGGAGAAGTCAATGTAATCATGAATTCTATAACAAGTACTACCAATCTGACATATTGAGAGTTATCAAATCCTACAGGATAAGATGGCTGGGACACGTTTTTCAGCGAGAAGTTTCGGATCCTGCTGAAAAATTGACATTTTTAATGATTAAGGGCACAAGGAAAAGAGGGAGACCAGTTAAAAGGTAGTTGGAAAGTATGGAAACGGACTTAAAAGAGTTGTAGGTAGAAAGGAAAAAAAGTATGGCTGCAAATCGTCCTGCCTGGAAAGAGAAAATTTAGAAAGCAATTTTTAAGTAAAACGTTTAGTTTTTGGGAATAATGTCCATACGTAAAGACCAGCATTTTATTCTCGTTTAGGAAATACTTTTTACAGCGATTTACGACTCAAACTGTCCATAGGAAAAACAAAAAGAAAGCTTTTGAAGAAATATAATTTGATATATTCTGTCCTAAGTAAATCAATTAGTTCCTAACCACTTAAAGTCTAAGAACTGAAGTTTTTTTGGAAACATTAAACTGCAATCTATTTAGCAGAATGCACATGCAAGCAAAAAAATCAAAATGCAATATTAAAAATGTCAGAACTTGTTACTTTTTGCATAAAAAACGATATTTCGAGGTTCAAGCACAGTAAAAAATAATTTTGTAGCTAAAATGTAGCTTTTTGTAGCTAAAATAACGTTCTTAAGAAAATCCCATCAGAACCAATTATTTTCTGAAATAATTGCTGTTTACTTCCTTGCCCATATCAATGTACAGTAGGTCTTCATATATATCCGACTACTTTTTTTACCAGTTCCCGTTCGGAAAATCACAAATTTGGCTAATCCGAATTTTTCCGAAAAAAAAAAATCATGAATAAATGTTGCACATGGATAACTTTTTGTAAGTTTACAATTGAATAATATGGTAATATTTCATATGTTAAATTCCCATGTACGGATGACTGAATGGAAAATGATATAATTGGAGTTTAAATGGTTGGAGTTCCTATTACTTTTCTTCTTCAGAGGTTTGTATGACAACTCATTTATTTTCAGTTAGACCATGATAAATTCAAATGTTCAAGTTTTTATAAATAAAAAGGCAAGTAAATGTTTAAGCATAAATATGACACTATGTTTATTGCAAGAACCGACCTCATTTTTTAACAGGAGTTTTAAAGGAAATTTCTATGAACAATCTAAAAATGTACAATTCAAGAAGCAAGCAAAATTGCCCACTCTATCGTGGTGAAAACTATTACTATTACGTTCTAGCAGTATTCATTTTAATGATTAAGTAAATATTCTCCACATCTCAAGACAGCCTTAGGCATACACCCAGCTCGTATTCCATATTGTGCATGCCTTTCCAAAGCATTTACATAATACACTCCGGACAAACGTCAACATAGAAAGAAGAAATATGCCAACTATTTATTCGAATCAAGTTTCAGTGTTGCTAGGAAATATTTTCGGGGAAATATGCCGTAAAACGTGCTTGGAAATTATTTCCCACCGTTTGTCTTTAATCGCATCCAAATATGGCTGGATATTCGGGATAAAGTTTTTTTTAAGGAGGAAGCGCGATGTGAAAAGGAATTGGGGTAATAAGGTTATACGACTTGACTTCTCAATGGGAGCTTAGACTATTGTTTTATTTCCCTCTTGATAGCGCTGGGATAGCTTGGCAAAGCTGCAACCGATACTTAACTGGTTTAAGTAAAACAAATTCAAAAGTAAATATTATTGTCGAAGCTGATTATGAACAGCGAAATTTATTTATTATAATATAAATTCAACAATTTATTTTTTTATGTGACATTATTATAATGTCTAAACAGATAACTTGTTTTTAGAGAAAATAATTCAGTTACGGCCTTTTCAAACCACACAGTAGTGTTCAAGATGGAGAATATCTTCTCAAAAAGTTGTAACTGGCGTTGGATTTATTTCTGGTTAGAAAAGTTCAAATATATCAGTTAAATTAAAAGTAAATGGATACAGAAAAATGTATCAATTTATATTTCAAATTACTTCTAAAGCATTATTTGAATTGCTTATTTTTGTGTTTGTCGAATAGCAATAATATTTTATTTATAGATTTTTGTTAAATGAACGTAACATTATTCTATAAATAAAATCACTTGAAGCTTTGGTAAACCAATCGCATTGCATTTTATTGGGATGTGGATTGAGAGGAAATTGTTACTTTATAACAGAAAAATGAGGTGGAAGTGGGATAATTGGAATACCGTGAATACGTGAGATACAGGATTGGCTTATGTGTATCGTCATATATGATATGAATTCCGTTTGGGTGTAAGCTGATACGAAACTAACATACAGAGTGAGCCATAAATTGGTGCAATTAAAAAAATCATAACGAAATAATAAGTATTGCTAAAAAAAGATTTTTGATAATATGGTTAAAGTGCTTTCTGGGTATGATATTTTTATACAGGAATAATATGAAGAAATTGCTGCTAAATGGAGATAAGACGTCAAGCGTTTTATGCAGATTTGAATAGAAGTAAAACACTAGTAATAATATTTATATAAACTTTTTTGTGAGCAGTATATTATTGTATTATGTATATAGGTCACAATACTAGGAAAGGTGTCAATTTAAAAGCAGAATTTATTTCTGCTTTATTTTTCTGAATATTTTGTATAAAAATAAAGTAATAGTGCATTTCAATTCTAAATTGGGTGTGCATACTGAAAAACAATAGGGGGGGGGGGTACAGAAAGTTATATTATTTTCCGCGCCATCTGTAAAGACCCCTTCAGATGGCGTTGATTTAAGGTTATGAGACTAAATGTTATAGTTTTATGGAAAATGCTGTCTGAAACAACACCAATGCCAACAACTCCTTAAGAACTACGTATTTTGTATACAAATGAACTACTGATACAAGTCATTTGAAACGGTATCAATATTTTTGAAGACCTTGAACATTCTTTTTTTTATCCCCTCACAATTGTGTAGCTCAGGTCTTAAAGGGCTAGGGGATCCAGTTTTCCACAGACACTATAAGTTTACGATTAACAAATCGTCAACTCCGAGTGAGGGTTCCTGCCGTCACGATCACTCCTATCGGCAGATAAATTAATTAAATTGCGAAACTTGTGATTCTATAAAATAGCGAATTTCCGGTGATTCTATAAGCACGCATTCTTAAAATTACTTTCAACTCCGGCATTCTTAAAATTAACGGGTAAGTTTAAAATCGCAAGCAGAATTCCAGACTATAGTTTGAAGAATTTTTTCAGTACTTTTTTGAATACTTTATTTTTTAAAAATGCGCCTAGTCTTTTGAGTTCCGTATGACAGATTACTACTAATATATGTTACCAATTTGGAACTCTATCTTTGACATCAGATCTGTAAATTGTATCAATATTAGATGCGTACCCTATTGATTTCCTGCATTCGCACCCAAAGTGGAGTTGAAATGCCCAATTACTTTTTTTCTTTTAAAGAAAGGTAAATTAAGTTAAAAATTGGTACTTAATATTGGTTCTTAACCCTTTCAGTCCCATTGATGGCATTTGGTATCATCATGTTCCGGATCATAATTAAAAAAAATAATAGGGCTGACATCTATTGGGATTAATAAAAAATATTTTCTAATAGAAAAAAGTTTGAAGAGATATGCTTTTTGATATCATAAATAGCTATAGACGATCAGCAAAAAATTCTTAAAGGATAATGCCAAATTGTCATTGGGACTGAAAGGGTTAATATTGGTCCGCATATAACAATAATTGATAAAAATACAGATATGTGATTTTTAAAAAATGTGTGTCATAATGTGATTTGTGTCATAATGTGATTTTTTAAAAAATGTTATCATACTAAAACTATTTAAAAAATATGGGTATAAAATAGTTGATAACTTTTTCTGACAAAAATTAAAAATTATAAATATGTGAGAATTGTCTAAAAATAAATAACGTATTTTTTTTAAATAGCAAGAACGTATGTGTGGTTAAACAGAGGAAGGAATGGGGAAAAAAAGAGTTAAACAACAAGTCCACGCAAGGTTTAGTTCATTTCTGCCAATACGCGTGCATGAAGTGTGGACCGTCTGCATTTTTCAAGCTGCTACAGATCTGAAAAGGCACTATAGATATAATAAGATGCTACCGAATTGAATATTCGTATTATTTTTATTTTTATCTTTACTATTACTATTATTATTATTATTATTTATCGTACTGTACTATCAACTGGAAAACCACGTTTGCTTATATATATATATATATATATATATATATATATATATATATATATATATATATATATATATATATATATATATATATATATATATATATATATATATATATATATATATATATATATATATATATATATATATATATATATATATATATATATTATATATATATATATATATATATATATATGGGACGTTCGTATCCATTATTCATTTTCTTGAACTCCTACTCATTTTCAAACTTTAAATTATCTCGGCACCAATTAATTTAAGCTTTTAAACAATTATTATCCGGAGCGTAAATAACACTAGATTCGTTTAATCCCATTTCTTTACATATATCCAAACTCATAACGCTGTTTCTAATGCTCCTAATAATGAGTAAACTCTAATAAGCTTTTCCGTGGAGAACTTTTGTTCCATGTCTCAAGAGATTAAATCTTTTCAAAAGTTTAAGGCTATTCATGGTGAAGTGGTAATTTCACAAAGTATTAACAGACTCTCAACAAATGGTGTGGGAATTGGTAATGAGAATTGATATTGTAGTTTAGGCAGCTCAAGATAATACATTTTTAAGGTACCCGACTACGTTTTAAAAGTTAATTTCGATGAAAATTGCAATTTTTTAATTTTATTTCTAGATAATATGAACATTTATCTTTTAAAATCTGCTTTTAGTTTCAAGCTCCGTTGTGTAGAAGCTTAGATATAAGGATTTCAAAATAGGTATAGTGGTAAACCAAAACCGAAAGTAACCCTAAAAAAACATTTTTTAAAAAAAATTTTAAACCATTTTTAAATGATTAAACATTAAAAACATATTGCTAGAATAAGGCCAAAATAAAATTAATAATTTTTAGTTTCAGTTTGGCAACAATGTAATGTTTACAAACAGTGCCGTTCTTATATGCCTTTTTGAAATTTTTACTTTGATCGCGTTTTCTGAAGAATTGCCTTTTCACTAACTTAACCATACCGCTTTCGCTTTATCTCAAAATGTATTCAATATAACAGTCTGATATTTTATATGGTGGCTCGTTATAGTTCAGAGAATGTAATGAACTAAAGGCGTGTATGTAATTACATATTTTAAATATTAATTGATGTATGAATCAAAAATAATCTTGAAACTATTTGATTTTTTTTAGGAAAATTTACATTATATCTTATAAAATTAAAAAAAAATATATCAATTACCTTTTAGTTCATTACAATTAAAAGTATGCAAGAAATGTATGGTTAAAACTTAAATGAGTTACATTGATAAACTTTTCTTCTACATTAAAAGCCGTATAAGCAAAATAGTGGTAAATTTTCACTAAAAATCGCTATTTTTGTGAAAAATAAAAAATTTACAATTATAATTTGTAGGCAATTCATGTTTCAATAATACATTTTACCTTTCCATTGCATTTACAGTTTAGATTTTGGAGGTTTTAAAAATAGTGCACGAAAGGTAGTCGGGTAAGGTCTTCTAGTACGTAGCTTCGAAGCTTGTTAGTTAAAAACATATTTATTGTGAGGGCTGTACATTTTGTTGGTTCTTGCTATTTAATCCTGTGAAATCCGCCGATAAGATGAACATATAGAGACTGTATTCATACAGTAGGCTTTAACTTAGATTTATAGGTCAAAAGAGCTATTTTAATCAACAGCTTACTAATTAGACTCGTCAGTAGAAAAAAAATAGTTTCGTTGAAATAGCGAAAATATTTGTTAACGCTTTTTGACGTCAACTTTTTTCTTTTTTTTACATCGAGCTTCAACACAGCTTTAATACGTCTCGTTATTTCAGTAACACTTTCAATTTACATGGCCGTATCCTAAGCTGGTACTTGACGTTACCTAAACCGACGTTATGACTGTTTTCTATGAACAAATTTAACTTCCAAGACACTGTTAAAATCAAACTGTTCTTTTTTTAGCAATTTTGTTTTAGCAGGTAGGTAGGTATGTAGGTTGGTACAAGTATTTTACAACTTGTGTGCTTGATCAGAGACCCGTTTTTAAACCTTTGTCAAATACGACAGACACAGACAGATTTTTTTACTGACACAGAGATAGAAAGTACATCCAGGGCGAAGGCGGGAATCGAACCCGCACCCGGTACAGTGCGCAGACTGTGAGCGTAATGGGCTGCGACCAAACCCACTAGGCCTCAAGGAGCCCTTTTTTTGGCATCTTTCGTGTATAAGATCGGAGAAACTAAAACCGAACCAGTGATGAATAGTACTGCGGATTACATAGTCAACTTGCCAAGCTACTTAAGCCCAACCATTGTGTAAGTACACAATAGTTACGAACACCTTCAAAAGATGAATACGAGTCTTTATACGACCGACCATTCCGCAAATTGGGAATGTTCGTTTTACAATTTTTAAGCAAAGAAACGTTTAAAGGAACAACAGTTTTAGTTAATATTTCATTTTAACCACAGCAAAGCGCTCAAAATAGACTAATTCATACTTGAAGAGCTTAGTGGAAGAACGTGCTAAGTGACATTTTTGAAAAAATTGAGAATTTTGTGTCAATGAACATATTACCAATCTTTTTACAACAGATGCAATAATAATATAATAAAATGCAATAATAATAATTTAAATTATTAGTTTTTGAAGCTTTCCGACTTTGACTTTTCCTCTACTTTTCTCTAAATCTATTCATATTAATTAGAATACAAATTTAATATTTAAAATATATATATATATATATATATATATATATATATATATATATATATATATATATATATATATATATATCATACATTCTGTTAATAACATATACAATTGTGTCATACCGTCTAAGCTATTGGACAAGAGATTTCAAGAACGATGTCACCATATTATATTTAAAACGACAGTTCAAGTGTCGAAGAAAGTGGGTACAATCAAACGTTTCAAAGGTTCTTGTCTATTAAAACACGATGTCGTGTTTGAATAATGCAAGATGCTTCTCAACTACGCTTATTAATAATTAGTAATGTTGAGGAGAGTTTTGAAAGCACTAGCTTCGAAGAAGACTTGTTTGTGCTCATTTAATATTTAAGTCGACTGAAGCGAATATATATTTCGTTCTGTAGTTAAAAACATGTTTCAAATTTCAGAGAACTGTGAATGCTTGTTGTAGAAATGGATGTACACTTAAAAAAACATTGATGGAATCGAAAGTGTTTCTCAAGGAAAAATGGGGTGAGAAATTCTAGTGATGGTATCTTATCGAACTATTACTTGTACTTTAAATTTAAGTAATCTTTTTTTTTTTGGTAAAACTGTAGGAGGATAGAATGAACAGGAGCCGTCGCGTGGATTCAAACGTACGGGAACCGAGGGAAGCGAGAGGTGGAGGGGAGGTGGGGGAAGGCAGCCATCTTTGTCTACCTATTGTTCATATAGTCTTCTATGGGAGAATTTACGATTTTTCTTTTTAATAAAAAAATTTGATCACATTACGGAAAACGAATACACATATGTATATTTCTAATATGCTCAGTAGATATATATCAGTGTTGGGCAAATTTTAATTACACAGACAATTAATGATTAACAACTAATTAATTGTTACTACTGCAATTAACAATTATTCAATTGTAATTGTTTAAAACTGCAATTAACAATTAATCAATTGTAATTGTGGGAAACTGCAATTAACAATTAATCAATTGTAATTGTGGAAATTATTGTTAACAATTAATTAATTTTAACTCCGACTATCCGACCGACCAACAACGACAACCCGACCGACCGACGAAGACCGTTTACGAGACTGACCCGACCGACCAATACCGACGACCCGACAGACCGACCATTACCGACTACCCGACCGACCGACCAAGACCGGTCGGTCGGGTTGTCGGTCAGGGTCGATTGGTCGGGTTGTCAGTCTTGGTCGGTCAGGCTGTCGGTATTGGTCGGGTGTCGGTCTTGGTCGGGCTGTCGGTCTTGGTCGGTCGGTCGGAGGGTCGGGTTTCGGTCGGGATTGTCGGTCTTGGTCGGATTGTACCTCTTGGTCGGATTGTCCCTCTTGGTCGGATTGTCTGTTTGGTCGGTAGGTCAGGTAGTCTGTCTTGGTCGGTCGATCGGGTTGTCGGTCTTGGTCGGGTTGTCGGTCATGGTCGGTCGGGTTGTCGGTATTTGTTTTATAAAACAACTAAAAAAGTTAAATGCAATTAATTTAATTGCAAGGTGCAATTAAAAGTTCAATTGCAATTAATTTCATTGCAATTAATTTAATTGCAAGGTGCAATTACTTTTACAATTGACAATTGATTAATTGAATGCCCAACACTGATATGCATTATTTAAAATACAATAACAAATAAACACTTAAAATTTGGCGATATTAAAATTGGTTCCTCTGGAAATCTTAAAATTAGTTTGTTTTAATTTGGGGGAGTTATTAACAACTCATATTTACAAAAACAAATACTATTTTTAATTTTAAGTAATGTGAGAATAACAAAAAACTACTTAAATAAATTCGCTTACCTCAAAATAATACAAGCCCATAGAGTTGACAAGCCAGAAATCGCAATGTTTTGCGTTAATCAATATGGCTGCCACGAACTGCGCATGCGCGTCTGAAAGGGAGAGGGGAAAGCTTTTTCGCTTCATGCTGAGGACACATGACTTCTTCTGTTTATTCTATCCTCCTAGGTAAAACATCACTTTTGAACGTTGTCGTAGGCAATAGACAAAAATAAGAATAATATCTAAATGTTGTATAGAAATTGTATGGAATTTTCATTGGTATGAAATGTGAATTATCAACAATACTAACCTTAAATTTTAATTTTACATAATTCTCTAATTGAATTTAGATGTATTTCCGCATTGTCTAAGCGTAGATTAGTTTTATAAAAGTTGCTTGACAGATTTTTTTTGGCGCAAAATTATGACGATATTGTAAGGTGTGATTTTTTCGTATATTTAAATACTACACGGTATGGAATGTTAAGTTTGTATATAATATTTCTTTTCCTTAAGATTTTCCAGTTTTAAGCTATTAAGTTATAAAAAATTATATTTGAAAATCGTTAAATGTAAAAAGGAATCTAACGAAGTGTTTTAATGTTTCAGGAGAAAATGTGCTGTTTCCTAGTTGCTTCCTACTGACATAAAAAGTTGCTTCCTACTGTGAACGTGCCCCCCCTCCTCTCTCTCACTATCCCCTCTCCCCTTGCTTCAAGGGGAGAGACTTTGTGGTTCGTCATTGTTGTAGAACCCATTCAGGCAACACCAGTCAAAACTCGCCGAACGACAATCTGCTTGACAGTTAGCATGATTTATTTCAAAACCCTTCTTTTCGGTAGATGCCTGTAATTACGGATCTTATAATGTGATACTTGGAAAGGTAAACAGACAAGGAGAAACGTTCGTACTTTAACAATTCTTGCTATGAAAGCTGCCGTCACGCCTTTAGCAGCCAAAGTGAACAATGCTATTTTGCCTTTTCCCTCCCAAGACAAGCTCGTATTTTGGGAACGCGAATGTTCCCTTCTCTCTCTCTTAAAGAAGTGGAATTTGAAAATAAGCATCAGACAGCCTACGGTAAATAAAGAAAAAGTAACGAAATTTTCCGTTACTTCGTTACCGGTAAAAGTAACTAAGTTACAGTTACTTTCTGAAAAATATAACGGCGTTACCTAAAAAAAGTTACTTTTATAAGTAATGCGTTACTCCTGTGGCGGCCTCAGTAACCCACAGTCTGGAAAAAGGACCCTCAAGGGGGAAATGAGTTACCTCGACTAATATACTACTATTAACGTTGTAATCTGGAATAGTGGTAGGAACGTGGCTGTAAATAACCGCGATCTAGTTGTTGATTGCATATTGAGGTTGCGTGTGTGGTGAACCGCCACACTCTAATCCCTGGCTAATTCTAGAGTTTAAAAATTGAGTTAGTGATTTATTTAAAAATATGTTACTTTAACCCTTTAAGACCGGCTATCAGATGGCGCTGATTTAAGTTTATAAGACTAAATTTTAGAGTGTTTTCGAAAAAATGCCTTAAACAGCATCAATGCCAGAAACTCCTTAAAAACAAAGTCATTTTTTATACAAATAACGACTGGTTCAAATCAGCTGCTTGGGTATCAATATTTTTGAAGAGCTTGAACATTCTCTTTTATACCCGCACGATCGTGATAGCTCGGTCGGAAAGGGCTAACAAGTTGTCTACTGAACTGTGGATAAATATTAATGTAGAAGAAAAACGCAAAATTTGTGTAAATATGTAAAAATATAAATGAAATTCATAACTGTTAAACAATTAATTTATGTCTTCAAAAAATAAAATTTCATATTCATTTCAAGAATCCACGTTTAATTTATTATCTTTTATTTTTTACTTTTATTAATTATGCACAGCTAATAAAAAAAAACTACAAAAAATAACAATCGAAACAATGTAAGGGGGAAACTCTTCTCTTTCATAGCTTTAACCGCGAACCGGGAGTTTATATCTCTAAACTGATAGGATCAGTTTCACCACAGTATGTACGTTAAAAATGACTTTTTTTATCTAAAAAAATATATCTTCGACAATAAATAATAATAGCATACATGTAACTGCTGCACGTTAAATTTGTCGTGGTCCATAGCCTAAACAATATGCGACATTGAAATACAGTTGTATTGGCTGTAAACCTAGAGATCTTAAATTGTGCCACCGATTGGTTAGTTCTATTGGTGAATCTCGGGTAATTAGGATTCACGTTGAAAAAACTCGCCTCCCGCTCTGACTTTAAATGCGAAATGTGCCTCTTAGTAACAAAATGTTGTTCTCGTTTATGAAACAATTAATTTATGGATGCTTTCTCACAATATATTGGGATTATTTTTATGGGTCGTTAAATTGAGTTGATTTTTATATAGTATATTTGGAATGTTGCTATAATGTCCTAATAAATTACTCTTTTTTTTAAGTAACATGCTGTGTATGAAGTATGTAAAAAACATTACCAGGATCCAAATAGTTTTATAGATATAATAGAAATTTCTTATTTGTTTAATGCAAATTTGTTTTCTGAAAGCTTTTTGTATTAACTTATATGTTTAGTATATATAAAAAATAATTTTGTTTTAAACCACGATAAACTATTTGTTAAAGAAGTTTTTTTAGGTTTGAAAAAAAAAATATTTCATGTCTTAGAATGAAAAAGTTTATTATTCCGCTTCATAATATTTGGCTTTATAATCTAATTGTTTAAAATTATATTTAAAATTGTATAAAATAATTATTTAAAATGGTATTCATGCTTCTTTTTAAATGTCTTGCGGCTAAGTGTTACTTTTTAATAACAAGTTTTAAAACAGATCTTCCCTGCTCTTTATTAGCAATAAATTTAATCCATTTTATTGTTTATTTTTAGGATTTTTTATTTTCAGGCAATCTTGTAAAATATCTAAAATTTCAAAAACACAATAGTTTCATTCAAACATTTTATTTATTTAAATTTTTAATTTGTTAAAAAAAACTTAAAAAACTCTCTAAAAATTATTCAAGATGTTCAATTTTTCATTTATGTGATCCTTATGACCGCAGTAGGTTATATAGTAATAGAAATCACTTTTAGAAAATGATTTCGAAATTCCGACTGAAAGGGTTAAATGGGAACTCGATACCTCGCGCGTTGCTTAAGATCAGAATTCCAAAGGTATCCAACGGTTTACTGTCGAGGCTGTCAGTCGCAAACAGTAATTAGCAATTAAAACTTCACACTTATATTAAAATAGGTATATCGAAATTTTAAATAATTCAGTAATTATTTTATAGGACCCTTCTGGTAATCGAATAAATATGCCTGTATTGCATACCTTAACAGAGGTTACCGCATAAAGAAGCTTTTAGGTAAACCTCACTTTACTGTGATCCTAATTAAGAAGATAATTTATATTTAAAACGTCCGGGACAGTCGCATATTTAATTTTATTAATTACAATGTCGTTCATAAATCCCATCAACCGTGAAGGCGTTGATACCTATTTGGATACGAAATTAAAAAATTAGCAACAAAATCTAATGTTTCAAAATAACAAAAATGTAAATATATGCTTTTGTAAAGTATTGCTAAGGACTCAGAACAAAATAGAAATTTACAGAGGAGGCGTTGAACACCTTTGTCTGGAAATAAATGAAGGTCGAAGTTCAAATTGAATGTCAATAAAGTTCTCAAAAAATGGTTTTCTTCAAAATATTGTATTCACTTCTACGTTATTGGAACAGTGGCACTCGACAGTCCTTGAGTCCTTTGAACTGAAAAAGTAATTTACTTGAATCCTTTGGTAATTAAACATCCCATAATATTTAGGTTTACGTTATTTGTATAACTTACTGCAAATTACTTCAAACTGATAATATATTAATTGTTTTAAGGCATTTTTATGATGGCATTGCATTTTAACAATGTAGTTATTTGTGTCTTTAATGTACTTTTTTTAGAAATTCATAATAGTCTAAACAAAATCAACTAAGTACAACTCAATGAAATACAAATAATATAATATTGCACTTGAATAGTTTGCTATGAAATTTAAAATAAATATTAATTTCATCTTGTTCTTCTTATCACGATTCGAAATTCCGGCAAAATGACGTAATTATATCATTCATAGATCGATATAAATGTACCTTAAAAAAACAATATCATATCCAATACAAGAATTATTCCACAAAATAGTATTCATTAAAATTTTTGTTTTTATAATTAAGCTTAATTATTGGCTATCAAGTTCTCAATTAATGAAATGATATTATTTTATTTCTGTCCTGTAGAAGTCAAACGATCGAAGTGCAAAAAGACAGTTTAAAACTGTTAATAGATATTCAATAAAGAATAAGTAGATAAATTATAAATAAACTCATCAAAATTCGGTAATAATCGTTAAACTGAATTTTTAAGAATAACGATATATATGGGTCAATATAAGGAAACTGGTCAGTACTTGTCACGACCGATTTTTTAATTATATTTTTTAAATAGTCTCTGAAACTATATTTCTCACTTAGTATAACTACTTTTTTGCTTTAAATACCAACAAAATCATCACATTTTGTGTTTATTTCTTACTGGGGAATATTTTATATTGTTCAAAAGTCATATCGGTAGCTTACGTGTCACTAGCTAGTCCTATTTTTCAAGGAGATCATATCCGTCATATATTATCCTAACAAATATACTTTAGACTAAAAACTACTTTATTTAATGTGTTTTATAAGTATTATGTCTCATTTTTATACCAATTTTACCAATTTTACTCAATAAGACGCATGAAAAAAGTCTCCATGTCAAATCAGTAACATCAACTTCTGAATAGATTTCCGGGCTAAAAACGTAATATCTGGAAGAGAACTACGTCATTAAATCGTCCCTCTAGACTGTTTACAAAGTTCCATGCTTCAACTTCAAAAATTTCCCCTTTGAAAAACGAGAAGGGAATTTTTATTCATTTTTTGACATACGCGCACTTTTTAGAAGCTGAGATCGGTAACCGAAATAAAACAATAGAAATATATACGATGTTATATTTTTTATAATAAATATTAGTGTTTATAGGCATAAAGCAGCCTACATGTTAATAGTACGAGAAATAATAATAAAAAACTATTTTAATATAAATTCGTTAAATCAGTGACAGTTAAAGCGTTAGTATCTCGCCAGATCTGTAAGGCCTTATTAGACGAGTAATAGTAGCTTGAAAATGCAGACAGTCCAATTTTCATGCGCTCGTATTGGCAGCGAATGAACTAAACAACCTTGTGTGGATTTGTTACTTAACTATCATGTTCCTCATTCCCTCCTCTGTGAAACGGAACATTCGTTCTTGTTATATTTAATAAAATGTCTTTCATTTTTAGAAAAAGCATCAAAATTCCAAAATTTATTTTTTACAATTGCTTATTTTTTCTGTAAAGTTATCATTCTTTTAAATTGATATTTTTTAATTACATTTAGTATAATCAAGCTTAAAAAAATCAACAATTTTATGACGGTCTGCATTTCTATCAATTATTGTTATATACGAGTCAATATTAAGGATAGTGTCAATTTATAACTTAATCTACAAATTTCTAAATTTTTTAGAAAAAAAAGAAATAGCGCATTTGAACTCAAAATTGGTTGCGAATGTAGGAAAACTATAGGGAGAGAACGCGAAGGTATTTACCCCTAACTAGGGAATATATTTTTTCATGCTATTACGCATCTAATGTAAATACAATTTACAGATCTGATGTAAAAGGCAGTGTTCGTAATTGGATACAGAAATTTAGGAGCGATCTGTACTACTATCTTAAAAAACTACAGGCGCTAGTGCACATTACCTCGGAACATTTTTTTTTAATTAAAAAAATATTTAAATTTTTTTTCAAACTATAGTCTTGAATTCTGCATGCAACCTTTAAATCACACAAATAGGTGATTTTAAGATCGCCGCGTGCTTATAGAATGACCCAAATTTCGCTATTTTATAGAATCACAAGTTACAAAATTTTCGTATAACAAGAGTTGCAAAATTTAAGAAATCACTTATTGCAACCATAGTTTCTGGTCATTTCGGTCGCCTGAGTTTTTTAACGTTTTTGGATCGTTAGAGTTTCGATATTTAACAATCGCCACAATTCAATTCAGGGATTTTCAACAGACAGCCGCAATTTGGGGGTTTTGTGAATTTTGTCGCAGTTTCTCAATTAAGATAGCTTTAAATGGGCGATTTTAGCGATTATGCGATTGCCGAATTTTTGCGATTATATGATCGCAGTAAAGGTTTGACATATTTAGGTTCGTTGAAGATTTGTGATTTCAAGATAATTATTTTTAGCAAGATTATTGGAAACAACGATAACAAAAACCGGTTAATATTAACGATTTTGGGAAACTAATTGGATAAATCATTATTTGACTAAACTATGGCTATGAAGGAATTACGTTTTGTTTGAATCATTCATTTTCTTTGTAGATTCAGAATAGGATAAAAAAAATTGTGTTGAAAATAATAGTACAATTTTGTACAATAATTAAAGTGGAATTCAAAAAAGAACAGTAAATCCTTGATTTTTGGAGAAAACTGTTTGACGTTTGCTCCTCATATGTTATTGCATACTAATTACTATCTCTGAAATTAAAAATGAAACATTACATCCATCAAACTTCCAACATCACGATACGAAATTAAAAATTTAGCGACGATCTTTTCTCCTATCAACTCAATTAAATACACAGAAAACGAAATATTATTATACCAAACATTCTACGAACAAACATTAAACTATCCTGCCATTCTTGTCTTTAAACTAATTCTTTAAACACTCGAAACAAAGCTTTTTAATTGGATATCAGAAACTCCATACATTGGATGATATGCATTTATTTCTGTTTTTCACTTTTCCCAATATTGACTCTTTTACAGATGCCTTTATTAAAAAGTAACGTTTTCAATGACATTATCAACGCAAGCCGAAAATATAAACGTGTTATATTATTAGGTTAGTAATGGACCGACAGGCGTAACATCAGTCCGTTTGCCTTTTCAGAGTTTTCCTAGCAAATAAACATAACATTTCTGGTATTAAAGTCATAAAATACTTAGAAATACTGGTATTTATAAAAACAACAAAAAATAAGTAACTAACTAATGTTCACTAATTTAAAGCCTCTAGAATGATAATGTTTAAAGACATGGAACACGCCGTTAAAATTTTATTTTTGTATATTCATCTAAGCAATCACATAACTCCTGCGCGTTTCCTCATTGCCTGCAGTTAACTAATTATTAGTAATATTTTCTTTTTACCAATTAAACTCTTCATAATTTTGCCACTCTTCCACATACATTAATTTCAAAATCTTATCTACGTCTTTTTTTTATTTCAAGCGATATTGCATGACTAAGATGAAGAGGTTGCAAGACAAATCTTTTTACAACAGATGCAATAATAATATAATAAAATGCAATAATAATAATTTAAATTATTAGTTTTTGAAGCTTTCCGACTTTGACTTTTCCTCTACTTTTCTCTAAATCTATTCATATTAATTAGGATACAAATTTAATATTTAAAAAAACCCATAGAATTATATCGCATTAAAAAGTTCGAAATCAGCCTACGATATATTTACATCAACAACTTTTTTTTTACTGTTCATAATATAGTTCCTTCAGTTATTACTAAATTTTTTAATAAGTACTAACTATTTTATTTTGTGCTAGATTAAGCGAAACTCAATTAAACAACATCTATTAATTTTTCCTTTTTTTTAATATAATAAAAGAAAACTAAGATAAAAGCACCCTGCAATAGAAACAACTAATCTAAAAGCGAACAAAATAAATATAACAGATCGTTCATGAATGGCTCACGTAAAAAATAAAAAATGATTGGCTAATTGGAGAAATCATTATTTAACTGTAAAATTGCTATGAAGGAAACACGTTTTGTTTGAATCGTCCAAATTCTTTGTAGATTTAGAATAGGATAAAAATATTTGTATTGAAAATAATAGCACAGATTTGTGCAATTTAATGTGGAATTCAAAAAAGATCTCTTTGATTTTTGGAGAAAATACGATTTGACTGTTTGATACTCATATGTTATTGCATACTAATATCTATCTCCGAAATTAAAAATAAAACATTGCTTTCATCAAACTTCCAATATCACGATACGAAATTAAAAATTTAACGACGGTCTTTTCTCCCACCGACTCAATTAAATACACAGAAAACGTATTATTATACGAATTAACATTCAATTATTCTGCTATTCTTATCTTTAAACTAGTTCTTTAAGCACTCCAAACAAAGCTTATTAATTGGATATCAGAAACGCCATACATTGGATGATATACAGTTATTTCTGTTTGTTAGAGGTAGAAATGCGTAAGTCCCAAAAAGATGATAGGCTATAAATGTGGAATTTTCAATAAAACACAAGTAGAAAAGAGATTATAAACATTAGGCGATTGTCCTAGATTTGACTTTCCAAGAACAAAAATGTAGATTACACATATTTCATTAAAATAAAAATTTGTTAGCGATATCAAAAAGCGTTTTTTCCTTGCAGCCAGCCCAAAACAAATTCCTTCCTATTTATTTAATTTTTCAATCTCATAATGCAGTTCTTTTAAATAGGCAATCTTTATTTCTAAGGTACAATAAAATTATTCCAAATAATTAGCTTCTGACAAAAGTCAAATTAATTATTACTGATATTAACTAAAAATTAATACAAGATTTAATTCTATGTTTTTAAAATACATATTTTTTTGACATTTTTGAATAATGATTTTCTTCTTATCACTTCTACATCAATCTATACTTTGAATCTTTTTGAGTTTGACGAACAGCAACTGAAAGAAAAATATATCTCAATAACAGAAAATAAAAATATAATACATATTCATTTTTTTAATTTATTTATTGAATAGGGGGAGGGGGTAAATAAATTTCTTGACCTCTCCCCTATTGTTTTCGGCACACACGACTTGGAGTTAAAGTGCACTATGCAAGTCGAGAATAAAAAAGGGCAATTTTATTGGGTTAGTTATGGACCTACGTGTGTAACATAAGTCCATTTAATTTATTTTGAGAATTAACGAAGTGGATCGACAGAAACATTGCATAACATTCTCGTATTAAAGTTATCAAATAATTTGAAATACTGGTATTTAAAAAAAACATAACAAATAAGTAACTAATTATTGTTCACTAATTTAAATCTTTTATAATATTAATGTTTAATGACATGGAAAACGCCGTTAAAATTTTATTCTTATATCTTCATCTAAGCAATCACATAATTCTTGCGCGTGTCCTCATTGTCTGCAGTTAAATAATTAATTCTAATAATTTATTTACACCAATTAAACTCTTCATAATTTTGCCACCCTTCCACATACATTAAATTCAAAATATCATCGACGTCTTTTTTATTTAAAAAAATATTCCACGACTCAATGAAGAGGTTGCAAGACAAATATTTTTACAATAGATGCATTAATGCCCTTTTTAAGAAGTTTGCATCTAACTGTTTTCTGACCTCGTTTTTGTAGTTTTTGAAGCTTCCAACGTTGACTTTTCTTCTACTTTTCTCTAAAGTTATTCATTTTAATTAGGATACAAGTTTTATTTTCATTAAATAAACATTTAGTTATATCATATCATAACGTTCCCAATTAGTCCACAATATTTTTACACCAAAAGCTTTTTTTTTACTGTTCATAATATTGTTCCTTCAGTTATTACTAAATTTTTTAATAAGGACTAACATTTTCTATTTAGTGCTATATTAAGCGAAACTCAATTAAACAACATCTATTAATTTTTCCGTTTTTTAATATAACAAAAGAAAACTAAGATAAAGGCACCCTGCTATAAAAACAAGTAATCTAAAAGCGAACAAAATAAATATAACAGATCGTTCATGAATGGCTCACGTGAATGGCTCCCAACTATGCTGCCATTCTTATCTTTAAACTAATTCTTTAAACACTCCAAACAAAGCTTATTAATTGGATATCAGAAACTCCATACATTGGATGATGTGCTGATATTTCTGTTTGTTAGAGGTAGAAATGCATACTTCCCAAATATACGATGGATGGCTAGAAATGTGGAATTTTCAATAAAACATAAATATAATTGAAAATATAAATATTTATCTATGCTCTTAGATTTGACTTTCCAAGAACAAAAATGTAGATTACACATGTTTTCATTAAAATAAAAACTTGTTAGCGATATCAAAAGTGTAATTTTATTAGGTTAATTATAGACCCACGGTAATAACACCGGTCCATTTAATTTATTTTAAACATTTACAAAATTCTCGAAAATAAGCAGAACATTTCTCGCATTAAATTCATCAAGTACTTTGAAATACTCGTATTTATAATAACAACCAAGAATAAGTAACTAACTAATGTTCACTAATTTAAATCCTTTAGAATGATAATGTTAAAATGCATGGCTTTTCTTGTAACTTTCTTACCCCCCCCCCCCTATTGTTTTTTTGCATATACAATTTGGAAGTTTAAGTTCACTATTATTTTTTGTTATGAAAAAAAATCGAAATTTGTAAATTATTCTTAAATTTTTCACTTTTCCTAATATTGACCCATTTACAGATACTTTTATTAATATTATAAAAATGTAACGTTTTCAAAGACATTATCTACCCATGCCGGGAATATAAGAGTGTAATTCTATTAGGTTAGTAATGGACCGACGGGTACAACATCAGTTCATTTAATTTACTTCGTTTCCGAACACTGTTCTAGAAAATAAGCATAAAATTTCTGGTATTAAAGTAATCAAATACTTTGAAATACTGGTATTTATAAAAACAACAAAAAATAAGTAACTAATTTAAATCCTCTACAATGATAATGTTTAAAGACATGGAACATGCCGTTCAAATTTTATTCTTATATATTCGTCCTTAAAATCCTTTAGAATGATAATGTTAAAGAATGATAATGTTGGCTCATAAAATATAACAGATTATTCGTAAATGGCTCACAAGAAAAATAAGATCAACTCTGATTGGCTAACTGGAGAAATCATTATTTTACTGCGAAATGGCTCTGAAGGGAACACGCTTTGTTTGCACCATTCATTTTCTTTGTAGATTTAGAATAGGATAAAAATATTTGTATTGAAAATAATAGCACAATTTTGTACAATTTAATGTGGAATTCAAGAAAGAACGGTAACGCTTTGATTTTTGGAGAAAACCCTTGACTGTTTGCTCCTCATATTTTATTGCATTCTAATAATTATCTCCGAAAAAAAAAACATTTCTTTCATCAAGCTTCAAACTTCAAGATACGAAATTATAAATTATCGATGGACTTATCTCCCGTCGACTCAATTAAATACACAGAAAACTAAAAATTATTATACCAAATACTAGACATTCTACGAATAACCATTCAATTATGCTGCTATTCTTATCTTTAGACTAAAACAAAGCATATTAATTGGATATCAGAAACTCCTTAGGTTGGATGATATGCATTTAGGATAAAAGCAACCTGCTGTATAAAAACAACTAGTCAAAGTGTGAACAAAATAAATATAACAGATTGTTCATGAATGGCTCACGTGAAATATAAGAACAACTCTAATTGGTTAATTGGAGAAATCATTATTGGTCTGAAAAATGGCTCTGAAGGAGAAACCCGTTTTGTTTGAACAATTCATTTTCTTTGTAGATTCAGAATAGGATAAAATAAATTGTGTTGAAAATAATAGCACAATATTGTACAATAATTAAAGTGGAATTCAAGAAAGAACAGTAACTCCTTGATTTTTGGAGAAACCACTGTTTGACGTTTGCTCCTCATATGTTACTGCATACTAATCACTATCTCTGAAATTAAAAATAAAACATTACATCCATCAAACTTACAACATCACGATACGAAATTAAAAATTAAGCGACGATCTTTTCTCCCATCATCGACTCAATTAAATACACAGAAAACGAAATATTATTATACCAACGAGTAAATATTCTACGAGTAAACATTCAACTATCCTGCCATTCTTATCTTTAAACTAATTCTTTAAACACTTCAAATAAAACTTATTAATTGGATATCAGAAACTCCATACATTGGATATGTATTTATTTCAGTTTTTCACTTTTCCTAATATTGACTCATTTACAGATGTGTTTATTAAAATTATAAAATAATAACTTTTCAATGACATTATCTACGCAAGCCGAGAATATAAAAGTGTAATTTTATTAAGTTAGTAATGGACCGACGGGTATAACATCAGTCTATTTAATTTACTTTGACGTTTAACGTTTTCCTAGAAAATAAGGACAATTTACGGAAAATTTTATTCAAAACGGCACCTGGTGCCGAAGGCGCCTAAACCCGTATACATTGGAGATAGTGACATGGATTAATCATGGTTAAGGCAAAAAAAATTCTAAGATAATGTCCAAAATCGCGTGGAGTAATGGCAGCCGAGGAAGAAGTGAGCAGCAGCGGTCGTCAACACTTGGGCGGTCTAATGCAGCAGGCGCAGGCAACAGTCGCTGTCGTTGGCTTGGGAAAACAGGGAACATATTATTAACTTTCATAGACCTTAGAGGTAAGTCATAGACATGGTCATCCAGCGAAAATCAGATTGAATTCCTAGAAAGTAAGCATAGAATTTCTGGTATTAAAGCCATTAAACACTTATAAATACTGGTATTTATAAAAACAACAACAAAAAAAGTAACTAATTAATGTTCCCTAATTTAAATACTCTAGAATGATAATGTTTAAAGACATGAGGCATGCCGTTAAAATTTTATTATTATATCTTCATACAAGAAATCACATGATTCCTGTTTATTTCCCGATTAAAAGTAGTTAAAAAAATTTTAATGATATCTTTATACCAATTAAACTCTTGTTAATATTGCCACTCTTCCACATACATTAATTTCAAAATAATATCTACGTCTTTTTTATTTCAAAAAATACTGCAGGACTTAGATGAAGAGGTTGCAAGACAAATCTTTTTACAACAGATGCAATAATAATATAATAAAATGCAATAATAATAATTTAAATTATTAGTTTTTGAAGCTTTCCGACTTTGACTTTACCTCTACTTTTCTCTAAATCTATTCATATTAATTAGGATACAAATTTAATATTTAAAAAAACCCATAGAATTATATCGCATTAAAAAGTTCGAAATCAGCCTACGATATATTTACATCAACAACTTTTTTTACTGTTCATAATATTGTTCCTTCAGTTATTACTAAATTTTTTAATAAGTACTAACTATTTTATTTTGTGATAGATTAAGTGAAACTCAATTAAACAACATCTATTCATTTTTCTTAGTGAAGAGGATGACTTAGATGAAGAGGTTGTAAGACAAATATTTTTACAACATATGCATTAATGCACTTTTTAAAAAGTTTTGAATCTAATCATTATTCGACACAAAACTGGGTCTGAAGGAAACATGTTTTGTTTGAAACGTCAATTTTCTTAAGGTTCACAATATGATAAAAAAATTTATAAAAAAAATAATAGCACTATATTGTACAATTTAATGTGGCCAGGTTCAGAATAAACAGTAACTCCTCTTTCTTAGATTTTTAGAGAAAACACGGTTTGATTTTTGTTTTGATTGACATTTATAAAGAGCAATTTCTCTCTTGCTGAATGTGTTTAGAATAATTGATGTTTTTTCTTCATATGTTATTGCATAATAATAAATATCACCGAAATTATAAATAAAACATTACTTCTATCAAACTTTCAACATCACGATACGAAATTTTTAATTCAATGACAGACTTTTCTCCCACTGACTCAATTAAGTACACAGAAAACGAAGTATTATTTTACCAAATACCAGACATTCTACGAAGAAACATTTAATTATGCTGCTATTTTTATCTTTTAGCTAATTCTTTAAACACTCCAAGCAAAGCCTATTAATTGGATATCAGAAACTCCATTCGTTGAATGATATATATTTATTTTGTTTGTTAGAGGCAGAACGGCATAAGTCCTAAAAAGATGATGGAAGGGTATAAATGGAAGTGAAATTGTCAAAAAAGCAAAAGTAGAAAATAAATTATAAACATTATGCCTTTAAGACCGGCGATCAGTTGGCGCTGATTTAAGTTTATGAGATTAAATTTTAGAGTTTTATATAAAAAAAAAATCCTTAAACAGCAGCAATGCCTGCAACTCCTTAAAAGCAAAGTCTTTTTTATACAAATAACGAATGGTACAAGTCAGCTGCTTCGGTATCGATATTTTTGAAAAGCTTGAACATTATCTTATATACTATATATAGATCGGTTTTAAAGGGTCATGCGATGGTTCTAGATTTCAGTTTTCTAGAATAATAATATAGATTGCACATGTTTTGATTAAAATAAAATCTTATTAGAAATTTCGTAATAGACAAGTCTTAAGACAAACACATAATTTTAATAGTTTTGGAACCAAAATCGCTCTAATGTGAGTCAGTTTATTACATTTCCTTCGTTCAAAAAAACTACATTTTATTGTTACAAACTCCAAAATGCTAATGTGTAAAGAGACATAGTACTAAAAAAGTATCTATATGATTTCAACTATAAAATTCAAATAGAAGAATTTTAGTTAAATATTAACCCCCTTTCAAAACTACATAAAAGACTATAATTAATTGTTTATGTAATGTTTTTTTTTCAATTAAAAAGAATTAATTTTAAAAATTAACTTTAACTTATTTAAGTTATTATTTTATTTTCAAAACACACTACTGCTCCTTCTACATTGAAAATTATTTATTATCAATTTATTAAAAAATCTGTTACTTTAATTCGTTTTCTGTACATTTGTGTATGGTTATTAATAGATGAAAAAAACTTATTGTAAATGTTTATAAGTAAAATTATTAACGAATTCCACTTCCGATCAAACTAAATCTGCCAAAAAAAAAAATCATTTTCATTCAAAAATCTGTATAAAATATATGAGTGTCAATTTTTTAGTGTTTTTTTTACCATCCTGAACTAAAAAAGCAATTACATTCACAAAATTTTGAAAAATTCTAACCAAACTATCAACAGATTTTAACAAACTAAAACAACTTTTTTTTAATTTTTGCTTATTTCGTACTCATTTCGTATTGTAATTAAACATGGCTCTAATCTTTTTTTAGACCATCTCTACCTCAATGGACATTTAAAAACAATTTTCTTGTAAATAATTAACAAAAAAGTAATAATAAATATTTAATAATTGACTTTGAATTTGGTTCATTTTGTCCATCTAACCCTTTAAGACAGGCTATCAGATGGCCCCGATTTAAGTTTATGAGACTAAATTTTAGAGTGTTTTTGAAAAAATGCCTTAAACACTGACAGCATCAATGCCAGCAACTCCTTAAAAACAAAGTCAATTTTTACACAAATAACGACTGGTTCAAGTCAGCTGCTTCGGTATCGATATTTTTGAAAAGCTTGAACATTCTCTTTTATACCCGCACGATCCTGATAGCTCGGTCGGAAAGGGCTAAAACGAACACATATATAAACTTACTTATCCATTGAAAAAATCAAATTAAACAGAATGGTTAAGACCGTCTTTCTTTCATAACATGGAGTGGTTAAAGTAAATTTTTGAACTTAGAAAATTGAAGTTATGTCACTTTTACCAAAGTGAATATGTTTTAAAGATCACATAATATAAAATTAAAATAAAAACCAAAATATTTTACAGACTCATATCATGCTTGAAAGTAAGATTTGCGTTAAGTTTTATTCGTGACTAAGTGGTTGGAAAATTGATCGGCGTATCTTGTATAATTAGGATTCTCGTTGTCAAAACTTGTCTTCCGGTTGAATTTTAAATGAAGACTCACTGCTCATTAACAATGCTTTTATTCCCATTTATCAAAGAATGAATCTATGTCTGTTTATTCAAGCAATGAATTGTGAAAGATTTTACGAAATGTTAAATTAAGATTTTTATTTGTATAAAGTTTTTGTGGTATTTTATGTTGTTTAATTGAAAGATAATTGTTTTTATTAAGTTCTTACAAATTTAGTATTTTTGATAGTATGAAAAGTGCAGAAAAAAATAATTGAAAACTTTATTTTATAAATCATAACTGAAAATATATGATTTACTTTATTTACAAAAGTTCTTCGGTTCTTCTAAAAATTTTCAAAAAATAACTTTGTCATTAACCAACTTTTTTTTAATATAAAAAATGAAGTAAACGTTTTAATTATTTCATCCATAAAAATGTTATATTTTTTCTTTTTGGCTTTAATTTATGGTTATGCCTAATTAAATTATATTAAAAAATATTTGAATAATATACAATTTTTTATATTCAAACCTAATTCAGGCATATTTTATTTTTGGATCCATGTTCATAATGTATTTTAAACTTTTACCACGTTTCATTCAATTCCTATAAAAATGCCACTTTTCATTAACAATTAACTACCTGATCACACTAAAAAGTTCGTTTTTAAGAGAATCTTCTTGATTTGTTTTTCGTTGATTATATTTCTTTCACTTTGTGCTACATATTATTCTTAGTTATATTTTTATTACAGCTTTTAGTAATATTTAAACTATAATTCCGAATAACGAAACTCGTCTCCCACTTCAAATGTGCAACTTGAATGCTTATCTTTTCAGTATATTTGTGGTCACCCACCTAGATGTTACCTCATGTTAAGATGAAATAATTTATTTTATTTTCGAAACTAATGGACGATTTGGTCAATCCAAACCGTTCATTTTATAATAATTGAAGTTACATCGAATAAAACTCATTCAGAATTGGAAAGTATCATTTTTTTCAATTTCCTTTTTGAAATACATCAATGGTAGTTATAAAAAATACAATTCAATTGTTGCGCTCATATGTAATATTAAATCCTACAATTTCAATGCAACTAAGATTTTGGTTCCAAAACACTTTGTCAATACTTTTTGTTGGGTATTTGGAGTTGATTTCGTATAAATATTAACACCTGAATTCAAGTATGACAGTAATTTTTGAGGTGTCACATTTTATTGACATTAGCTGCCCTGACTTTGATTTCACCATATAATAACGGGTTGGGAATACAAGGTTTTTCAGCTTGGCCCTTGTTAATATCTTAAATTAGAATCAATAGTGGAAATAAAAGCTATTAATACGCCGTTATATATAAACAACCATAATTTAGTGCATCATACACAGTATAAAAAGAACGACGTTTAGATTGAATTGATACATACAAATTTGCATACAAATTATATGATTATTATTTTGTGGAATATATAAATTGTTAAACGACAATATGTGTGTAATTATGTTTAAGTTAAGTTGATCTTTATGATATATGAATTAACAACGTGATCAATAAATGTCCATTTTCAATATAATAAAAATATTACATTGCTCAATTTACTTACAGAGAAAAATTTTAAGCTTTCAGTATCAACGACGGAGTAGTTTAACTCAGTAGGAAACGACGGTTTTTGTCTAAATCAATGGGCAATGAAGAATTCCAATGTAGGTTATTCTACAAAGCAATTGCTCCTACATCTATAGAAAAGTGGATATGCACATAATATTCTTTGAGATAGTTTTCTGCTTCGTTTGGACTTGTAACTCATTGAATCATACCTTTATTGAAAAAATATTTTATTTACCTAGAATCATATCAATAAATATTTAATATACTGAAAACTATTCAAATATATCAACTGCTCACATTTTATTCGCATTGCAACTACACATTTCGAATATTTTTATTGGGGAAAATTATATATGTGACAACCCAGTTTAATAGTTTATGCTTCGAAGGAAATGTGCATTATCATAAATGCAAGATATTTCTTTCAACTCTGAAATAAATCAAATCCAAAAGCAATCTCATTATTCACCTTTTGTTATTCACCCTAAAAACTACACATCCAGTAATGAATAGAGAATCATAATCCAATACCTGTCGTCGCGCTATACCGATTCCGCAGGTAATAAATAAAAACACATTTATCAGTAACTATTAGGGTTTCGGAAAGGAGGTGGCAAAGACAAATAGATCGCGTCTACAGCTATTTATACCGCGGACGTGACAAAGCATTTGAAAAATGCGTTAAATCCCGTCGATAAAATATCTGCGCTCATGAATTTAAGACCTTGGTAACGCTTAATATTATCGAACTAGGACCTGGACAGATAGAAAGAGCTTCTATTAGAACTACGCTGTTGTTAGTTTGGAAAAATTTGAACTTAAACTGCACTAAAAGTAAAAAAAAAACTTTATAAGAAGTTCTTAAAGAACTAAAATAGCCTACTTTCCTGGCTCCTACTTAAATACTTACTGAAATTCTAATCGGGAAGCAACTAGGTTCATAACAGTATATATCATCAACAATCGTTTCTACACTAGATTTACACACATTAGAAAAAAAATCACTTAACATAGCATCCAGCTATAATTTAAAAAACTAAAAGCCAAAATCAACTATTTTCCTTAAAATTCTTTCACAAATAACTTAATATTATTTATCGTCTGCTCGATTTATTTGTAGTTCGAAGAATAATTTAATATTTATTAATAACAAAACTACTCCAAACTGCATTAAAAAAATAAATCTAAATTAAAACTAAGCAAAATTGTTATGCAAAAAATATTCTTTGCCGCTTTCTTGGTAAAAAATTAATGAACAATCAAAGAATCCCATTGTGCTACATTTTATGACGTAATTCCAAAATTATTCATGAAAAAATTATTTTGCTTTAAATATTTTTAAATAAAGTTTCTCATGCCATTGTTGGTTTGGCAACAATGATTTATATGACTCAATATTGAATTTCAATGCTAATTCAATGTGAAATTTGCCGACAGATAGTAGATTTATTTCCGTCCGGACGTACAGACAGGTGGACAAAAAGTATGAAAGTTGGGTATCTGAGGTCATAGCTTTCTAACAAAAAAATAATTTTTAAGATCCGAATGATATAACCGATTTTGGAAAGGGGTGCGGACAGACGGAGAGACGGACAGCGACCGCATGTCAATACCTACTTTTTCATTTTTTAATACATACTTTTTCATTTATTTGAATTAAAAAAAGAAAAGTAGGCTAAAAATGCAAATGCTGATTGCACACTTGCGCAAAGGATTTTCCCATTAGATTGGATTTTTGCGAATATACCGCCGACGTGTGTGTAAGCTATCATTGACTTTGCACAGTCCGGCGTGAAACTAATGGGAAAAATGTGTTTGCGACGAGCAAATTGTAAAGCAATTTCCCGCACACAGTCTCGTATATTTTTGCCCTAAATAGCTTGATTTACAGTTATAATGTTAATAATTAATATTTTTATTTGTGGAAATATTCACAGTGATGCTATAAATTATATTGATACTATTAAGTCAATAGGAGCTTATAAAAAACTATGTTTTATTTTCCATATAATTATACTTATTTATGTGGTGAAAAGTTAAGAGAGAATAAGAGCTTTTATATTGCACTTGTAAATTCAGACATTGACAATAAAATTTGGTTGTTCTACATTTCGATTGAAGAGAGCAATTTTTGATTTACTTTAGATGTCACCAATTTTTATAGGTGTCATTGAAAAAATTACGTAGAATATATTTTCATTTTGATTTTGCACAGTGCTGATGATAATACGAGTTTATAGTACTCTGTAAAAAAATGTATGAGGAATTAGGCTAAAGGAAAATGACATGAAGTTACTTTTTCCAATTTTTTTGTTCTATTATAAATAACTGGTTTATTTATAAAGGCATTTTATCTGTTATATCTTTGCATCCAGTTTTTATTTGTCATCCCATTTTTCTAAAAAAAAAGAGAAAAAATATTCAAAATAAAACAAACTTTGAATAGAAAAATCAATTAGGACATTTACAAACTTAAATAATGCTAGCCGCAAAGAATAAATGAATGGCAAAATACAGTCAGCTTTTAGACATCACTAAATAAGTTTGATACAGATTTAACTTATGACTTTTCCACATTTAAATTTTGCACACTCGTAACTGCAAATGCATTTTTTGTAAATATACATAAGATATGAGGTTGTACCTTACCCCAAACTAAGGTTATTATCCTTTACCCCTCATTGATTGGTAAGATTTAAAGTAAGGAAGCATACTTAAATTATGTCACGTTAAGTGTAAATTATACTTTAAATAATTAAGACAGTTTCTAAGCAAGAGTTTTATTAGTATAATATAAACCAATTGCACAGAGAAAGACATAAAATTTATGTTTTTGGTAACTGCAGGGATACTGTGATACCCCACCTCGTCGACTAATATACTAACACCATACCAACTTTTCATTCGAAAATGGCAAAATCTTAGTAATTATAAGTAGGAAAAACAGTAATGTATTTACTCAATTGCCTCCATTATATTTACAATTTTCAAAACAAGTTCATTAAAATGAATTGAGCTTTAGTTGAAGCTTTTACAAACTGACTTATCTATCTGACGAAAGTGTTTATTTCGCATAGTTCTTAACACTCGTTGGACTTGGTAGAATAAATTATACCTCCGAACTATGATGGATTTGTTCCCGCAAATGAGGGATATTAAAAGGATTCGCGCGTTATTCATGAGCTCCGTACTTAACTATTAGATGCGTTGGTTTAATAAAAATGTAAGTAGGTAGTTAGGTAAACCCATAATAATTTTTTATGTAGATGGTTACTTAGAAGGATATGCTGAATGAGGTGGAATAAACACAATTAAGGGTTCAGGGCGAAAAAGATTAACTGAATAATCACTGAAATAGGACTAATGAATTCAGATATTGGAATTCATTTTTGTTTGTTTGGTGTAAACTTATCATTTTAAAATTCAATACAATTCATTTGTGGAAGTTACATTCAAAAGTATTTAATTAACTGCCAATTGGAAAAATACGAAAAAATTCAATCAAAGCTCTATAATGATTGAGGTTTTCGAGAATAGGATCAGAATGTCTTTCAATTGCTTGTCCTGCAATAAAGATAATTCGAACTTTTTCCTCTACATAGTACTTTTTGACAAGGTATTTATGTTTTGTTTGATTGGATTAACGTCGTGTGGATAAGTGATCAGGTTTTGTTGAATTAGAAAACGTCGAGCATAATCTATCATTGTAAATAGCCTTTATAATTATAAGACATAGTAAGTGAAGATTATGCAAATTGGGAAATTGGGTCAACAATGGTTCAAAATTATAAAGGCTTATGTCCATTGTGGTTTTAAAGCGACGTTTTCTAACTCAACTAAACCTGAGGCGTGTTCATACCTTCCAAATATCGGCCTCTAATCCAGAAGGTCCCAAAATCTGAATATTTTTTCCTCTTACACATATAAATTTGATAGCCAAAATGTATAGCGACGTAATAACAAAGTTGTCCGAATGCACCGGATTAGATGCGCTCGTTGAACCTGTTGGGCTTAAAGTACCAATGGCGTTAGCTTGAATATTTATCGATATTCCGTTAGTCGCCAGCTCAGATTTCAACATCTTCACTTGACCATGGTTTTGAAATAAGAGGCGTTTTTTATTTTCTTAGAGATTTGTAGAGTATCTGCTGGGCACCCAACTTATATCAACTAATACTTACAGTAATTTTTACATTAAAAAAATTATTTCTTTTAATACTTTTATATGCACGTGGTCAATATTAGGTACCACTTTTTTTTGTCATTTTATAAATAAAAATATTATTTCTTTAATTCCAAAGGTAGCAAGCGATGTATTAAGGTCGTGAGTTATATAAAAGCGGTATACATAATTATGTATTACTGCTACATATGTACAATTAGACGTATTTGTGTATCTGAATCAGCTACAGCAATAATGTTGTGCTCAGAATACAGATAATTTTTCCCTTTTCATTTATAAATACCTCTTAATGATTCTTTAACTTTTGTTTTGAACTTTGAGTTTAGTTTGGTTTGAATTATCGTCGCACTAGGGCTACACGAGGGCTATTGGCGACGGGCGTCGTATTTTAGAACCACAATCAAGTGACGAGCCGACACCTGAGTAGGCACCCAACGCAACCGTTAAGGGCAACATCGTACGCAGCGTTAGGACTTTGAAGTATATTTAACGTGCACTCCCTCTACACGGGGTATTATTCGTCGGACATTTTTGGCTGCACGGGCCGTTTATAGGTCGGCAGTTAATTTGGCGATGCCCGGACCCGTACCTGGGACCTTTCGCATGCTAGGCGAATGCCTAACCGACTGGGCTCCCCAGCCCCCTTTTGAACTTTGAAGTAAGATGTAAATGTTGGAAAAATTCTTATTATTTGCCGACTGGACAGTTGAATGGGTCAGGGAGCTGGCCATGCAGTCAGAAGGTCCCAAGCTCGAATCTCGGCTTACAAGCATGGATATTTGTGTTGTGTGTTTGACTGCATTTGTCCTGAATACACTGCGACATGCGTGCTACGGAAGGTCCCGAACAAGCGCATTATGGTCTATGTTTTTTTTCTGTGCCCGCTCAGGTGTTCGTCACATGACCAAGGATCTAAATAATGAGGTGTAATTGACTGTGTTAAAGTTCTATGGAGTCTAGAAATAGTCAGTCCGTAAACGTACAAACTAACCTAATCACACATATTTTCTCGTCACTTGACCAGGGTTCTAAATTACGAGGCGTTATTGGCTGTGTTTAAGCTCCTAAAGGAGGCTAGAAATAGGCAGCCGGAAACGACTACATTACATTACATTACATTACATTACATTACACATATTTTCATAGGTCCATTGTATCGTAAATGCATTTTCAAAAGTACGGTAAACAATTATGTTAGTTGTAAAGAAGGCAGTACTAGAACTTTAAGAATAAAAATATTTTTTTTTACACTTTTATATTTTACTAGAACGTTTTGACGATGATTTAAACTTTTTTTTGCAACAAATACAGAACATTTCTTTTTGGTTTTTGTTTGGGGGCTGTTTGTTTTTGTTTGGTATCACATACCACCTCTTAGCTTACAATAGGCTTCCTACACCGATCTCAAGAAGTAGTAGATGCTTTAATTGCTGAGTAAAGTAGAAAAATTTAGGATTTTTCGAAGAAAAATGAGCAAATTCGCACATGAATTAGATTATTTTTAAATACAAAATAATACAAGAAGTAATTTTGGAAACAAAGTTAAAATTGACCTAAAAATTTACCGCACTTGTAAAGTGAAACCTCCAAATCACTGAACATCGAATGATACTAGTATTTTTTTGCTAAAGGAGAATTTATAAGTTCTAATTTTACAAAAGGATGTTATTTTAAATGGGCCACATATATTTAGCTATATATTACACGGATATGTTGTCGCGCAATGGGTTGAGGCGTCATGAAACAGATATTTAACCAAAGCTTTTAGCGAAGTCCGTTGTGATGCCAATGTGCAGTGTGATCAGACTGAAACGAAATATTTTTCGAAGTAGCAGGCAACATTACATTTTGATAGTGTTTACGGAAAGTGTAATTTTAATACATTTTTATTACCAGTATTACAGTTTTTAAATAGATTGTATATAATTTATAATGCAATTAGTTAACAAAACAATTTCATCCTGAAGTAGTGTTAAACAATGTGCTATAAAAATGAACAGTCATCAAGTAGTCAGCAGAACTATATAATAAATTTACGTAACCCTTTAAGACCGGCTATTAGATAGCGCTGATTTAAGCTTATGAAACTAAATTGTAGAGTTGTATCGAAAAAATACCTTAAACAGCATCAATGCCAGCAACTCCTTAAAAACAAAGTCATCTTTTATACAAGTAACGAGTGGTTCAAGTCTGCTGCTTCGGTATCGATATTTTTTAAAAGCTTGAACATTCTCATTTTTACCCTCACGATCGTGATAGCTCGGTCTTAAAGGGTTAAGAGAGAAATATATGCTCAACGTTCAACACAAAATTATCAACAAATGTGTGGCTTTTACTGCGGGAACATGGAGTAATGTATGGAAAACTTTTTCTCAGCACATGAAATTGTGTGTTTTTTTCGATGAGACTTTTGCTTGGTAATAGAGTTCCAGAAGAATAACGTATATTGGGATATAGTTACACAAAATAAGTTTTAAATGTTGATGTAGCTGCAAATTAACTATTCAATAGAGGTATGTTCAGTCTCACTAGATTTCTTTCTCACGAGATTCCTATTTACGCAGTTTTCGTTTTACAAACACCTATACTCACTTATCCCTCAAACCAAACATACTTATTACCGTCTTGTCAAAAGAGTGCCATCTAGCGGTGAAATTTCGATTTTATTTAGTGTGGAAAGAATAGGAAGGTATTCTGACATTATTTTTCCAAACCGCAATCATTGTTTGACTGTTTATTAATATTTCAAATTGTCGGTTACTTAGAATTCACCCAGTACAGATACTTTTTAACATTGTTACAATAACAATTAAATACAGTAAATTTAATTAGTAAACCGATAACCTCCAACTTTTATCTGATGTTTGGAGGAAAGAAAAAAAAAGTGCTTCAACCAAAGACGCCTGATACAATCACGCAATAAGCATTTGTAAACATTGATAAATGGAAGAAAAAAATAACTGCAGGTTTTCTACGTAAATGGAGTAATATTCCAATACACCCAATATTTTTTTACTATAAGATATTCCGTATAACTCTTTGTTAATTGGTGTCACCACCTAACTGTTAGTATGTTCTTTTGCTTACAGTATGCACTATTAGCAAGCTATTATTATTTCAAAATTTGTCATTTTTGAAAAACATATAGTAAGTAATTTGATCAAAATAATAAAATGATTTAGATTTCTGAATTTTTTTTTTAAATCGGGCTTTTCCTCGATGGTTAATTTATTCCGATTTTCTTTTTCAATTTAATTCGTGATATATTCTGTAATCCAATTTCATGTTCAATGTTTAACATTTGAATTGCTTAACTTTTATGAATTTGATAGATATCGAATGGAGATCCAGGTAGTAATAGACCTGTTATTCTAACGTTTGTCATACGAAGGATTTTCGAATTTTTTTATTTAGCAACATCTCATGATTTCTTGAGGGAGAAAATATCTTTCAGATCTATAGTTTGGTTTTCGAAAAAAGAAAATCTTGCAACGTACAACTTTTTAGGTTTTCTAAGAGGTTTACCGAGAATTTGTACACAACGTTGATTTGATATGAATTGACTTCTAAGGCTTTTGATAAAGTCCTTTATGAAGCATTCATATTTAAGTTGGATAAGATTATAATTGGAGGGAATCTTTTGAATTATATAAGAACCTGGTTGACGAATTGGAAACAAAGAGTTTGCATTAATTATTGATATTCTAGATGGGTTGATAGGAGGATCTATTTTAGGGCAAGTTTACTAAACATTAGAAATGCATATGAAAAAACAAGTTTAAAAATATAAAAGTGATAGAAATTAAAATTATATTTCAATAAAAATATTTTTTAAACCAGACAATCCTATTGACAGCATGGTCCTCCTAAGTTTCTATTTTATTCTCCCTAGTTTTTACATTAGTAAAAAAATGATATATCTCCCCATTCCCCAAAACGGGGTAAGAAAAGATGCCTTAAGTATGTTTTACTCCCCCTCCCCCCCATGATCATAATAGCGTAATCTATCATAAGGGACAATGACAAAAGAAAAAAATACTATTTAGAAACGCACCTTGTGTAATCTCCTCCGAAGCTTACTTGATCTCCAAGTTGCAAGAAGGGGGAGTGCGGTTTTGCCAAAGAGGGATCTAAGAATCAGTTTTCTTCTTCAAGATATTTTTTGTAGCTTTATTTCACTTTTTCTGGCATATTTTTCCTTTCTGTTTACTTTTCTTGTTAACTTGTTGATTATGGATCT
Source organism: Oedothorax gibbosus (assembly GCA_019343175.1). Taxonomy (NCBI): domain Eukaryota; kingdom Metazoa; phylum Arthropoda; class Arachnida; order Araneae; family Linyphiidae; genus Oedothorax; species Oedothorax gibbosus. The sequence continues at coordinate 1,655,562 of CM033282.1, read as the reverse complement.
TAAAGTATCCTTTGGGGATTACGACTGACGTGGCCAGTGGTAAAATGAAAAAGGTAATTGCTAGGTTTTTTTTGGAAATTGATTTTTTTTCAATACAGTTTTTTCAAACGGCGAGTACCCATAATTCGAGATTGTTATAATTAGGCAAAGTTTTGTTACCCTAAAAAAATATGACAATTTATCTTAAAATGATTAAAAAAATTTTTAATAAAAAAAATATTGCTAAAACCTGCATAGTCAAAGCAATACTAAGTTTAAATAAAATGCCTACTTGTTTCTAATTTTTAATATTTTTTTTATAAAAAGCTATAATATTTATTAGTTGTAAATTGCTATCTTATTTATTATTTAAAAATTGCCACTAATTTAATATTTCTATTATACATTTTTCCTGTCTGAAACAATAAAGGCTCTATTTTAGTTTATTTTGTACATGATTTTTTTGGAAATTTAATTATTATGTTTCCCCATTAATGTTATAACTATACTTCCGGTGTCATTTGATGGCAATTAGATGTAATTATTTTTTTGTAACATGAAAACCTATTTTAAAAAAAGAAACACGTGGAAAGTAAAAAAAAAGAAGTAAGCAATTATTCTAAACACTTTAAAGACTATAGATTTTTCCCGCTTGAGTTAAAATCATATTTTTATATATTTAATGCAAATTTTATGCAGATTGTCAATCATGTAAACCTTAAAACTGATATTATGTAAAAAGGGAGTTTGAAACTCAATTTTTCCATTTTTCCACAGGTAATATTTCTGTAGACTGTTTTATGTTGGTTGGATATTTTAAAGTGTTATGTGTGAAAAAAAACCGAAAGATTTAAGTACGACTAAAATATTTGTTTAAATTTATTTTTAAAAAAATAATCTTTAGGTTTTATAATCATTTTTTTATTTCACAAAAAACTAAACACCTAGTTTACCTTATTTAGTGCATAATTGTGTGTGCTACAAGTGTGATAATGAATGATCAAACATATGTTAAATTATTTGATAAAAAATAAAATAATTAGAGAAAAAGTATTGCGTAAACTGAAACAAATTAAACTTAGGAAATTAAAGGAAAAGACAAAATAGATAAACCATAATATGTTAGATTATTTTTCTACGTACAATTATAAAACGTAACATTATAAATTTAAAAATCTTTAAAGAGTTTCTAATTACACTAAAAAAACAATTATTTTAATGTTTTGTCTTACGTTTTCAAATAGTAAACAGTTGAACAAATACAGATTTGTAATAAAAAATAAAGCTTAAAAATATATAGAAATTATTACATCGTTACTACATTTTTCTTCCAAGTAGCACCTTATTTTCAGAAGTGTTGAACTATCCGCTTATATCAGATAATTCGTTTTATCGAAATTAACAAATAAACTCATGCAACTCATAGAGAACAATTTGGCCGTCTTCTTCATTTAAAATAATTTTAAATCATGTCTGGTAGTTATAAGAGTATATTATGTTTTGACAGTTTTTCTCTACGGATATCCAATTATGTTTGTACGTACTCTACACTTTTTTATATGGAGGACGTTTTAAAACATATTATATTAACGTTGAGGGAAAAAATAACGAATGTTTAGTGAATCGATGACAATTTTTGTCTTTGTAATGTTTTCATTATATTTACAAATATGCTTGTTTTATACTAATTTATATTCTGATCATTTCGCTTTTCTTCATATTTTAACATTTTGTTATAATATTTAGTTAAATGTCTCAAGTAGGATTTGATAGTAGCTCAAGTAAGATGTACAGGGAGTTGGCTAATGGAAATCATAATAATACTGTTTTTTTAACAGTTTTTTTTAGAAATAATTGGTTTTAAGTAAAAAAAAAAACAGTATAATTCTGTTTTTAACCGCATAGAGTACTAAACTGTGCACCCGACCAAGCGTTTCAACTATTTGTGGAAACTCCGTGTGCCAAAATAACTTAGACTGAGAGAACGTTGGACTGGAGATATTAAGGTCGGTAGTTTGAATCTAGGGTCAGGGGTTTAGTAATTATTGTTAGTAATGTGGTCTGTATTCCTCTGTCTCTGGGGTCACAGGGGGATTATTAGTAAGAATTTTTTTCATTTTTTCATTGCAATTTGTATGTTAAAAAACGGCTAAATTACAAATTGTCCTTATAAAACCCATATAAGTGTCTTTTAATTTATGGTACACACCACCGGCGTATTATTCAGACACATTCGTATGAACAAAAAAACTATGGTTTGGCGAAGAAATAAAGCATGGCATCGTTGCATGTGCCTTGTCTATAAAGATATGCTAGTTGAACAATGTTAGATACAAGTGAGAAAAAACTTTAATAATTACTTCGTTAAAACAGAACTATCCAGGAACACCCGAACTCAAACAGATTTGAAGCTGAATCTGAAACACTAAAGAGTGTTTGCAAATATAAATTATTTAAAGTGTTAAATGAAGCGATTAGTGGAAGCTAAGGGCTAAGTGACATTTTTGGAAAAAAATGAGAATTGTGTGTCAGTGCACATATTACTAAATTCTTTAACTATAAAAAGTTTCCTCTTTTTCATAATCTTTAAGAGTTAAGTACATTTTTTACAATTTGCAAATTAAGTTTTTAAGAGATATGAGTGCAAACGAGAGACTTTCAAGCTAATTTTCTCGTTTTCACCTCTTTGTCACTTAGCACGTTTTCCCACTAAGCTCGTTAAATATGTTTTTTTAAAAATGTGGTAATTGCTTAAACAGAAGTTTCTATTTATTGAAGAAATTTTATAGTAACGGTTAAGATATTTAATAATTCACTTGATTAAGTTATGATATGTAATTACTAATCAAAATTAAGAAAAATTTATTTAAAACTTAAAATTATTGAAAGTATTTCAAACAATCCAAAATTGTTTTTGCCTAGCTAAATTGCTTGGCGAAATTTCTAGCTTTTGAGATCATTCATTAAAAACACGCTTTCTGAAAAAAATCCCCCCAAACTAGCTTTTAGCAGTTCCTAAAAAAATGTAATTGTAAAAAAACTTAGACTGTTTACATCCATTCATCTATCCATACCTTTATTCATATCGATGCATGCATCTACATACACAAATAAACACATTCACACATACATACCTTTAACTGAGCGTGTTAATGTGTTTTAGTGTACCTAAGTTATAACCTAAACAAGTGTCCAGCAAATTTATTTGTAAAGATTTTTAAAAAAATTGGGATGGGTTATTTTTGAAAAAAATATGATCTGGTAGTTATTAGGATAATGAGAAAATAATTATTAACAGAAACGGATATTAAATAAACAGAAGTCGAATACGCATTTACGCAACCGACTGACAAAAAGAAAAACAAAAAATATGTTGAGCGAGGGGGAAAAAAACATGGCATAGACGAATGCACCTTGTCCATTAAAAATGTGTCAGATCACCAAAGTTACAAGAAATTTTGTGACAATCACATTTTAAACGCGGAATTATCCAGGAACAACCGGACAGCTCGCTTTCAAATCTGACTCATTCGCAAATATTATAGCTTTAAAACGACAAAAATGTAAGAAAAATGTGGTAAGTACATAAAACTGAATTTCTTGTTATTAAAGCAATTTCACTGTAATTGTTGAGATTTTTAAACTCGATTAGATTGTAATAATGAACTACTAACCAAATTTAGGAATTTGTTTTTTTTTTAAAATTAGAACTAAAAATAAAGTGTTTAAAACTAGCGAAATTGCTAGGCGAATTTTCTGGTTTTTGATATCATGCATTGAAAAAACAATAATTATCAGAAAACTTGCTCTTAATAGCTATTCCTAAGAAAATTAAAGTTTAAAACTTAAACATTTGCATTCATCCATCTATCTATACTTTTATCCATATTTATGCATACATACATAAACACATACCTTTAACTTCGCGTGTTATTCCTTTTCAGTGTACCCAAGTTATAACCTAAACAATTGTCCAGCTTATTTATTTGTAAATATTTTTTTTAAAATTAGGATAGGCTATTTTAAAAAAATATATAATCTGCTAGTTATTAGGATAATGAGAAAGTAAATTGGTACAGAAACGGATATTGAATAACAGAAATCGAATACGCATTTACGCAACCGACCGGTAAAAACGAAAAAAAATACGTTGGGCGAGAAAAATAAATCCCAAAAACAATGCATCGTTGCATCCGCCTTATCCATAAAGATGTCAGTTCGCTAATGTTAGAAGAAATTCAGTGACAATCATGTTTTAAACACGGAACTATCCAGGAAAAACCGGACGGCTCGCTTTCAAATCTTAATGTGTGAATTTCGTATTCTTACCGCAATAACAAATATTATACTTTTAAAGTGACATTTTTTTTTTAAAATGTGGTAAATACATAAAACGCAATTTTCTTGTTATTAAAGCAATTTCATTGTAGTTATTTTATAACCCTTTCGGACCGAGCTATCACGATCGTGCGGGTATAAAAGAGAATGTTCAAGCTCTTCAAAAATATTGATACCAAAGCACGCTAACTTGTACCAGTCGTTATTTATATAAAAAATGACTTTGTTTTTAAAGAGTTGCTGGTATTGATGCTGTTTAAGGCATTTTTTTTCGAGAAAACTCTAAAATTTAGTCTCATAAACTTAAATCAGCGCCATCTGATAGCCGGTCTTAAAGGGATAAACTCGATAAAGTTATAATATTTTACTCAAATTTAGGAACATTTTATCTAGAACTAAAAATAAAGCGTTTTGAAGTAGCTAAAATGGTAGGCGAATTTTCTGGGTTTTGATATAATGCATTAAACAAATAATAAATCTCGCCCAACTTGCTCTTAGCTGTTCCTAAGAAAATGAAATTTAAATATTTTAAACTCTTTACATCTATCCATTTATCCATATCCATGCATAAATCCACATAAATACATTCATTTATATAATACATACATAAATCCATGCATGCATCTACATCAAACGAACTTGTAACTGTGCGTGCTAATATTTAATAGTGTACCCAAGTTATAACATAAACAAGTGTTCAGCAAAATTATTTGGTTAGGTTTTTGAATTATCGTCGCACTAGAGCTACACGTAAATTATTTGTAAATAATGTTTTTTAATTGGTACATGCATAAGAGCCTTAGGATATGCTACTTTCGAAAAAAATAATCTGATAGTGCTTAGAATAATGATTATATTTATAAGAAAATAAACGGATATTGGATAAACAGAAGTCGAATATGCAGTTGACTAACAGAAATGAAGAAAAAAATAATAATAAAATGCTTTGGCGAAAAAAAACGCGCAGTTGTTGCATGCACCTTGTCCATATACATGTTAGAATTCTACTTCATAAACGCGAAACTTTCCAGGAACACCCGGACAGCTCGCTGCCAAAAAGAGTCGTAACCTAGCCAAGACACCGAAGTGCGATTGTAAATATTACAGATTTAAAGTGACAAAATATGAGAAAAATATTGTGATTACATAGCCATTTCTTTAGTTGTTATTAATTGTTGTAATTATTGTCTTGTTATTAAATCTATAAAGTATTCACTTGAATTATTATATTTAGTTACCAGTACTTAATTGCTAAGCAAATTTTCTGGCTTTTGAGATCATGCATTAAAAAAACGCTTTCTGAATAAATCCCATCCAATTGCTTTTAGCTGAAAGAAAGAAGCTTAAGAAAATGAAATTTTAAAGCTCACACCATTTAATCCATATTCTTATCCATATTACCTGCATACAATCATACATACAACCTTTTAATTGCACGTTTGCCCCTGTCAGACGTGCTAGTGAACCTCAGATTTTCGGTCTCCCTAAGTAAACAAGAGAAATCCGAAATTTGGAGAGAACCTGCATAAGAGGGTTGGGCCCTGTCACACGTGCTTGTGAACCGCAGGTTTTTTTTAAACCTTTTTTAGGCTTTTTGGAGTGGATGAGTGGAAAAGTTCCGTGTATTTTATGTGTTGCTATTTGATAGTTACATCACACACAGAATTAGTCTTTTATTGTAAATATTTTCAAAATTTCAGTGTGTATGTCAAAGTGTTTTCAATATTTTTCCCAAAAAGGTCAATAGAAATCTATTTATAAGAAAAGTAATTCAAAATTTCACAGAAATTGAAACAATTATGTTCAATAATTTTAAAATTTCTTCACTAACAATTAGTTCTACATATTAAGTAAAACGGTTAATTTTCAAAATTTGACCAATTATTTCAAAAGTATGCATGGAGAATATTCAAATTTACAAAATAACACTTAAAAATATATTAATATTTGAAACAGAGGGAACATAGTCATTGTGCACTTTTTTAGAATCACCCATTAATTGAAAGTCCCTTTTTTCAGTTACAAACTTATTTATTTTGTGGATTCCATTTATGCAGTAATATTATTGTAATTATACAATAGTTCTTGATGCAAGAAATGCGTAAATTAAAACTTTACCGGAGTTTTTAGAATTTTATTTTTCGCATGAGCCGTTTGGATACATCTTTTTTTTATAATCCCGTACAAAGACTATTTTAAACATTGCATACAAGATTTTATTACTATTTTGCATACATCTTGTGATTTAGTTTACTTTGCTTTGTCCACTTTTTCACGAAGGCAGAAACTAACCCCACTGAGAATAGAATTGCAATACGGCTATGCGTGGGTGGGGACAAGGGTAAAAAAAATGCACAAGGTCAAGGGGGAGAGTTGACCTTCTTCCGCTTCCGGTGGGTGAAACCTTTTTGGGAGTCGAAAAGTTGAAAATAACCCCACTAGGAATGCGATACTTTCAGGCTTGAGTGGCGATTCTCAGAAAAAAACATTATAAAACAGCGTCAATAGGGTGTCAGACGTCATAAAGGGTGGTAGTTGATTTGTGGTAGTTGAATCGCGGACAGTACAAGAGAAATGACAACAGGATGGAGAAATGACAACAGTAGAATGTCGTCTTTCTTTGATTTAAAAAAAAAATATCCTACAAATTCTAGCTAACAAGCTAGAAATATTCGTGATGCGTATATGCCAAATATTTTTCGACAATTGGCAAATTATCTTGGCAAAACAAGTTTTGTTAACTTATGTTTATGCAGTAGAAATAATGTAATGAGTGAAACAGTAACAACTTAAATGACGAATTTGTGTATCTATTTTTGTCATGAGTAACCTTCTATTATAAATATCTTTAAAATTACATTGTGTGTCAAAGCGTTTTCAAAAATAAAATACAAAAAATATTTTGCTGAGTATGTTTATTATTTTTTTTTAAATTTTGAAGTGATAAATTTTTCTTAAATACAGATTTGAATTTATAATGTACTTTTTTGGTATAAATATCTTATAACATGAATAGCAAGTTGAAAATAATATTTTTCCTTTGCCAAAACATTAAGCAAAAAATTTTGCTACAAAATGTTTTCGTATTTTCCCGAAAACAGTTCAATAGAAATCTGTTTAAAATGTATTCACAATTTCCCAGAAAGTGAACCAATAATATTCAATAACTTTTAAATTTCTGCACTAATATTCTGTTCCAAATATTATGTTTATCTGCTAATTTTCAAAAATTGACCAATTATTTCACAAGTGTGCATGAAGAATGAAATTCAAGTTTATAAATAACAATTAAAATATATATGATTATTATTGGTAAAGAGGGAACATTGTAATTGTGTACTTTTTTTTAGAATAGCCCATTAATTGAAAGTCCCTTTTTTCAGTTACAAACATATTTATTTTGTTGATTCCATTGAACCAGCAATAATATTGTAATTATACAAAAGTTCTTTGCATAATTACGATACAAATTGTTTGCAACAAGTGCGTAAAGTAAAACTTTATCCGAGTTTTATGAATTTTATTTTATGCATTAGCCTTTGGATACATATTTTTTTATAAATCCGTGCAAAGAATATTTTAAACGTTGCATACAATATTTTATGTTGGTAAGTAATAATTAGGTAGGCTTAGTGGTAGTGTTCGCATTGCCACGCCACAGATCCGGGGATAGAATACCGGATTGGGCGGGGTCGATGCATCCTTTCATCCCTTGAGTGGGTTGATAAAATGGGTACCAATCATGCTTGGGAACTAAACACTGGGGATTCCGCGTGAGGATGACCACCTTACCAGAACATATGTCTAGCACCCCAGAGTCCTAGGTCACGAAAGCTGAAATGGGCACGGCAGGCCTTGGCCCAGTAATAGGCTGTTGCTCCGAGGAGTTTAGTTTAAATAATAATTAACTAAAGTTTAAGAGAGTAATTTAAAGCGAGCGCGATATACTTTTTTCTTACCAGATCAAAAACGCTACTTTTTTACGACTTATGTGCTTAAAAATAACTTTTACACACTGTTTTTCAAACGCTTTACTTTAATCAAGATTATTGATTTCAAGAAATAATTTTTGCACGGTTTATAAAAAAAAAGATTTTCTAAATTTTTAAATTAATAAAAGTTAACTTACCTCAGAATCTATGCTTTTCCGTAGATTACATACATCACGTAAGAAAGAATCCATTTTCTCATACGCATACCACTCTGGGGTGTATACTTGGTCTGTCGCTGTACCAGTTTTTTTTTTTTTAAACTTTGCTGGACAGCTTTCTATATCTATTGAGTAGATATTCTTTTTTGGTTTTTAATGTTTTTAATGAACATTCAAAAGAGAATTTTTTTTGGATTCGTTTCCACGAATCGTGGACCATATTCCGATCCATGTGGTGATGGTGTTTTGGGTTCCATATGGAACTCTCTTCCTCGTACAAGTCCAAAAACTCCATAGTTCTTTCTCTCGACCAAGCATGTGCATCCATATTGAAATGTAGATCATACTGAATATTTCGCCCACTTTCTTATGAGAGTAGAAACTAACCCCACTGGGAAATAGAATGCAATAAGGCCAGGCGTGGGTGGGGGGGGAGAAGGTAAAAAAAACACAAGGTCAAGGGGGATAGATGACCTTTGGCCGTTTCCGGTGGGGTTGGGATCGGATAAGTTTGCTTCTGGCTTCTGTATTTTTTTGTAAGTCGATCGCATGCTCATTGAAATTATCTTGTTAGTGAGAAAATGCCCATATATTTGGAACTATATAAGGGTCATTTGAAGGTTTTTTAAGGGGGGGGGGGAGTATCTATAAAAATAAAATAATTTTCTATGCTAGTATTTACCAAAACATCTATTGTTAATCTGAGTTTATTTAAACTATTTTAATATAATTTACACCTAAAAATACTCCGTCTATTAACTCAAAGGGCCAATGTCTTGTAATTACTTCAACCAACAACCCTACAATTCATTTTCGAAAGCGGAAAAAAAATCTTTTCTGCCACGAAAGGACGTGTAGTACAGGTTTCCTTTGAAATTTACCGACTTCGAATGGACACCACGGTCCGACTGTCAATCATAAAGACCTCCTCCAAGGTCTTCACAGTTGGGTCAGACGTATACGTTATACCGTCTTCGAATGGATACCACGTCTGACGCATTCCACCAAAAGCTCCATTCCATCTTCACAGGTCGGGTTCAGACTACGTGTATACGCGGTCTTCGAGATCCACGCCTGAACGTCAACCCAAAAGACTCATTTCCCAGTTCCAGATCGGATGTCAGACGTTACGTGTATACGCGGTCTATGATGGCGAACCTGCGGTTCACTAGCACGTGTGACAGGGGCTTAATTGTTAGTGCTAAGTTACAACATAAAAGTGTTCAGCAGAATTACTTGTATAGAAATTTATTTAATTGGGATTGGCTATTTTTTTAAATATATATATTTAGTTACAGCTTAGGATAAGCAGATAACCATCATATTGAATAAACATAAGTCGAATAAGCAGTCAACTAACAGAAATAAAAAAAAATGGTTTGACGAAGAAAAAACGCGCCGTCGTTACATGCGCCGTGTCCATAAATATGTCAGTTCACCTACGCAGGACACGAGTGAAGAAACTTAGTAATAATTCCTAAACGGCAACTATCTAGGCATACCCGGACAGTTGCTTTCAAACAAAGCTGCAGACCAAGATAGGAAAACGGGTGTGTGGCTACAATTATTAAAAATTTAAAGTGACAAATATATAAGAAGAATGTGGTAATTACATAAAAATTAAATTATGTTTATTAACGCAATTTCATTGTAGAGATTTATAAACTCAATAAAGTTATAATATTTAACTACTACTCAAATATAGGAATATTTTGTATGGGACTAAAAATAAAGTGTTTAAAACTAGCTAAATTGCTAGGCGAATTTTCTGGCTTTTGATATCATGGGTTAAAAAAAACAATAAATACCATCCAACTTGCTCTTAGCTGTTCCTAAGAAAATGAAATTTTAATATTTAAATCCTTTAAATCCATCCTTTTATCCCTATCCATGCATAAATCCACATACATTCATTCATACATATATAAATCCATACATGCATCTACATCAAACATACGTGTAACTGTGCGTGCTAATGTTCATTAGTATACCCAAGTTATAACATAAACAAGTGTTCAGCAAAATTATTTGTAAAGAATATTTTTTAATTGGCATGTGCTATTTTTGAAAAAAAAATAATAATCTGTTAGTGCTTAGGATAATGATTGTATAAATAGGAAAAGAAATATATATTGGATAAACAGAAGTCTAATGAGCAGTCGACTAACATAAATGAAAAAATGGTTTGGCAAAGAAAAACGCGCTATCGTTACATGCGCCTTGTCCATATACAGGGTGTCACAAGCAAGATATGTTTTCAAAATTACTCTAAACATGAAATGCCATAGATGGATTACTACAAATAGTTTTCAACGAAACGAATGCAGTAAATGTTGTGAATTGAATGGAAAACTAAACATATTATGTTAGTTAGTTTTTTACGATTGATAGTTTATAATAACTTGATTATTCAATTATCTAAAGTATCACTGCGTAATAATGTTTGATTCCACGCAATAACTATTGCTGCTTTCCCTGAACTGAAAGCTACTGAACATTTCTGAACACGCGTCCTTCTTTTCGGTATATACGCATGCCTAGTTCTTTCATACAGCCAACACACGGTATTGCCGCGCCATCTTTCGGTTAAATTGAACACAATAAAGTGTAATAACATAATAACGTAATTAACATAACTAACATAATAAAGTGTTCCATATCAATTTCCAGACATGACTCATTCGTTTTCTGAAAGAATTGTGTTAATATCTCTATCCATTTCTTTTTTATTAATTTTTGAAAACAGGGAGTCCTTTTCTGGACACCCTGTACATGTCAGTACATCAATGCAAGAATAATTTTTGTAAGAATTACTTCGTAAACGTGAAACTCTCCAGTAGCTCCCGGAAGCTAGCTGTCAAATAGTGTTGTAACCTAATCTGGAAACTGAATTGCATTTGTTAATATTAAAGATTTAAAAGTGACAAAATCTAAGAAAAATGTGGTAATTACATAAAACATGAATTTATGTTTATTAAAGCAATTTCTTTGTAACGGTTGAGAGATTTAATAATTAAATTGATTATTAAATATCTAAAGTATTCACTTGAGTTACAATATTTATTGATAATTTTAATTGATAGGCCATTTTTAAAAATGCATGCTTGAATAATGTATAAAAAACGCTTTTGATTAAAACACCATTCCAACTGTTTAAGACTTTCCTAAGATAAGGAAAACTTCACAAAACTAAAACCCTGATCAAATTTCAATACTTTTTCCATATACATGCATAAATTTCATTCATCGCGTTGAATGCCGGTTGAGTGCTTGCCATTTATATAAACATAACAATGTCGTTTTCAGTTAAAATTTATTATAGTTAATTTATTAATTAGCTTTCTTAAGCTTTATGTACAAAAGCTAATTAATTCCTAAAAAAGAAACTCCTAAATCGTTTAAACATACCTTGAATTACAATTGAAACGCTCAAAAACTATTTACCAAAAACAACATTTAATGAGAAAGTTATGTCTTAGTAAATAATCTACTTTGAACATTTACTAAAAAACGTCTAAAAACACATTATTTATTTGATAGGGCAAATTTTCGACCGCTAAAAGCAAAATCCCTAATCAAAAAATGTAATACAAAATAATTTTTTCTCATATACTTCATGATTAAATTGATTTTTTTGCACTCTTTGCCACGACTTATCTCTTATAGGCGGCCGAATAAGAAACAGTCCCAGTGGAACCATTTTCACTAATAAGCATTTTCACTAATAAGCAATTGTCAATAATTGATTGTGATGAAATTTACACAAAACTGTAAATATTATATTTTTAGTCATACCAATTAATATCTTAAGCTTTCTGTACCAAATACCTATTTCCATCACAAACAAGATAACTTATACGTAAATTGAATTCAAAATAAATTTATATCAAAAACTTTTCACTAAAATTTTTTTTACCTTGCACATCCCCGATCAAGATATGTAATACAAAATAACTTTTGTATCACATACTTCATGATCAAAGTTACTATATTTTCGCATTTTTTGCCACGATTTATTTTTCATAGGTGGCGGAATAATAAGCATCCAAGGTGTGAAGGTTCAAATCGACCGTACTCACTTATGCATCTCGTAGTGAAACATTTGATTTCAATAAAACTGTGATATTAAGTTTTAAGCCTTAAAAATATTTTTATTAAGTTTCCTGTACAAAAATTACTTATTTTCCTTTAAAAATAAAACTGCTCTTTTATTGTTTAACATTTCGGTGTGGAATTAAAAGTACAATGATCAAAAACTCTATGCCAAAATTAACTTTAACTAAGAATGGAAAGTTTTAGTAAATATTTGACCTCGAACATTTACTAAGAAACTTTAAAAGCACATCATTTATTGTAAAGGGCAAATTACCTACGACCAAAACAAAAAACCCCGATCAAAACATTTAATAAAAAATGACTGTTTTCTATATACTTCATGATTGAAGTGAATTTTTTTTCGCACTTTTTGCCACGACTTATCATTTATAGGCGGCGGAATAAGAAACAGCCACGGTGGAAGGAGCGAATTGGCCATTGTCACTTTTAAGCAATTATCAACATTTGATTGATATGGAATTTACACAAAAACTGTGAAAATTATTTTTAAACCATACAAATGAGCTTTATGATGCTTTCTGTACAAAAAAGCTCTTATTTTTGTAAAAAAAAAAAACAATTACTCTTCAATTGTTTAAACGCATCTTAAACTAAAAATACAACGATCAAAAACTCTTCACGAAAACCAACTTAACCGTGAACATTTACTAAGCAACGTTTAAAAACACATCATTTATTTGATGGGGCACATTTTCAGCGGCTAAAACCAAAAAAACAACCGATCGAAAAATTTAATACAAAATTACTTTCTTCTCATATACTTCATGATCAAAGTGATTTTTTTTCACACTTTTTACCACGACTTATCTTTCATAGGCGGCGGAATAAGAAGCAGCCACGGTGGAAAGGGGCAAATCGACCATTTTCACTAATACGCCTGGCACAGTAGTGTCCCAAGGGTTGGATTAAAGCCGTTATCAATTCGGAGCACGTTGCAGAGAGTGGGAAAAGCGGTATATATCGTCTCTCGCCAGGTTACCAAAACAGACTGATGCCCCAGAAGAGCGATGAAAACTTTATTGGTTTCACAGGGCTGCTCATTTGGCTTAGAGAGGCTCTTCTTTTCCTTAAACGCAATCTTCGGCCTGCATTTTTGTTTGGTTACGGATAATGAAACGTGGATAAACAAGACCCTTCCACGCGGCTATTGTTTTGAATAGATACGCCCTCGAGTGCGGTGGAATGGAAGAGTTAATAGGGGAGGAATGGTTCGATCTCTCTCTCTGCGTGTACTTTGTTCGCGCTGGCTTTGCTAATGCAAGTGTAATATTTGAGATTATTGCTTAGTTCAGAGATTTGTTCAGCTGTAGAATGTTGCGCATTTTACTGCTTTATGTAGGAAAAGATGATGAACTTTATAATATGACGCAAATGTAATTACTCCTCATTTATAGGAGACACATGAAACGATGATTAACAATTGCATTTTAAAAACTTAGTTACGAATGACAAGGCTTACGAGAAACACTTAGAAGTCATTTAAAAGCGCTTAGAATTTGGAATTTTTAGGGGACTCAGTACCACAAAAATAGCAAAATTTGTGATTTTTTATCGGCTGAAATTAATATTTGAAATCTTCTAAACTTGTTTGCGAAATTTCCAAATTCGTAACTTCTTTTTTAAAAAAAAATATTTGTATTTTTATGTGGGATGGTAGTACTGAAAACAAAAACGAAATCATCATCAAGTTTAGCCCCATTTTCTTTGACAGTCTACTGACGCTCTTCGATGACCTCACAAAACATTTCATTTGAATGCTTTATTTTTATTTCAACAAACATTTGTAAGGAGGTTAGAAACAGCCAGCAGGAAACGATTTAATTACCCAACAAACATATTTATAGATGATTTCAGGAGAGTATTCAGTTTATTTAAGATTTCGAGATAGTTATTCGGTGTTTTATCCACTTATTGATTCATTTCTTTTTATACTGATTCATTATTCTTTTTATTAAAAATAGTAAAGGTCACTATGGCAAGAATGCTGTTAAAATGTTCAATATTAAATGAAATTTATATAAAAATTACGTATTAGCTTTTGCTATTTTAATAAAGTTTTGTGTTTTCTTTTAAGCAATATAGTTATATTTGTATTAATTTAATTTTTAAATAGATGTATGAAAAATATATTTAAGTAATAAGGCTGAATATAATTTTATAGTTTGAATTTACGAAAATGGAAACTTTAAATGCATTTTTCTCAGGGTACAGTTTTCCTAGATGCTAAGTTTTTCAAAACGCTACAACTTTTAAAATTATTTATTTAATAATTTACTCTTTTGTGAGTAGTTTAAAATATATGTGTTTATTCAAAACTAGCTTTCCAATTATTTTTTTGAGTTATAGTTATTTAAAAAAATGAAGTGAGAATATCCTAATTTTTAGAAAATTTTCAGGGCTTTTTCCAAAAAAAATATTTACACACGAAAATTACATGTGATGCATGAAATTTGGAAGCCAGTTTTTATGTATCATGGTTTAAAGTATCTAGGGAAAGAATTTAGTGATAAAATATTGGTATTCAAACAAGTTTTAGCATTTTTAAAAATGTAATTGATTAAGAAAAAAACTTTAAAAATTCTCGAAGTTTTTTCAATACTTTGTTTTTATCTGTTATTTCACACAACAAACCAAGGAATTTCAGTACTGTGTCCCCTTAAAGAAAGAAAATATGATAATAAATTATTTGAAAAAAATTAATAAACTTAAATGTTGGTTTTCCTGATGTGAAGGGAAATTATAGTTTTATGTTACTTTATTATTTTTTTTTTTAATTTAATCCTAGTTTTTATTGTAAATTATATATTGATGATTAAAAACTATTTTAAGCGATTTAAAAAAATGAATTTCAGGAACATTTCAAGCAGTTATATATATATTAAAAAACTCGTTTCTAAAAACAATCAATGCAGCCGGAGAAAGTTTCCTTAGAAAATTCATTTTTACCTTTGGATTAACACAAGTAGGTGTCATCGCTTCAAAATTCGTTTGTCGGACCTTTTTTCGACAAAACTTTTTTTTAAAAATATACCACTTCTTAAAAGTACAATTTTATATTCTTTTAATGTTGTCAAAAATACTTTATTTTTAAAAGTGTCGAAATAACTAACTTTCATTTACAAATTGAGATTTAAGAGCGACAAATTGAGATTCAACCGTCTTTATCATATTAATGTTAGTACTACCAGTTCCGAAATCATACAGATAATCTAAGCAATCTTCATAGCATCGGACCAGATTGTGAATACCAATCTTTATCAGAATCCATATCAACCATTTATATTTCATTCCTTTATACGTATCGGATCTCATTTATTCACGTTTCTGCTACACCAACAGTACATCTTACACTTTTTTCAATCGAATAAAGTATCTAAAAAGTCTTTTTCGAAAAAGGAAAACGGATTTTTCCAATTCCCAATTCTTATTGGAATATGCAATACTCTTTATGCTTAGTTTTAAAAGGGTGTAACTATAATTGTGTATATTATTATTGAATAATTATCAACACTGTATTTTATTTCTATTAATAATATTGCACACAGTAACGTTTTAAATGTTTGAAGTCCAAATACGCCCACTACTCTAAACGAACTAGTCCGTTATCATTCGTTTCTTAATGAATATTTCGAATTTATTCATATTGTTTTTATTTTATTTGAAATGGCGTATTACTGGCATAATTCAACGTCTTTGTTCTTAAAGGATAAGACAAATAAACTTAGGAATATGTTGATACACACAAAAAGCCCAATATATAAATTATTACACTTTTCTTTCACCATTCGCCTACATTTAAAGGTCTATTTTATAATACATTTTATCCCAAATCATTTCAGCGTCATACTTACACCAATGTCAAACACATTGTACAATTTTCTGGCTGTTGCGATACTCAAATCCCACCTCGGATTTGGCTTTCAAAAAATAAAAACAGTCATTTGAACCCTATCGGTTACGAGGACTAGAATGATCTTTTTATTTATGAACTGCATTGGGGCTCAGTGGTTGAGGCATAATTTAAAACAACTTGGTAAGAGAGAGTTTTTATATGTGTTCGATTGAATGTAAAGTGCATGTTTTATATTTATGGACGCTATAAAGGGCTTCTTGTACAAATGAATACATGATTCATAAACCATTGAAGAAGTTTAAAGAGTTTTTTTATTTTGAATTAATATTTTAATAAAATAATCATAATTTAAGATCGCACAGCTTTGGGTTTTATTTCCTGAAAACCTACGTTTGATTGTTGTGAATAATTAATGATAGCTTAGCAATGATTGTAGTCATTTTCAAAATTCTAAAAAAACATCTTTAAATGGTTTAATCTTCTAAAATGTGTTTTGCATTTATTAGCTATATTTCGTTATAATTGAAATTTTAAAAAAAAATCATACACAACACTATACCAGAGGTTTATGAAACTTTCCCATCGGTTTTTGCTGTTATTAAAATTCAAATGTTATATAAATAACCATAAATTTACGTGGTATATGCAGTTTACGATGTTAATAACATGCACCGATATTAAAAAATAAATGTGTAATGAAAGTATTTTGCAAATGAACGACTTTTTTTTTAATTCAAATTGTATTATACAAGTTTCACATGTAAAGAACTTTGTCTAAGAATTCAATATGACTTTTTTGTTAAAGTATTTCAGAGCTATCACACCCCAAAAAATTTAAAAATTCATGTTAAAATGTAAATAAAATGTTTATGAGAAAAAAATCAGAAAATTAAGAGTAGCTTATAAAACTTAACATTTAAACATTTAATGAATAAAAGCTATATAAATTGTACATGCTCAATAATCCGATCAACGGTAATTCGACGACTAATTCTATATACCGACGCCTATGGTAGAAATTTGTTCGTGAAACATAGCGCCTGACGAAACTACGAGAAATCGCAAGCTATTTACAAGGAAACGACTTATGATTTAAAAAAAAACCGTCAAAAAGGCAGAAGACGCAAAATGCATCAGTAGAAGAATACCTGTTAAAAATAATCTTAAAAAAAAACATTAAGAAGTAATATGAAACAAATAAGTTTTTTTTCTCCACAATGGACCGTGTATGGAGTCAAAAGGTGAGTCAAAAGTGAAAAAAAGTTGGAAACCACTGCCCCGGTGGTTTTCCCACAAGTAAATATTTTTCACAGATGGCGCTGCTATTTTCCCTCAGACGTTTTTTCAGTTCGCGGGTTTTTTTCGTTTTCAAGTTTTACACGTTTTCTCATGGAGGCGTTAGTGTTTACTTAATTGTGTTTACTTAATTGTCTTTATTTAATGTGTTGTGCAAGCAGTCAATGAGAGATATATCTCTTTATCCCAAGATAAGGAATAGAGTGTCTGCAATGGACTATATTAGGGTCAGGTGAGGTAAAATGGGTCAATTTTAACTATTTTTACTTTTAAAGTTCTCTGGCAATAATACCATAATTTTTTTTTCAGATTTTTTTAATTGCATCTTGACATTGCATTATTTCAGTACATTATTATGTAGTTTAAATAATTTTTTAAAAATTATAAATGGATTGAACTTAGTTCTATAAGTTGTGACCCATTTTACCCCACCATGGGGTGAAATGGGTCACACATGGAATAAAATGGTCATAATGCTAAATGATGACTATATAATAATATATTTATTAGGAAATACACTAAATAAAGAGAGGAGGTCAAGAACACATAAAATAAATTTAATTATACATAATTACATTGTTAAGTTTTCAAAATAATATTGTTTGCGGTTGCTACTAAACGGCTCTTCCAAGACTCTTGTAACATCTTACTTTTCTACAATATCCAGTCCTCTTTACCGGGAAATACATAAAATTTACCTATACTGGATTCATATTTCACATATAAATCATCCGCATCAATAAGTGTAATTTACCAACAAATTATTTAACTGACCTTTTTCTTTGCATTCAACTACCATCCATTTTAAAGCCAAAAGCTATTGGCTATCGTCAACAATATTGGGTTTAGGTGGCTCTGTTTTTGACTCTGGATTCTTTCGTTTAGGTTTTGAGAGAAAATCCAAATTCTTAATTTTCTTGGTTTTTTTTTACCATTCTTTGAAGTTCTTCTTCTTGTAAATGCTTCATGTCACCTGCTTTCGTCACTACTTCGCCAGCTTCATATCGAACTCTTTTATCTTCTTTTTAGATGTATTTTCGTCTTCTTAAGGCTATCACTGCCTTAGTAAGACTTCATAGCATAGGTGACAGAGTTGTCAGGATAGCAAATTTCATATCTTTAAATGGAAAAGAGATAAAATATTGGCTTGTTGAATTGAACTAAGAGTATCCTACATAGCTGGTGTTGAACAGAAAAGCAGGGTTTAAATTGAATTTGGTGTAAGTGGTGTTGAACAAGAAGGCATCTAGGCAATTGTATTTGATGTAGCTGGTGTTGAACAATAGGGAAGGGGTGCATCATCTGAAATAACTAAATCGTGTAATATAACTACGTTCAATGATGTGACATTCGGCTGATCAGAGACTCTTTTAGTCATTACAAACCTGTTTTTTACTGTTTTTCTATTAGGAGCAAACAATCCTGCACATTTAAAGACCTTAACAGCATGATATGATCTTAAATTTTCAAAAAGTTGCTTCACAAGAGCTAAGCTTAACTATGACCCATTTTACCCCATCCAAAATATTTTTTTTTTGGTTTCCAGATACATGAAAATAAACTTTTTATCTTTTATAAATATGTTTTAAGCACCTATTAAAATATTATTACAAAAATTGTTTCAGAAAAACATATTCTATATTAAGATACATTGAATATTTATAAAGTGACCCATTTTACCCCACCCTACCCTATAATATGTCACTTGACGTTTGCCTATTTTATTGCAAAAATTTTCTGTTTTAAACACGTGTTCTTGTTAACGTTACTTTAATCATAAAAAATTGTGTTGCACATGATGGTTATTAGAGTTCGAAAATATTCCATATGATTTCAAAAGATTTCAAGTTAAACCATTTAAATAAAAACTGCATCAACAAACTTTCTGGTACAACTTTGGGTCGGTATACTTCAGCATTATTGGTGGAATGTAGTTTCGATTTATGGTTGAGTATTTTACCTACAACCAAACGAAAGTAGCCGAGTCTAATTTGTCCTCAAGGGGTATTAAGGCATTCAATACATTTTCCTTTGAGAAACCTAGCTCGGAAAAAAATGAACTAACTAGGATATTTTTACTATAAATATTTTCGCAATGTTCAGTTGGGGATTGTTTTTTCCCGTAAAAGCCTTCTAATGGTGAGTTGTTTATATTTTAACATGTGGAACAATCTCAATAAGCCGCATCGTTCGTATAAATCAATCCAAGCAAAGAACCCGTCCAGCTTCAAAGTTGCACCGCATAGTTTATTCTTTTAGTGTTAAAAAAATTGCATTTTATTAATCGGATTTTTTTACACATTTTTACGATAAAGTGCTTTTAACAATAGCTATGTCAAAAAGAGCTTTAAAAGTCAAAATGAAACAAATTCATCTTATTAGAATGATTTATACTTTAAGTCCATTGTAAGAAAAAAAACTATTTTTTTATAAAACGTTTGGTGATACACTTTTGCCAATTATGTAACTGTATTAGATTTATTTTCATATATATTTAAATGAGATAAACTCGAATGTCATTGTGCGTATGTAACTTTTAAAGGCAATGTACAGATTTCAGTACATTATAACAAGATCAATACATTGCCTTCCAATCAAAAGTCATTGATTGTGCCAACTACTATATTTCGTTTTAGAATTGGCTTTTTCAGAGCCGTATAAATAAAAAAAATCAAGTTTTGTTCAACCTCGCTCTACCAGTTCTCTCATTAAGAAAGAACGCCACAACTTGAAGGCTTCTCAACAAAGCAGAATGGATGCCCTTCTATGGTAAACGTAGTTGGAAAGTTCCTTAAATATTCATTGGTTCATAGCGCCTCCAGTTCCAGCACTAATAACAGCAGAGCCTCATCTGCATTGCAAACAGCCGCTTGATCTCAAAGTTGGGGAACACAGGAAAAAGGGAATTCAAAATGGGAGAAAAAAATTTAGCTTCGTGCGTGGGGAAGCAGCTTGGAAGGGGAAAGCTTAGAAAGCAGCTCGAATAATAACGATAACAATGCGTTTAAAATTCATCGTTTTGTCTCGGTTAATTGAGTGAGCTTTGTGTGTAAGTGGGATTGAATTTAAGCGGATTAGGGTTTAGGCATAATTGGATGCATGTGCAGATCATTATAATAAAATGTAATTGAGTAATGATAAAATGTAATTGTCAATTACTGGTGAATAAGCAAGGTTTTAATATTTTATACAGGGTGTCCCAAAAGGACTACCTGTTTTTAAAAATTAATAAAAAAGAAATGGATAGAGATATTAACACAATTCTTGCAGAAAACGAATGAGTCAGGTCTGGAATTTGATATGGAACACTTTATTATGTTAGTTATGTTTATTACGTTATTATATGTTATTAAACTTTATTATGTTCAATTTAACCGCCAGATAGCGCTGCAATACCATGTGCTGGATTCCACGCAATAACTATTGCTGCTTTTCCTGAACTGAAAGCTACTGAAAATTTCTGACCATGTGTCCTTCTTTTCGGTATATACGCATGCCTAGTTCTTTCATACAGCCAGCACACGGTATTGCCGCGCCATCTGTCGGTTAAGTTGAACATAATAAAGCGTAATAACATAATAACGTAATAAACAAAACTAACATAATAAACATAACTAACATAATAAAGTGTTCCATATCAAATTCCAGACATGACTCATTCGTTTTCTGGAAGAATTGTGTTAATATCTCTATCCATTTCTTTTTTATTAATTTTTAAAAACAGGTAGTCCATTTTGGGACACCCTGTACTTCATGTATTTGTCAACATAGTTTATTATTATTTTTTTTTTGTAAAAAATATATCACTCTTCATTTAAAATGATTTGTATTTGTGTAGCTGCTTTTATAGAAGGGGTGTGTTCAATCTGCACTTTACAATTTTAAGCTAGCTGAATTTGTGAAGGTCGTTGAAATGTTGTGACGCTAATAATCTTTAAGAAAAAAAATCTCAGATTAATTTTACCCTCTGAGGATTAGCAAATTGGCTGAAGTGTTAACTTGTTTTTACTGTAAAAAAAGTCAATTTTTTAACTGAATATTTAATTTCTTAATTTTTTTTTCATATATTAATGTTGCAAATGATTATAAATAACTTCTCAATACTTAAAACTTTAAAATTGAGAATTTTTTCTTTGTGTAAGTTCAAACCTTGCGTATATGGTGATTTTTAGCCACACAATATGCTTAAATTTACTTGTAATAGTTTTACAAGTAAAAACATATCGAGATACTGACTTTCATAAAATTACAACTAACTGAACTGATTAGAACAAAATACAGTTTTTCCTATAAACTAACAGCAAAACGTTACTTCATCAATACACGTTACGTTAAATGGATTAACTTATATGGTTTGCTCCGGACCATCAAGAAGTTGAAGTGTTTTCACAATTTTAATCTTTGGTTGCGCTGGATACTTACCCTGTTATCCCAAAACCATTTTAGAAATTTCACATTTCAGCACTAAGTAATTTGTCTGAGGTTTCTTCATAGTCTTCATAAACCATCGTTTTGTACTTTTCAACAATGGAAACTTGTAGAAACTTGTGTAGAATATTGCATACATATACCTTCTTCCACATGTTTAAACACACTCTGAATGTGAAGTTTCAGTTGTCGAACACTTCGTGGTAAATGTTTGCCATATTGTGCCAGTACATTGATTTAATACATCGACTTCATTAGACTCCCCAAAAGAAATATCTGTTGTGCCCGGTAGTTCAATTTTACCCATGTCTTCACTCTCAATTTCCAATAAAACTGCTTTTACCATGAAGAAATGTCTAACTTATTTCTCTTTTGTTTTAATTATGTTTGATTTGCTGCAATAAGATATCAGTTAAGCTCTCTACCAGAGACATTAAAAGAAATGGTATGCAGTCCAATAATCAAGCTGTCCTATAATTAACTCATAGCAGGTCCAACAATTACCTCGCTTTGTCCAATAATTACTCCATAACTAAACACGCATGCCAAAATGTTACTATTTACCCAGGCAGCACAACAATGTGGGATCCACATGGTCTGACGTGGACCCACGTGGTTCAGATGGGCACTGGTGGGCCCCATCAGCCCATCACCAAACCATGTGAATCCCATGTACTAAATTTTAGCAAATTATGCGCTAATTACGATAAAATATGAGTAAAATATTATTTATTTTGTAATAATTAGGTGACAATGTATTTGGATGCTAAAATTTTTTATATTTTACGCTTTTTCTAGAAAAAATATAACCACGTGGATCTACATGGGACATTATGGGCAACCCATATAGATTTCTGTGGGCTATCCATAACAAGCCCACGACATTGATTAAAGTAGTTTAGAACTCGGGTTTTCATTCTTAGTCAAATGGACTGTTTATAACTAAAAAAAATAGGTTTTATTGTTAACTAAAAATTATTGTACCATAAAAAAATATGCATCCGTATATTATTCTAAATTAATTCCTCGAGGCAAATTGAAATTATATTTGATAAAAAAAATCAATACCGTGAATTTCACGGTGTAATAATTGATGTTGTTCAGTACTAATGCATTTTTAGAAAAAAAAAATAGTACAATTTATAGCTATTTTAATAAAACAGAGCTTTATAGAAGAACCCGAATGGGCCGATATGGGACAACCCAGGTGGGCCGATATGGGATAACCCAGGTGGGCCGATGTGGGATGGCCCATCTGAATCTATATGGATTGCCATCTGCCCTATAAAGTGAACTGCTGTCCAAATACAATATTTTTTTATCCTCCAACTGTATATTATGCAAATTAGTAAAATATATATTAATTGTTTCGGTATATTATTAACTAATAAAGAGATCGTTCAACTTGAAAGGCAAAATCGATTGCTCATGAAAAATTGTACTGGGCTGATGTGGAGAAGCCCAGGTGGGCCAATGTGAAAGAAAACCATATGGGCCTATGTGGGATGGCCCATGTGGGCCGACGTGGTTTCACCGAAAAAAAAGGGGGTCGTTTCTTTCTGGGCCCCATATGGAAGCCCACTAGGAAACCACGTGGGCCCATATAGGGGTGCTACCTGGGTATCCTTTAATGTTAAGTACAAGGTACACAGTTTAAAGTAACAAATTTTGGTTTGTTAGACGTAATAAATTATGATGCTTCATGGTGTTTGTCGTTGTCCAATGATTACCCAGATTTTTAGTGTCCAAATATTACCCCGGGTCACCCTATATGAAAATTTGAAATGTGGTGGAATTCTTTCCTTATTCTTAGCATATTTTTCTCTTTTTTATTCGAAATAATTAAAAAGTAGGTATTGACATGCGGACAATGTCCGTCCGTACACCAATTCCAAAATCTGTTCTATCCATCGGATCTTAAATATTATTTTTTATTAGAGAGTTATGACCTCAGAGACCCATATTTTTACTTTTTGTACGTGTGTTTGTAAGTCCGGACGTACATCTTCCTCCTGTTTGTCGCCAAATTACTCATTGAATAAACATTGAAATTTAATTTCAAGTCATTGTTATTTTATTTTAGGCTGATTAGCAGTATTTTGAGCAATACCAGAAGTTTAAAAACGAAAGTAACTGGATTCGTTATATTAAGTAAAATATATCTAACTCACATAAACTTGATAAATTAAAATAATTATTATTTTGCTCGCTCTGAAAGAAATAAAAAAAATCTACTGTTCGCTCATTTTATATCAGATTCACCAAAGAAAAATCAGGTTATTATCTTATCACAATCTAACTTTATACTTTTCATAAATACCTGGTAGCAGAAAAAAAGTTATCCAAAAATAGACTTGCAAGTTATTTTAGTTTATATAACGAATAATTCAAACACGAAAGCCTAATATGAAATACCAGATGCAAATGAAGGAATTGTTTTTTTACGAATGTTTTTGCATAATCCATTCAAAATTGAACATCTCCAAAGAAAATAACATACTATTCATTCGATATATGTTATATATATATATACAATTGATTAATAGTTATAGGAGACTGTGGAGCCTTGGCCATAAGGGAGACTCGGCCCACGTTTAAATTTTAGTATTTAAAAATATTTTAGCATTTTCTTAATAGATGGTACTCTAAGCTACTGTTGTCAGCAGATAGCCACCTTAGTTTTATTGAGGTACTTTTTTGGTATTGAGGAGAAAATAAAAAAAGAAAGTTTCTCGCCCCTAAAAGTAAACATTTTATACATAATTTGTAGGATTTTTTCAGAAAAACCAATTCAATTAAGTTTAAGTATATGGTATTTTTTAAATACTGTTATATTAAGGATTTATTTTAGCTATAAAGTTTGTGCAATGAAGTAGGCTTCAAAGCACCATGTGCCATTCTTTACGAAATGTCTAGGTGGGGAGGGTTGGCCACTGTACCAAGGCTCCCTAAGTAAACTACTTATGAAAATCTATACATAATGTTTATCAAATACACGGTAAATAATAATGTATGATTATAACTTGATGAAGGTACTAAATTGATTATTAGTATTTGTACTTGTTTAGAATAAAACGAAAACTTCAACTAAATCAAATTTATCATTTATGACCAAATATCAAACTTTTTCTGCAAAAACTATATAAGTTATTAATTTAAGTATAATAATACTACAGATTAATATTAAGATATTATCAGATTTTTTCTTTATAGGGGGAGGGGGGACGACTGAGTATAGCTTTGAAAGTGCGCTTTGACTTTGACTTTTACAGTTTGTGCCGTTAAAATAACAAAAATCAAACTGAGGCTTATATCTTGTGCATTTTAATGTGTGTATAAACTAATTAAAATATATTTAACATAAATATAAAAAATATATTTGTTATGGACAATATTAGAATTTTTAATTCATACAATACTAGACAAATGTATTACTTTAAATATTACGGGGTAAACATGATTTTTAAATGAGTTCCCAGAGTGTTGGATTATAATATAATTTTTATTTACATTTAATGCTTACAAAATTAATTTGAAATATTTATTATTTTCCCCTTTAAAATTAGGCATTTTTGCATGGGCCAAGTCTCCCTTACCATGGGCCAAAGAAAATTTTATCGGCAACAAGGATATAGTGGTGATAATATAAATAATACATTTTTCTTTTTTTAATATATTGTTTTTTAAAACTTAGAAACTTGGCCAAGTGTTAATAAGGGAGACTCTTGGCCAAGTTTCTAAGTTTTAAAAAACAATATATTTAAAAAAGAAAAAATGCATTATTTATATTTTCACTACTATATCCTTGTTGCCAATAAAATTTTCTTTAATATGTGCTATCATATGAAATTTTTAATGTAAAAATAAAATTTATAAAAATAAAATTCTGAAACTATGGCCAAGGCTCCCCAGTCTCCAATAATGTTAAGAGCTGCCATAACTTAAGGTATCCATATACCTTAATATTCGGTTACATTCTCGCAGTGGAAAAAATAAGCCAGAGTTGAAACATATTAGATTTATTTATTCTAAGCAAAACAACTCGTTTTCAAAGACCATAAATGATAACGTCACAAGTAAACTACACAAAGTAATAGCAATACTATCTTATAATATAAAACCAACAAGTTAACTGAAGCCGAAGCTTATATACTTGACTGGGTGACGCCCACCACGACGCTGTCCCGCACACAATCAAATCCAGTCCATGACATCATGGGCAGCGCCGCAGCGAGATAACGTAACACCACGTAGTTTAACAATTTGCATGAAAAGGTAATGCCAACACTTAAAAAACGGAAAAATCAATCAAAATCTGTGTTTTGATATTTTTACATAAAAATATTCTCTGAATCATTGCCTTTCAATTGGTGCAAGTAGATTTCTTGTACTGCAGTATTTGATTTACAAGCAGTTTTCTAAGGGCAATTTTATTATCATCAATCTTACAATAAAAACCATGAACTAACTTTCTTAAAAACGAATTTTTTCATAATATGCTTGTACCTCCGAACATGATATCACAAATTAATATGCTTCGTTTTAAAAAAATGTGTATGTAAAATGTGTATTCGTTTTAAAAAAATGTGTATGAAAAAGAATATGAATCAGTGCATGCAGTCTACTACTTTTTAACAATTCTAACAAAAGGTAAATTTTTACAGATATTTAAAAAAAATTCCGATTTTAAAGCTTGCCATTTCAAACTACCATGATTAAATAACTACTTTGCTTATTTATAACATAAATTTTAGTAGGTCATATGCAGTTATATTTGCTGTGTTTGCTTTTCTGCCAAAATAATGAAATCAAGTAATTTGAAATGTTGTTATGTTGTTCATAATTTGGCATGTTAAATTGATTGATCGCTAATTAATTTATTAATTCATATATATATTTTTTTATTGCAGTATTATTGAAGTATTTTATTTCATTTTTTATTTGCCTGATCTTCTCACAAAGTTTTAAAAGTATGTATCAAAAATTAAATAAAAATTTGTTTAAGGTATTGGATAATTTAAATTCAATAATAAGAGCTAAAATTTTCAAGTACAACAAAATAATAGGGTTAGGTTTCTGGCAACATGCAAACGCGTTGTATCTATTCTTGTTACGGTACGAAAGTTGTTTTGATTATCTTTTTTATTAATATGTTTAAATTCAGTTTAAATTAACTGTTGTATTATTACATACAGTTAAAACCCGGTTGTCGTAAAAAAGTATATTTTTCTTAGTATTGGTTAAGGGTTAAATGAAATCCAGTAGCTGATATTAGTAAATTTCTTTACAAAAATATTTCTATCAAAACTAGGCAATTTTAGTTTCGTTGAAACTTCAAATTGAATTTAACAGAAGCAAATTCAGGTGAAATTCTCAAAGAAATACTTGTAACTTATAGTCTAAAATCTACCTTGAAATTAAAAAAAAATGCAGTAATGCAACATTGTTTAAAAAGTAAACAATATGTTGTTCTCCTATGCTCTGTTTCAGTAAATCCGTCATAATCAATAATTTATACAAATCACTTGGCGTTGTTTTAATGTATGTCTAGACAATCAGAAAGGATGATTGTTATATTTCTCTTTACCTGCAAACAGGCTTCTTCATAAGAAGGTATTAGTATAATAGTAGTTTAAGTCAATATTTACTTATTTCAAGACGTAGTGGCTCGAAATTTTAAGTGCTGAAAATTAATAGTGCTATAACGTGTCTTTGTGATGTCTCTAAGAGTAGTAAATAACTTTAAAATATATTAAATAAATAGACCTTACGTTTTGTTTAAATATTTAAAAGCAACAACTTCGTTAGTTTAAAGGAAAACGAGAAATAAACACAAAAAACAAACAAATAAAATCACAAAAATAATAATAACTAATTGAAGAAGAAAATGGTGGATTGATCACGTTATCAAGGAGCAAGCACCAATTGGCACCATTAAAAGGACAATACTGTTTTTATATTTAAGATGGACATAAACACGAACTTGAAGGGAACACCCAAACATTTCGTGTTAACCGAATTTCATGTTAACCGTCAGGAATTTTTTTACATTGAACCAGTGAATATTTAAAAAAAATTAAAATTGAAAAATGGATTTTTATTGTGTAATACTCAGATAATACACGCATACAATTATTAATTCGATTAATATAGTGCATTTGGAATAGTACATACTATCTAAAAATTAGGAAAATTATTAAGGAATAGCAATTAAAAACAGTGCATAGTTACAAACGCTATTTAGACGCAATTTCCGCTTTTTTTTAAATATTTGTCGTCATAATTTAAAATTTTTGTTTCGTTTCTGAAGAAATATACTGCTTCTCTCGATTCATTTTTAATGAAAATCAAGAAATGCTAACTAATTCTAATTTCATATGTCATTTACCTTTGACCTCTGTAGAGAAACACATACGCTTTTTATGACGTAATTGATCATCCGACACGTGTCGATTAAAATTGACGAATCGGGAGATCTCGTGATTTTCTCACAACCAGAAGTAGAAGAAATTTATTTTTAGATTGTTCGTTGCCGTTTTTTTATGTTTGTTTCATTTGTTACTCAAACTTAGAATTACTAAGGGGAAAAAAGTCAAATCCTGAATTGTTTGTTAGGGGTTAAAGCGGAACTTCGCTTAAAGCGACTTCGCTTTAAGAGTTTTTTGAGCATTAGCTGAAAGCTTTATGGGCCAGGGAAAAGCTTTCAGTCATGTTAAGCGGAATTTCATGTTAAGCGAGTTCGCATTACGAGGTTCGACTGTGTATGGAATAAGAAATAATGAAAATATAACAGACTCTAAGACAGAGTCTACAGACCCAACCCAAATTAATTGCACCTTGCAATTAAATAAATTGCCCCTTGCAATTAAATAAATTGCATTTAACTTTTTTAGTTGTTTTATAAATCAATTACCGACGACTTGACCGACCAACACCGATACCCGACCGACCGACAACCCGACGACCCGACCCAGACCGACAACCCGACCGACCAACACCGACAACCCGACCAATCGACCAACACCGACATCCCGACCAATCAACCAACACCGACTCTCCGGCCGGCCGACCAAGACCGACAACCCGACCGACCAAGACTGACAACCCAATCAATTATTAATTGTGATGATGTCCAATTATTAATTGTGTTGATTAATTAATTGTTAATTGTTACTACTGCAATTAACAATTAATTTCCACAATTACAATTGATTAATTGTTAATTGCAGTTTTCCACAATTACAATTGATTAATTGTTAATTGCAGTTTTCCACAATTACAATTGATTAATTGTTAATTGCAGTTTTCTACAATTACAATTGATTAATTGTTAATTGCAGTAGTAACAATTAACAATTAATTAGTTGTTAATCATTAATTGTTTCTGCAATTAAAATTTGCCCAACACTGATATATATCTACTGAGCATATTAGAAATATACATATGTGTATTCGTTTTCCGTAATGTGATCAAATTTTTTTATTAAAAAGAAAAATCGTAAATTCTCCCATAGAAGACTATATGAACAAAAGGTAGACAAAGATGGCTGCCTTCCCCCACCTCCCCTCCACCTCTCGCTTCACTCGGTTCCCGTACGTTTGAATCCACGCGACGGCTCCTGTTCATTATATCCTCCTAGGTTGCACCCTACAGGAAACTCACTGGGCGCTATGCACCAACTCACCTCCCTTTCGTGATTTCAGTGCAAGCCCATAGTTTTTGTTTATTTTCACCATTTTACTGAAAAGATCTGTAGAAGACATATTCAACAGCATGTAGGTTTATTTGACAAACAATTTTAATTTCATGTGTCCTTTACCTTTGACCTCTGTAGAGAAACACATACGTTTTCATGACGTAATATGGAGATCATCCGACACCTGCTGATTAAAGTTGACGAATCATGGAAGATCTCGAGATTTTCTCTTAAGTAGAAGACAATTTATTTAGAATGTTCGTTGGCGTTTTTTTATGTTTCGTTTCATTTGTTATTCGAAACTGAGGAAAAAAAGTCAAATTCTGAATATTTTTGTTCGGGTTAAGCGGAATTTCGCCTAAAGCGATTGCACGTACGTTAGGAGATTTTTTAGCATAAGCTCAAAGCAAAGTATGTCGCCCTAAACGGTTGCGTTGGGTGCCTACTCAGGTGTCGGCTCGCCACTTGACTGTGGTTCTAAAATACGACGCCCGTCGCCAATAGCCCTCGTGTAGCTCTAGTGCGATAATATAAATATAGTGTATAATTCAAACTAAACCAATAAGCTCAAAGCTTTTTAGTCCGGGAGAATGCTCTCAATTCACGTTAAGCGGAATTTCGTGTTAATTGAGTTCGCGTGAACGAGATGCGACTGTATAAATATGTCAATCTAAACAACCTTAGTTATGAAGTTTCACTTATCCTATTTAACAAGCTATCTAAATTTATAAACATTACAAAAATTTGGCATCTTGCAGATGTTAAACAAAAAGCTAATTTTTTTCTGATTGAAAACTGAAGCAAAAATTAAGAATTATGGGAAATTGTCTTTAAAAATATTAAAATATGCAAGAGTTTTCAGCAAACCCACATGACTTAAGTATAGATTTGGGTCACTTTTGTGGGTTGTCTGTCTATTCTTATTTGTTTTCCAAGCCTGGCGACACTTGACAAGGTTCTAACCAAATGACAGCAGTAAGTAACCATATGTAACACCCCCTCTCCTCCAATTAATGACTTGGTGATATTCAATTTGAGGACGTTTCCGGTGGTTGCTTCAAAATAGGATTAGCCAACCCTTATATGTACATTTCTGGAATATTTAATTTTGTGATATAAATCAGTTTGGAAAGACGTCGTAGTATGTACAACAATAGAGATCTTTCGATAGTCCATTATATGTGTATTAAGGTAATCGTTTCCGACCGCCTATTTCTAGCCTCCTTAAGGAGCTTTAACACAGAAAATAGCGCCTCGTAATTTAGAACCCTGGTCAAGTGACGATGGTGTATTAAGAAAACGGAATAGAAAGTTAAGTCATTTTTTACCTAAATATTTTAAACTATCTCTCTTCGTCGTTTTCAATTTACTTTTCAGCGAATATAAAGAACAATGCTATGGTAAGTTTCGCTTCCATTTTTAGAGCAAGTAATTGTAATACATTTTTATTTTTTGCTGCTAATTTATTTAGCAAAAAATACAGTATATTGATTGAATTTGCGATAGAAAGTAAGCGAAAATAGTCAATTATGGTGACTAAAAGTTTAAGTTAGAAAGAAATGTTGTGTTGGTGAATGTTGGCGTATTGTTTATATTTATTTGAGGATATACATATTTATGAAAATATGAATGAATCAATATTTTTTATGGGGATTAGATCACTGTTCAAATAAGACTTTGATTTGAAAACCTTAATTGACAAGTGAAAACTGGCAAACGCAGGTAAAGGAAGTAAGCAGGGGCTTTTCGGAAGCTATTTTCTATTCTATTAAAGCAAGAGAACGATAACAAAAAATCTGTTTAAAAGAAAGTGAACTCACTTCTTGTCCCTTGGACTCATTGCTTCTATAATAATATGCAAATTGCTTTTACGCCTCTGTGGTTACAAAAGAGCAATTCCTGAAGACTTTCCAACGAAAAAGACAAATCAGATCCGAGTAAAAGTAAAAGAAATAAAAAAAAATCTGAAAATTCAAAACAAAAAGAGGGGCAATTTCTACTTTGCTATTCATTCAGTCGTCGCAAAAAAAAATCTTTTCTAAATCAGTGTAATGGAGCTCATTAAGATTTTTCTTCTGTGTAAAACAAGTCAATAAGATTAAAGGATGCGCCACTACAAAAGAATTTCGATTAAAAATAAATTGCCCAAGATGGGAACTTAATGACCTGGTGTTGTTTTTGCACCTTCTACCAATCTTTTAAAGTGATCTTATAAAAGTACGAGACAGAGAGAAACATTTGTTTATCTTTGTGTTCGGGATTGCTATTTTCCGCTGCTAACCACAAAATGATAAGAACAAATTGATGAGCAAACGTATAAAAAACATTTCTTCTTTTGTAATTGATTGATACTAAATGTAACAAAAAACTTTTTATATGAAGTGTTTATATTTTTTAAAAAATCTTTGTTTAATTTTTAACTAAGTAACTATGTAAACGGAATAAAACAAAAATATTTTCGTGAGATATGAGTTGGATAAAGTCATTAATTTTAATGAAAGAAGCTTAAATTGTAAGGTACAATTTAATAATTTTAGTTTATAATTTCAATTACAAAATAAAAAATCAAATATTTCCTGCTTAATTCATAGTAAAATTATTTTAAAGTAACTCTTCTAGTTCAATTTCAGCTTAAATGATTCAGTAAAAACAGAAGATAAGTATAGTTTTGTGCATAAAATAACACAATTTTGGCAGTTTATTGATGAAAGGGTTATTTATTGAAACAATTCAAAACGCCAAAAATATACAATTTATTACGTTTATTTCAAGAATTAATAAATACATCGATGACTCATTTCAGCATTAAAAGACTGAATTGAATTATTATAAAGCAAGAACAAGTGACTAATTCATACTTAAAATGTCCCTGAACAATGATGCACAAACAAAACCAGTTACCGGAAAAGTAACAAATGCCGAATCGAATAATGTTAAAGTCAAATACGTACTAAGTTTTCGAATAAACATGACGTATCTGAGGACTTGCTTGAATAGTGACGTAACCAAATTTCCCAATTGTATCTTAAAAATAGTGTATGTTCAATATTTGAATAACATTGGATGACTTTTTGGTAGCTCCAGTTAGTAATTCAATAAATTAAGTGGTCTGCTTCTTATCAAAGCGGAGAAATGTGTAGCATAAGCATCAAAATGTGACTGTGGATTTTATTGAAAAGTAGACATGCACCACTTCTGATATATCCATTTACATTGGTATCTGTGTTTTAAGTGCACTCACGCTTAAAAATATCATAAAGATCATGCACTTGTTTTGTTACAAAACGAGTGCACATTATTTTATACGAGAGTGACTATTGAACAGACATGCAGGGTTTAAAATTTACCATTTACTACATTCAACTTTCCACACCAAGGACATCGTAATGGTGGGTTGGTTTGCAAAAATAGTAACTGCTTTTTTTAACATTTATTTAGACGCTGGCAAATTTCATCCCTTAACTAATTTGTCGTGTTTATGCCAAGCATAAAAGCCGCAAGTGTCCATGGCCAACGTGTCCAGCATGATCAACATGTCCAGTCCATGTCCAACCAAATGTACCGAAAGAGAGCTTATAAGACTGTGGTGGTCAAAACAAACATTCATTGCTGACAGCGGGCTTGTCATTGGTGACATCAGACGCCGCGCCATCTAATGGTGCGCATCTCACAATCTACAAACAACCACAACAAAGTCCTGAGACTCAAAGGCAGCACCATATCAATCGTTCTTCTTCCGACTAAAACAATAAAATAAAAATAGAAGTACTCTGGGTGATCAGCACAAATACCCAATACTAGCCTTCCCGACTGAGTAATTAATTTGTCGCAGACATGGTTCGGTATTTTGATGAAATGAAAGATAATCTGGGATCGAAAACGGGTCAACTCGCACCTCTTCATTGCTGGAGTAGGCTTTCTGACGATCACCACCCCAAGATATCCTATACAGTGTTGCACCCTACAGGAAACTCACTGGGCGCTGTGCACCAGCTCACCTCCCTTTCGTGATTTCAGTGCGAGCCCATAGTTTTTGTTTATTTTCACCATTTTACTGAAAAGATCTGAAGAAGACATATTCAACAGCATGTAGGTTCAGTTGACAGGAGATCCAAAGTAGTCCTAAGTACCAGTCTCGTCGACTTGCGGGTATGCTTGGTACACCTAAAAAGCATAAGGAATTCTCCATGCGACCCCAATAACTACATTTGTTTATCTACATCAGTTCAAATGCACTATAGATCGTGCTTCCAATCCCAATTTACTAAAAAATCAGTCAATTGTCAGTTTGTCAGTAAGAGCTTTGTCAAACCGACGCCGTTGCGTTTATCTGATGATGCATAAATCAGCCTCGATCCGAATAATAGTAATAATAATGAAATTACTTCACTAAGACGGTTTGTCCCAATGAATGGATCAAAACCCCTTGGAAATGGAAATCCGGAATTCCGTCCTTGAGCCCAGATTTCAAATCTCTCACGAAATCCAGCAAAGTTAATTGAAGAGCGTATTTCAATAATGGTGTATCTCACTCGTTCATTTCGAGACACGTCTGACGATTTGAAATGTTTTTTGTTCCAGAGTTGTTAAAAGACCCAACCCGAGTAGGTTTCATTTCAAACCCAGGTTTCTAGGAATACAACCTGGTTTTTGCTGGCGAAATGAGAATATTAAAATTTTAAGAAAATGTAAAAAAAAAATTGAAAATGAAAGATGTTTGATGAATGTTTTAAAGAAGCAATAGTTATTATAGTTCCTAGGAACAGATAAACAATAGTTTAGAATTATTTTATTTATAAATTAAAATTATAGGAAAAATATGTTAAGGTATAATATTATACACTAATACAAATGATCTACTTAATTAATAAAATAATTACTTGTGAGGAAATATATAAAGATATAACTATGAATAAGATATAAAAAGGATTTAACGAGTAGAAAATCTAGTTATATAAATTTTAAAATAAAGAAATAATGTTATTTTTAAAACTAAAATATAATTTCAAACAAAGTCCTACTTAGCAGACCGCTCCCAATTCCAAATGTTGCACGTTTTTAATGAGCAATAAACTATTTTATAGCAACCCTGTACATGTCCCCGTAGCCAAGGGAGGAGAACAAAAACTGTATGCAACCTTTTTGTATTAGGTTTGCTGATACAAATATTTAGACTACATGGAAATCACTCGATTTTCTGGATGTCGCCATTAAAAAGTTGCTAAACCCCAAGAAAATGTATTTTTTCTAACTTCATATAGTAGTATAACTATTGACCTGAAGTATTTTTTGATTGAAAAATATAAATTTTACAGAATAAAATATAATTTTATAACATCTAATTCAAAACTACTTGTAACTAAAGCATATATTGGTTCTTTTTGAAGCAAAAACTTAATACTATCTAAATAAAATCCTTCCTTATGTGTGTTACAATTGCATGATGCGAACTTGAAAAAAAAAACTAATTATAATAAAATCTAAACATTATCCGTAAATTCCAGCATGTCTAATTCTCATACGAAAAGTATTTTACCAATAATCGTTTTAAAAAATGAAAATCTGTTACGAAATATTTAAACATTTAAAAAAACATTTTCTTTTTGAAACACAGTTTCTTTTTTTTTTAAGTTGAGAAAATGGGTATTTACCCTATATCAAATCTGACAATCCTAATTTATTCTAATACGTGTTATAGACGATATGTTTCATTTATCAGAAAGAGCCATCACTACTATAGTGATAACACCATAGATGTTTTTTAATGAAAATAATATGTTACTTTTTAAATGGCCACGCTTTGCGCAGAAACACCAATGGCTTGGTTCCCTATGCGCGGGACATTTTTATCATACGTGATGATATCCCTTTAAGCTCTTAACTACAAACATCCTTATAGAATTTTTAATATCATAAAGATAGAGTATACCCACATTCTTCCCTGGGGAAATCCACCACCCTTTTCTTGAACAATTACTATAATCATTTTTTTGGTGCTGAAAAGCCGCATAAACTAGGAAAATGCAGATATATAAAACTGTGAGTAACTCCGATGTATCAAAATGTGTCATCACACCACTACTCAAATAAGCCCTTCAATGCGGCAAGGAAGGAAAACGAAATGCTTTTTAGTGTGATATTAAAAGTTCCTTCGTGTAAAATTGGACGTTAATCTGCAGGCAGCTTAAGAAGTAATTACGGACGCGAATTTTTATTTCCGGGCGCGCAGGATGTGTTATCATTCAGCATCTAAAGCCAATGATCCGAAGGGGTTAGGGTCTGCAGACCTAGTGGGAAATCACGGAAGGGAGTCAAGTGACACAGTTCATTTATTTCCCTCCGAATTCACTCTATTTATCCGTTCATTATCCTTAAAGCGTAATTTGGAAACTAATTGGTGAGGCTCGCTGCGCAAGAAGACTTGGTTAGTTTTTTTGCACTGTATGCTAATTACTCGAGCGTTGGGAAGAATGGGTTTGAAGTTATTGATTTATTTGGTGGGAATGTGATAATGGATGTGGGAGATATGACTGCGAAAATGTTTCAATTTATTTGAATATTCTGGAAAGAAACCCTAACAGGAGGTATCATAACTAACAAAGTTACTGTCAAGGTGATTTAAATTATTTGCACTGCAGAACAAGGTATACGATTAAATTAACACAACATGTACAGCTGGGGAAAAAAAAACAACGATCCACCCTTCGTTTTTCGGCTGCTATTGGTCAAGGAATTTTGTGAAAGGTGTCATTTTTCAGGAAATAGCGTAAGGAATTGAGAACTGGCAACCAAAATTGTATAAGGGGTCGTCTACATATTAAAATGAGTACCAACTTTGAAAATTCTAATGGCAACACCCAATTTTTTTTATATAAAAATGTTTATCATCTTCAAAATACCCCAGATCCAAAAGAAAATTTGTAAATTTGCTTTATTTGTTGAGATATAAGCATTCAAAGTTGAACGCCCATAATGTTAAAAAAGTTTCACAAACTTTTATTCATATCTCCACAAATAAAATGAATTAAACCAAATTTTGTTTTTCATTATATACTTCTTAATCTTCCAAAAACAAATCACACAAGTTTTTTCATCAATATTTCATTATTATTATTTTTTTATTTAAATTTAAATAAGAAAAAATAAAACATGAATAGCAACCCCAAATTTTTGTTACATAAATCGATAAAGTAGATCAAGTAGAACCAAAATCCCGAATTTTTTAATTCAACAACAATTATTTGCTGAGTTATTGTAAAAATACTGAAAAAAACGAATTTTAGGGACCGTGTAAAAAATTACTTAGCAAATTGGATCCTATTTTGCATTATCGTTTGGTAGTTGAAAAGCGTTTTTGGGAAATGTTTATTCAAATTATTGATGTCTGTCAAATGTCTAAAAATCTTTTCTTATTTCAAGTGCATACAATGTATTTTGTTTGTATAATTAACATTAAATTATATCGATTACTATGTTTTTGAATGTATGTTATTTCTAATACAATTTCAAAAAGTGTGTTTTATATTAAAAATTAAATACCCTAAAATATTATTGGAATTCGGTGTTTAGCATATTTCATTGTTACCACATTGATTATTTAAAATGATTAGTGCCCACTGCTTTGGTTAAAAATCATTGCCAAATCATTCTGCGTTATTTTATTTTGCTTTCCTTAAATATCGTGTTATATCGTAACTCTCGTTTTGTAAGGTTTATATTACTAATAAAGTGAGCCGGGGTTCCGGACACAATCCCGGAAGCCGAAATACCGACAAGCCAGTATCTCGAACGCCGAAATCTCGCAAGGCCATAATCCCAACATAGACGAAATCCTGAATGGGTCGAAATCCCAAAAATAGATTTTTGTCCATTTCTCGATTTTTTTAAAAAAAAATTATTAGAGATTACTTATTTATTTACTTATTTAGTTATTAAGTCATGCTAGTCAGTCCGTTTGTCAGTCAGTTAGTCAGTCAGTCAGTTAGTTAGTCAGTCGGTTAGTTAGTCAGTCAGTTAGTTAGTCGGTCAGTTAGTCAGTCATTCAGTTAGTTAGTCAGTCAGTTAGGAAGTCAGTCAGTTGGTAAGTCAGTCACTTAGTAAGTCAGTCAGTTAGTCTGTTAGTTAGTCAGTCAGTTAGTAAGTAAGTTAGTTGGTAAGTTAGTTGGTCAGTTAGTCAGTCAGTTAGTCAGTCTGTTAGTCAGTTAGTTAGTCAGTCAGTTAGTCAGGGAGTCAGTCAGTTCACTGACTAACTAATTGACAGTCAGTTAGACTAAGTTAGTCAGTCTGGACTAACTAACGGACTGATTGACTAACTGACTAACTAACTGACTAATTGACTAACTAACTGACTGACTAACTGAGTGACTGACTAACTGAGTGACTAACTAACTGACTGATTAACTAACGGACTGACTAACTAATGGACTGACTAACTGACTGTCTAACTAACAGACTAACTGACTGACTAACTAACTTACTGACTAACTAACTTACTGACTGACTAACTGACTGACTAACTAGCTGACTGACTAACTAGCGGACTGACTATCTAACTGACTGAGTGACTGACTAACAAACAGACTAACTGACTGACTAACTAATTAACTGACTAACTAACTAAGTGACTAACTAACTGATTAAATAACTAATTGACTAAATAACTAAATAAATAATCTCTAATATTTAAAAAAAAAATCGAGAAATGGACTAAAATCTATTTTCGGGATTTAGACCCATTTGGGATTTAGACCCATTCGGGATTTTGACTCATTCGGGATTTCGGCTGTCGGGATATGTCCCAGACCCAGTGCGCCGAATTTTCAACAAACTTTTTGTAGCAATATGAATGAAACAAAAATTTGCATAAAATGTAAAACATAAATGTAATAAACATGTTTGTCTATCTGATTGTAACTAATCGCATTTGAAAATCTGTTCGTTATAAATAATCGTATGTGTGACTTAATTTAAAATTAAAACTTTTTCTCGTCTACCCTTTATTTCTGAATTTTAAAATCCAAAATTTAAAAAGGTAAAAACATAAAAAGAAATCACAATATTAGTGAAGAAGGTTTAATTCTAGCATCCTTTGGCGAGATTATTGTAACCCTTTTGTTAGCTTGTCGTTTGGAAAAGACACCCTAAATATTACCTTTTTCAATTTGGAGATTTCCCCCTAAACGAGTTCAAAATTAATGCTTCAATATCTCAGCAAATAATGCAAAATGAATAATTCTTTTTTATACCTGGTGTATTTTGAAGGTGCTGAACATTTTTATGTAAAAAAGAATTGTTGGTACTCATTTTAATATGTAGACGACCCCTTATACAATTTTGGTTGCTAGTTCTCAATTCCTTACGCTATTTCCTGAAAAATGACACCTTTCACAAAATTCCTTGACCAATAGCAGCCGAAAAACGAAGGGTGGATCGGTTTTTTTTCCCCAGCTGTACTACAGATGAAAGGCTAAGACACAAAGGCCCAGCAAACAGGAAATCTGCAGTCGTTGTCTTGTATCTGGTCAGTAAAATAGCATTCAGTGTCCATAAAGTACTATAGAGATGATGAAAGATGTTGAAGACTTATTGGCAGTATAGTTGGGAGCGGAGTGACGTAGCGATGCACACAACATGAACCTATTGGTAGGTATCATCACATTATTCATAAGCAGATTTCACTAGATAGTATATTTACGTCAAGTTTAGTAAGAATATAAATTGTTAAAATGCAAAACATCGCAAAATTGAATAAAAAATTAAAACGAGGGATAAATACCTCATTTGCTTTTCAGCCTGATATAATTATATAAGACACTGTTGGATTTT
Source organism: Oedothorax gibbosus (assembly GCA_019343175.1). Taxonomy (NCBI): domain Eukaryota; kingdom Metazoa; phylum Arthropoda; class Arachnida; order Araneae; family Linyphiidae; genus Oedothorax; species Oedothorax gibbosus. Next base: position 1,615,880 of record CM033282.1, on the reverse strand, counting down.
TAAATTTATTTGTACGTAACGCATGTTTACAACTTCATGCATGTCAAAGAAAATTGTGCAATGAAATGTAGAATTTTTCATAAATGATTCAGAAGTGTTGTATCAATATTTTATTTTATGAGAACAAATATATATATATATTTGTATAATATATATATATATATATATATATATATATATATATATATATATATATATATATATATATAATATATATATATATATATATATATATATATATATATATATATATATATGTATATATGTATATATATATGTATATATATATATATATATATATATATATATATATATATATATATATATATATATATATATATATATATATATATATATATATATATATATATATATTATATATATATATATTATATATATATATATATATATATATATATATATATATATATATATATATATATATATATATATATATATATATATATTATATATATATATATATATATATATATATATATATATATAATATTATATATATATATATATATATATATATATGAGACGACAATATTCCCACTATTAAAATACCTTCAATATTAAAATCATACACTTTTGTCAATCTACTTAATCATACAACGTTGTCAACCTAACTGGATTTTATCCTTGACACGTGCGTACAAAAAAGCGCTTGCTCAGCTCGGTCCTCACGAGAATGACCAACCACGTGATCGTCCTCCACTAAAGCAAAGCTGTAAGTTTAAATGCGCACTTTTTAACCAGACCTCGCCATGTGAAGATGTGTTTGTAGTGGCCGTCTTGGCCGTTGCTAAAGAAGATACCTAAAATAAAGAACTATGATGTCCAGCAGTGTTCTCCACTCCTTGTGATGTAAAAATTCATCACAAAAATGTTAAAGAATTGCAACGCTTCCTAGGAAGCATAAATGTGTACCACAAATTTATTCCTAACTATGCTAAATTAAGATACCCTTTAAATAAATGTTAAAGAAAAATACCCCTTACCAATGGACTACCGAATGTCAAAATAGTTTTGAATTACTTAAACAAGCTTTGATAACCAAACCAATTCTTAAATTGTATAATCCAAATTTGACCTGTCATGTTTTTGTTGATGCATCCCAAATTTCAATTGGTGCAGTTATTAAACAAGCTGACCCTGATGGTACCTTACATCCTATAGCTTATTATTCCAGGACACTCAGAGATTACGAAAAAAATTATTCTATAACAGAACTTGAGTGCCTTGCTATAGTGGATACAATAGATAAATTTCATTATTACCTACATGGCACTAAATTTACCATTTATTCAGATCATATGGCTCTTGTTTGGCTTAAAAATATCAAAAATTTAAGAGGTAGATTATTTAGATGGAGTTTAAAATTATCAATGTATGATTATACCATAGTCCATTTAAAAGGTAGTAACAATATTGAAGCAGACATGTTATCGCGTAACCCAACAGTGCACCTAATGCATCATACTTATTTGTTGGACTTAGAAGAAATTAAAACTAGACAACAAATTGATAATCTTAATGGACCTAAGTTTTTCACTAGAAATGGTATTGTTTTAATTTAAAAAAGAAAAAGTTTACTAAAATAGTAATTCCTTTCTCATTAAGAAGTAAATTGTTAACTGAAGCTCATTTAAAATTTGGACATCCCGGTGTCAATAGAATGATAGAATTAATTACCCCTCATTACTACTGGCCCCAAATTAACGAAGACATAAATCGTTTTGTAAAACACTGCCATGTATGTCAAATTAATAAAAAACCTAGGCAAAAGAAATTTGGTTTGTTACAAACTCTGCCTCATCCAGATCAACCCTTCGAATTAATCTCTTTAGATACAGTAGGAGGATTTAATTATTACAATTCTACAAAAAGATATCTCCATGTTATTATCGATCATGCAACCCGCTACGTTTGGGCATTTGCCACTAAAAATGAAACAGCTGAATCTTATATTAATTGCCTTAAGCAAATATTTAATATCCAAGTGCCTTCAAAATTATTAACTGATAGAAACCCAGCTTTTACTTCTTCCCGACTTAAAAAATTTCTCAGAAATTACAATGTAAAACATTTATTTACAAGTGCTCACAATCCTAAATGCAATGGCAAATCGGAACGCGTTCAACAATCTCTCTGTACTATGCTCAGGGCTAAAATTAATTCAACAAGTGCTAAAATTCCCTGGCCTAAATTGCTAGAACAAGTAGTAAATGAATATAACAATACCCCACATACTGTCACCAAATTTTCTCCAAACTACCTTTTACATGGCATTACCCCTTTTGACTCTCCAATTAATCAAAATATTTATCCACCAATTGATGAAGCCCGTAAATTAGCTAAAAGCAAAACAGAAGAACACCACCAAAGAAACAAAACATTTTGATGCACGTGTTGTAAAACAAAACATTTAATGTAGGTGATAGGGTTATTTATGAAGAATTTTGTTATCCTAATACTCGAAAATTAACAGCTCCCTTTTCTGGTCCATATGTAATTCAAAAACAATTAAGTGATGTAAATTATGAAATTGATATCATAAACAAATTAACTAAATCCAATGAAATTGTTCATATTTCTAAATTACGTCCATATTCGGCTCCTGAAGACCTTAAACTTTCACATGAACAATAAATATTTAAAATGAAGCCATAACACAATAAGATACAACTATAAATTATACTTTTGTTTCCCACACTGGTCAAGATATGTTGAATTTTCATGAGTAACCTTTTATTTGTTCCAATAATGTATGATTGTTTACCATACCTATTGCGTCCTATTATACAAAATCTGTTGTTGATACCCCAACTAGAGTAAAATTTTAATTGTGATTATAAAGATTATTTTAAAACCAAATTTCTATGTTATAAAAGAAACACTCCTGAAAGAAAGAAGACCGAACTATTTTCAAATGAATGGAAAGACAACCCTATCCGAGTTAGAACTTTGTGTGTTGACTGATTCAATGGTGATTTCGAACCACAGTGGAACTGAATTTCTTCTGTTTGTTTTCCCCATTGTTGCGTCAGTTTCCCACCATACAAAGGAACTCTATACTCATGGCTCATCGACTACCCAAGATAATTCCAAAACCAAATCCAATGATTTAATGACAGTGCACTGAACAACCACAATGGTTATATGAACTTTACGTGGGCCCACACCAACAAAACCTTTTTTACAATGTGATGTTTGAATTTTGATAAGTTACATGTGAATATTTCCCCGTTTTTTTTTTACAGCCTCCCTTTTCCACCGCTCCCCTGACCCAGTTTTTTGCAGTATTATAATTTTTTCCAGGCTTTTTACCAACTTCCCCTTTTCCATAACAATCTGTAGTACAGGTTGTTCCCTAGTTTTTTTTGGTCACACCGTCATTCCACAACTTCCCCCGTTTTTCTTTTTGAGGAAACCTCCACGCGATTTCTGGCTTAGGGATATGTGACTTCTCGTTCATTTCTCTACCTCAGTATCTCAAATTATAAATGATTTGTGTTGAAATGCACACGGGTGTGGCCTCAAGATTTTTTGAAACGTCCACATCAGTGGTCAAGACCACTCATGTCGACATTTTAACTAGCTTTCCCTCGACGGCTTGCTAAGGCAGGCTCTTCACTTGTTTTGGCACAGTATGTTAAAAAGTTCACACCTGAAAACCTGCCAGTTTTCAAAATTTTTATTGTTTTCCAGAAAAAAATTTTTTGGGCTGCAATTCCATGTGCAGTTTTTTCCTTTTTTTTTACATGTGTAGTAGGCCGGCCGCCAATTTTGTATTTTTGGTTGAATTTTTATACAATTATGCCAGTATTTTGTTATTTTGTCCATTTCCACAAATGTCTTTATTAGATAGTTTACAAGTGTATTATTGTTAGTATAGTCTTTGCCATTTACTTTTTATTTTCTTCCCTGTGTCAACTGTTTACCATTTTGTGTACTTTCCTTTGTACTATTTCCTTTGATATTTTATTTTCATATTGTTGCGATGATGTAACATTGTGGCAGTGGCTGATCACGTGCATTCCATTTCGATTCCATTTTAAGCTTTTGGCCTGCACTGGTGGTCTGATCACCCATTAGTTGGTCCAAAAGATCCTTTATACCAAATTTTCCCTAACCAGAAGTAATTTTTTTTTCTCCCTTTCGTCCATTTTCCTCTTCCTCCTGGTGCACCTTTGCGGAGGGGGGAAATGAGACGACAATATTCCCACTATTAAAATACCTTCAATATTAAAATCATACACTTTTGTCAATCTACTTAATCATACAACGTTGTCAACCTAACTGGATTTTATCCTTGACACGTGCGTACAAAAAAAGCGCTTGCTCAGCTCGGTTCTCACGAGAATGACCAACCACGTGATCGTCTCCACTAAAGCAAAGCTGTAAGTTTAAATGCGCACTTTTTAACCAGACCTCGCCATGTGAAGATGTGTTTGTAGTGGCCGTCTTGGCCGTTGCTAAAGAAGATACCTAAAATAAAGAACTATGATGTCCAGCAGTGTTCTCCACTCCTTGTGATGTAAAATTCATCACATATATATATATATATATATATATATATATATATATATAATATATATATATATATATATATATATATATATATATATATATATATATATATATATATATATATATATATATATATATATATTATAGATATATATATATATATATATATATATTATATTATTAATATATATATATTAATATATATATTAAATTATTTTAATTATAATTATAATAATATATAATATATATTTAATATATATATATATATATATATATAATATATATATATATATATATATATATATATATATATATATATTAATATATATATATATAATATATATATATATATATAAAATATATATATATATATATATATATATTATATATATATATATATATATATATATATATATATATATATATATATATATATATATATATATATATAAAGGATAAAAGGATTTCGAAATTACGATTGAACTGGTTAATAGCTTGCGGGAAATTGGCAATGTCAGGAATATGGGGATTGGATTTGTTATTTCTATCTGAAAAATATTTAAATATATATATAAATTGACATTTTTAATTTAACAGTAATTAATTTAATTTTCATTATGTAAAATGTTGATAAAGATTTTTTTTAACATATTAACATAAAGTTGGCTTGTTAAAATTCAATTGATGTTATTTGATGTTTTTTAATTTTAAAAAACCCGCCTCAATTAAAAACTATTATAAAAAAAGCCAAAATATTAATTTTCTTAAAGTTTCGATTTCATGGACGATTTCATAATATGAAATAAACTTGCGAGAATAAAAGTAATTACCAAGAAAGTCGTCCAACTGTGTCTTTCAAGCCTAAAACAATTTTAAAAAAAATCACAGTTTGTAGCTGACGCTTAAAATGTTTCACCCTGAGATAATTTAGAAATTAGCATTAATTAATAATCAGAAATCCAAAAACAAATATAAATTATAATATAATGCTAAAGGAATGTAAAATGTCGCATTTCCATAAGAGAAAAAAAAAACTATATGCAAGTTTTAATTCAAATTACACAACGTCTTACTTTTCTTGTTACATTTGCCATATATAAGCAACAATAGAAATATATCTTAAAAAATACGTAAAATTCAAAATTGTTAAATTTGCAAGTAAAGAAATGTTTAATATTTGACACTCGATTATAATTTTTAATTATAACTAATAATAATTGAAACTTGTAATCGAGTTCAGTTCTGTTTTTTGTTTAAATATTCCAATTAATTTTGTAAATGGGTCATTCCTGACAAAACGTACAAAAACATGTCCCCGCAAAATATCTTTCACATGAAGAAAAGTTGTGCTTCCACTTGAATAAATTAAGATAAGGAATATTTAACTACTTACTAGCGTTGAAACGATTAAAAAATTAATTATTTTGTGTGAAAGTTTGTGTCCACAGACTATGACAAATCATATCCGTGGGATGTCTCACCGTCATGTCCGTGGATTGTTTTGGTTAGTAAATCCCAATGAAATCCCTATATTTTATAATAAATATTGTTTTTTTATTAAATTGGCATTACTAGAACATACAAAACACAAAATAAAATTATTATAGATACTATAAATTTATAAATTCTGTGAAAATAAAATGTCCCACAGATTTTCGTCATGTCCGTGTACAACGTATTCTTTAGCTTGCATAACTATCTAGAAATGACAACAGTACTCTGTTTCAGTGTTATTATTATTCAACCGTGCACGCAAAACGTTGTATCAAGTCGATAGTTTGAATACCGGAGTAGATAAAAAGTAATTTGAAGTTGAAAGTTAAAAAAAAGGCTTCTGACAAGATCATAGCGTAATGTCTGTGGTCAAGATATAAGAAGGTAAACCAATGATTTGAACGTATAATTTGTTATTTGTAGAAAGAAATATATTATATAAGCTTAGTTTGCATGCTTCGTTCTCTTAAGCCTAAAACTTTTCTGTTTGTGAGCCCTTATTTACGATTTCATCATGTCCGTGGTTTTTGGCCCACGGACATGATGTTTGTATACACGGACATGACGTTTTAATTATATAAGAATAAATCGATTAAATATAAGTGAAATACATTATAGTTACTCAGTATTTTGCCGTGAAGTAATGTAATAATGTAAAGCTGAAATTTTATTAAAGTGTAACACATCTATAAAATATTTGTGAATTTTGGGGGTTAAAACTTTTCTAAATGAAACATTATTAAATTAAGACTTTCTATCAGAATAATTAATATTAATTGTATGATCTGGACCGATGCTATATTTCGAATGTAGTATGTAAGTGTAACTTAAATCCAAAGTTTCAAAAACGTTCATCAATATTTTTTTTCGAGATTTTTCGCCTCAAATTGTACGTTTTCTCAGGAATGACCCAAATAACTTATGCTTTGCTCCGGAACTTTTGAGTCACAAATTTCAAACGTGTTTAACTATCTTAGAGAAAAAAAATTAGAACATTCCGATTCTGTGATGTAATAAGACCTAAAGGACCTAAGCTACCTATACACATGCGGGAAATCTGAAGAATATAAAGGAAAAGTTTACGCAAAATACATGGTGTTTTTGAAAAAAAAAGTTTAATGATTTTTAATTTATTTAATTTTAAAAATAAGCAAAATTTTTAAAGGTATATTTGAAGCAAATTACTACAATTCTAACAAAATTACACAGTTAACACTAATATTGCACTTGGATCCACATGGATAAAATATTACACGTAGATTAAATATTGAAAACTATTCCAAACACTGAATATGATTAGTTTGTCAGCATTTCTTTTTAGAATTTTGATGATTTATTTGAGCATCACATTTCCTCCCTCGGCATATCATATATGTATCCTATTTCATACATATTATAAGTGATTGGGTTTTAAATTATAAAACTTTACGCATGTTTGCAACAAAAAAATAACTGTTTAGTTTATTCCAAATATTTATTGCGTTTAATCTTAAAAATTCCCCTGTACATTCCCAACAAACCTTATACTTCGTTAAGAACCCAGTCATTTACATTTGGGACTCCGGTGATTTTTTAAAAAATTTACTTGGTCTACTTCTGTCTACTTTTGTGTTGTTTACTAGAGTCACATATCCCCAATTGGCTTAGGTCAATTATCCCTAGTTGCACTTTTTTTCGTTTAACCCCAAAACAAAGTCATTTGCGAATAATTACATTAGCACTATTATGTGGTCATAAGGATCGCAATTAGCACACATACTGTGCTAATAATTACATTAGCACACCTACTGTGGTCATAAGGATCGCAAAAATAAAAAAATGAATATCTTAAAGAATTTTTTTAGATCGTTTTTTTTTTAAGTTTCAAAAATAAAAATTAAATAAATCCATTTTTTTATGAAACTATTGCATTTTTGAAAGTTTAGATACTTTGTAATATTTCCTGTAAATACAAATCCTAAAATTAAACTAATTGTTAATTTTATCACAAATAAATTCATTAATATGAATTATATCGCTTGGTTTCGCCACTATTCTAAGACATAAAAAACTGGAGATAGTTAACTATTAAAGCTTATACAATGTAATGTACTATTAGGATATCAAAAAAAAACTTTTTGAAATTTAATCTAAAGACATATAAAATAATTTTAAAGTCAAATTTTTAGTTTTAAAAGTGAAAATTAAAATCAAAAAATTGATACCGGTATACCGGACGCCAGGTCTGAAGGGATTAATAACAAACTATTAATAAATAAAAAATAATTTTAAATATTCCCCACTGAAATTTAAAATGTAACTAGTCCAAGAACTATTAAATATAACTGTCCATTCAGTAGAAAGTGGACACGCAGCCTGAGAATTGCGTCGGAGCGTTGTAATAATAAAAAGCGGAACGAAAACCACTCGAGGGAATATTTCTGTGTCGAAACGGACCCCAAGACGAATACGAAAATAAACTTTTCAAAAGCGAAGTGTGAAGTCTGCACTTCTGTGAAAAACAACAAAAACCTTCCATTATATACGCATAAAAACCCGGTCCAAAAAATAGAACCCCAGCGAGGAATAAGGTGGACACACAATAGCTGTAAGACACAGGCTTCATATTCTTCTAGATCTCATTTTGTTGGCTTTTAAACGTTGTAACCAATATTATCACCCAGAACGTGGTTTATCTTTGTATAAATTGTTGTAAAATTGACGGTTTGATAATAAATATTAAGTTAAAATGTTGGAAAATTTGAGTTAAAATGAGAAAAATTAGTTTATCTTCTATAATTACGATAGTTTTCAATCCAAACTATTGCTTGTTCACCTTCAGTTAAGAGTTAGATGAAACCTTGTCAAATTGCCGTAACGGCCGCCTCAAGTACTTTTATTCCAGGGTTTAAAAACTTTCGGGAAACCAACGGTTTATTTATTTTTTTATTATTATTTTTATGGCTCTCGAGGAGTTGCTTTCTTTTTTTTTTTTTTTTCTTGGGCAAGAATTCCGAACTGGTCCGTGCACTTATGCATGCCGGGCCACAATGCTAAGCTATAATATTTCGCGTCGCAAAGAGTCGGTCGCCTTAACATTAGCATGCAAAGAGAGTGCCCCTTTTTCTATAGTCGACCGTGCGCCTGTTATTCATAGGCGTTCCTGGCTTAGATCTTGGCCAAGCAGATTCAGCGAGGAAAATAGAAATAAATAGATGAATAAAAGAAACGGATCTGTTCGGATAAAGTTCGATAAGAATGTAACTGATGATAAGCTGAAATTGATACTGGATGGAAACACAAAGTAGTTACTTTAAGAAAATAATACTATATTTTAGAATTAAAATATTTTATATGAATAGGGTTACTAAATTTTTTTATATTTTAATTCTCATTAAAAATCTGTTATTCTTCACATTTTCATCAAGCGTTAAAAATAAAATTTGACTAAATTAATTGATATTGAAACCTTGCGTTACGAATTTGTCACAATATAAATATTCCTAGCTCATATTTTAATCCGGACAAATATTACATTAAATTCATTCAAACGCACCAAAAAAATCGAAATTATAAATTCAATTATACAAAAACTACTTTTGTAACAAACTAACTTTACTTTTTTGTCAAACCTACGCATGCAGATGCCTGGAATGTTCGTGTTTAAGGCACTCCGTGTTGTGTATTCTTAACTAGTAAAATATTTTATTTTGAGGGTCGGTTAAATTGTGCACGCCTCTGAAACGAGAAGACACGGAGCACAGAGAGAATCATCTCCGCTTTTGCAACATTGTTTCTTTGTATTTACAAATTCCAATGACACTCGTCAGCTTTTAGTTGCACACTGCTTCGATGGTTGGGGAAACGAGTCACGGAGTTTTAAGAAACAAGTTCGCCACTTTATGTAAAAAACAGCTTTTAAAATTGTCATTGCGGGAGGGTTTTTGTGTAAAAGTTCGCGGAACATTGTATGATCGCTTCTGGTGCTGTTGGAATTTTTAATATGGACTGGAGATGGCAATATTATCTAAGGGACCGGAAAGATGTAAAAAATAAAGCTGGTAGTATGCATTTGAATTTTAAAGTTTCAGTTTGCTGTTAAAGAAAAAAATATTTCCAAAAAGTCATCTATTTTTGCTTTTATTGGCTATATAACAGGGAACAGTAGTACTTACGATAGTTTTAGAAATGAGTTTATTGTTGAAAAAGGACTACTAACTAGTCTTAACAGTGCAAATATCTTGTTAAATATTTTTATATTTACGTTATTTCATTTGGATGAAATGTGGTGCGTTTAACTGGCTGAAATACATGCAGTTTAAACTGCATATATTTTATTGCCTATCCCTTTAAGACCGGCTATCAGATGGCGCTGATTTAAGTTTATGAGACTAAACTTGAGAGTTTTGTCGAAAAAATGCCTTAAACAGCATCAATGCCAGGAACTCTTTAAAAACAGTCATTTTTTAATACAAATAACGACTGGTGTTCAGTGGGCATGCAGGAGTAAGATATGTTTAGCTAACTTTTTAAAGAAGGACGAAAAACGATGCTGAGCTTTCAAACGTAATTCAGTTTATTTTTCTCGAACTCACATCAGTACAAAAAACGATATATATTGGCAGGTGTTATCGGTAATTAGCCGAGCGGTGACGACCCACCATTACGTCATCTCCGGTAGCAGTCCACTTTTTCTTGCAGAATGCCCGGATTCGAAGCAGAGTTTGTCTAGTATAATTAGCCAACCAACCTACAATGGGTCGTTGACACCTCACCGCTCGGTTGCCCTCAAACCACCATCCAACAACTGGTACAAGTCACCTGCTTTGGTATCACTATTTTTGAAGAGCTTGAACATTCTTTTTTATATCCGCACGATCGTGATGGCTCGGTCGGAAAGGGTTATGCACATCTATATTTTTGTTACCCCTTTAACTTTCAAACCGCTTACTAATAAAATAGAATTGATAAACTCTAATGATTGTATTTTGGTTAATTGCTTTGGCTTTAAAGCTTACGATATTAAAATTATTTTGCTTCAAATTTACAATTTAAAAATTTTGTTGGAATTATTATGTTAGACTTATATTTAATTTTGAATTAAAACTAGTAAAATAAAGAATTATTATAATTATTAAATTATATAACTTCACAATTTAATAACTTATGAACTTAATCACTGTTCACATTTTTTTCGAAGCATTTTAAAAGCTCTGTGAAATTAAATAAACGAGATGAATTTGAACAAAAATTTACATTTGATTCATGTTGATACTTAAAAAAAACTTGTAAAGAATCATACCTTAAAAATAATAATTTGTGACGCATGAAATTTATAGGTTAGCCTTTTTATGCACTGAATAAAGTTTTAGGTATATTAAAGAGTAAAAAATAGTTTGGACATAAAATGCACTTTGCATGTCCCGAATATATTTTCCTATTGCTTTCTTTCTACTTATAATTAACTAGAGATGAAAAAAAAAATTGGTTAAAATTTTGTATTTGGATACAGTTGATAATATGAGTGTGTAACCACAAAATTATATTAAAAATAATAAGAATCTATATTAAGGGGATACGGTACCCAAAAATTGGTCAAAATATCGATTTTTCAGTTTTTACTTTTTATTATTTACAATATCTTTCTGAACATTTACTTAAAATTTCATAATAATACATATCTTATGTAGAAAAAAGTTATTAAACATTTTCTGGAGTCATTCCTTGAAGTTTGAACCCGTATTTCGTCTTCTTTCAACCTGTTTTCTCAGTTTGCATTTTTTCAATTCTTGTGTTTAATAAATCCCTAAGGCTTTTTTGCTAATTAAGTTAGAATTTTGAAATTTTAACCTGTTTTCTTATATAAATGGTGCACAAAATTGTGCATGGAAAAAGTGTACCTACTATGTATAGTTTTTTTAAATGTTTAATTCAATAATTTGTAAACTTTTTTTGATTTTTTGAGATTTTCAGTATAAATGCATGTTACTTAATTTACTGTAGTTCACATTTTAAAATCCATGCACAGTTCTCAAACAAATAGTTTTAAGAACAAACTATAAAAGTTTGGTGGAGTTATTCTTAAAATTGAAAGAGGAGTAGGGGGAACTAGGGACATTTGACCCATAAGGATACATGACCCAATGCCTTTTTCTCAGCAATGGAAAAGTTTTGTGAGTTGAAAGTGGCATCACTTTTTCCTTTTAGCCAGCTGATCACATGGTGAAAAAAACGGGCTGAATCATTGCGTATGTGTTTAGTTATGCGAAAAAATGCGTTTTCATGCACTGAAAGTAAATTTTTGAGGCCGTAAGGTTTTTCGGTCTACATTTTTTGGTTTAAAGGAAATATTTTTTCAATTAGTTACTTGTTTAGTTCATGCTATTAACTACAGTTACGTGCATAAGAGTGCTAATGTAATTATTCGCAAATGACTTTGTTTTGGGGTTAAAAAAGCGCAACTAGGGATAATTGACCTAAGCTAATTGGGGATATGTGACCCAAGTAAACAACACAAAAGTAGACAGAAGTAGACCAAGTAAATTTTTTTAAAAAATCACGGAGTCCCAAATGTAAATGACTGGGTTCTTAACGAAGTGTAAGGTTTGTTGGGAATGTACAAGGGAATTTTTTTAACGAGCTTAAAATTCAATATGCAGAAAAAAAATCGATGGGAAATGTTTTAAATGTCCTGAAATGGATAATACATCCCAAAATGATATTGATAAAATAGTAGCCATTCTTCAACCACCTGTGTTTTCTCTGCAAAATAAAAGAAGTCCCAGTTTTGTATTTCGAACAGAATTTACTTTTAAATTTGATTATTTCGTTAATATAAGCATAATTAATGAGGTAAAAATAAAAAGTAATAATTTTGTCTGAAAATACTATAAAATCTATATAAACTTTATAATATGATATTAGTTTTGTTATTAGGTAAAGGTTTTTTGATAATTTTAAGTCTTACTACCAAATTTTTGGGTTGGGCCACGGATCATTAATGGGTGGGTCATGTATCCATATGCATTGGGATACATGACCCAAAACTAAAGTTTTAAATAATTTATATTTTACTACTACTGCAGTTAATACTACATAAAAATACTACTATATATTGTGTACTACTTTATGAAGTATAAATTATCTGCATTTACACATTCATAAATAGCGTTTTTTAAAAGTTACAAGCAAGAAACTTCGAGTTGGCTCATATGCCCCTGGTTCCCCATATAGCGTTTTAAAAAAGTTTAAAATGGTAGCTTTTTTTTTTAAAAATTAAAAACTACTTGTAAATATATTTTTTTATTGTTGGGAAAGGTTTAGTTAGGGTAAACATTATATAAAAACACTATAATTTACAAGTTTAAATTATTTCTAAAGATAATATTTTGAGTACCGTATCCCCTTAATAAATTGAAATTCTACGATATTAATACATTATTTTATATTAATTAATTAAAATAATTCTGTAAATAATAATATATATAAATTTCTATAAAATTTTTCCTTTACCGTGCATTAGAAAGCGAGGATCTACGCATATATTTTTTTTAATTATAACACTATTTTTTTAATAATGTAGTACGTAAAAGCATATACTACAAACAAATAATTTTAAAAAAATGTATTCAATTGATTAAAATATTGTGCAATTGTTTGTACAAAATTCCCACTATCACATCCATATTCAAGAAGATATTTTCTTATTAAACTAAAATATTAAAATCAAAATGTTTGGTTTTTCGCACATTTTCTTATGTAGCCTAACGAAACTTTTACAAAAGTTGAATGTTTTAGAAACATTTATAGTTATATATGAAGAAATGAATGGGCATTAAATAAAACTTTCTAAAGTATATTTGCAATTTATAATTCATCATTGAAAATGCCTATTATTGCGACTTATGTAACTTTAAAATAAGTCGTTTTTATTTGCAGGTTATAAAGAACATATATATTTTAAGATTTACCAAAAATCGTTAAAAATTTTTTTTAAAGAATCACGACTAGTACAGCTTCATTCGAGAGTATATAGTAAACGTTGTGTACTCGGTAATACTAGGTCGTTTATTATGATACATTAACAAATTACGAACAGTCTAGAAACAATAAACTATTCATTTATGTGTATAGTTTCAAATGAATTATCCAAGTAACCATTAGATCAGTAAAATTAAAATTTTGAACGATATTTCTGGTAGTACTTAAAAAATATTCTTCATTAAAACTTCAATCACAATTGTAATAAGTGACAATATACCCAATGTAAGGCAACACAGAATTTACTTAACATATTTTTAATTATATAAGGCAACATATAGAGTATTGGCTTAAGTTGACTACAACTGAATAGATATAAAGATATATAAAAAAGACCTCCTTACCACAGGCTTCTCAGGTTCTAGGGTGTCAGACGCATACGTGTATACGTGTTCTATGATGGCGAACCTAGGGTTCAACATCACGTGTGAAAGGTGCAAGGGGGACCATACTCGAAAATTGGCCAAAGAGCATATTTTGACATTTTTAGAGTAGGATAATATTTCAAATGTTACCATCAAAATGATATAATTTAGTAGGCAATATGTCAATCCGAAGTATTTTAAATTATTTTTTCAAAAATATTTCTTGCAAAAAATGCTAAAAATTATACTTTAAACGCCATTTTCTCAAAAGACATATTTTAGGACAACTGTAACTCTTTCTTAGTAACTACTGAATATTTTACTTAGATTTTTTATGCATATACATTAAGTACTTTAACACAAACAAATATATGCTTTCAAAGAAATGTTAATTACTTTTTTTTAAATAAATTCAATGATTTTTTTTTTGAAAATGCGATGACTAGTTTTAGAAACGTCATAAATTAAAAAATATATATATTTTCTAAAGGCACATGTGTATCCGTGTTAAATTGTTTGAACTTTTACTGTGAAAATTTTTAATTGATTCAACACGTAGTCTGTGAGAAAAAGGTACATAAAAACGACCATTTTAATATGTGCCTCAATGAAGGCTCCGGCCCCGGTTTATAAATTTCTAGTAACAACTGACCTAGTATTGGACATAGAGGGGGGGGGGTTAAAAGTGTTTTGTTGATTAAAAAAATCGATATACTACAATGTTGTATATGAAAGCATATACCACCTCTCATAGTAACAAATTACGTTTCCTTTCAATGAAGATGTGGAGTACGACAACTAACTTAAAACAAAAAAATGGCCTAGACATTCCAAGCCGTTTACAACGCTTACTTACCTCACACCAGATGGCTGCCAGCGTTATGTTAAAATCGGAATTAGTTGAACACAAAATTTTCTCGCAAATCCTGGTAGTACTAAACATACAGTAGTAGTACAAATTGACAGACACACACGAGGTTTTTTGTTTGATGAAACTTTTTACAAAAAGTATTTTTAAGTTAAGCTATAAACTTAATCAGGTAAATCACACTTTCAAACATGTATTTCAACTTGAATTTTGTGCAGTTCACTTATTTAAGAGATACTTTAACCAACCTCCAGAATATTATTATTATTTTTCTTTTTTGACTCTCTAAGTCTTGATTAGATTTTGTACAGAATATTTGACACTAAACATACAGTAGGTATACAAATTGACACAGGACACCCGAGGTTTTTTGTTTAATGAAACTTTTTACAAAAAATATTTTTAAGTTAAACTATAAACTATATATTACTAATCTATATATATATATATATATATATATATATATATATATATATATATATATATATATATATATATATATATATATATATATATATATATATATATATATATATATATATATATATATATATATATATATATATATATATATATATATATATATATATATATATATATATATATATATATATATATATATATATTTAAACAATATATTATTATTTTCTTTTTTGACTCTCTAAACTAAACTAAACTCCTCGGTGCAACAGCCCATTAGTGGGCCAAGGCCTGCCGTGCCCAATTCAGCTTTCGAGACCAAGGGCTCTGGGGTGGAAGGTTACATACGTCCCGGTTAGGTGATCAACCTAACGCGGTACCCCCAGTGTTTAGTTCCCAAGCATTCTAGGTCCCATTTTAATCAACCCAATTAAAAGATGAAAGGTTGCGTGCACCTTGCCCAATCCGGGATTCGAACCTCGGACATGTGGAACAGCAATGCAAAGCACTACCACTGCGCCACGGGGAATTGACTCTCTAAATAGGTGCTAAATTCCTCTTGATAAGATTTTGTACAGAATATTTGACACTAAAAATTGAAATCGACTAAACAAATTCCCGCTACCATATCTATTATCTTGACTAATTATTTACAACAAAAATATTCGTTTTTTACTCATAAAATCATTTTCTTTATGTAGTGTTTTGAATATTTTATACACATATAAAGTAATCCGTAGGCAGTATTAATTGGCATTCATTAAAGAGTTTTTAAGAAGTTTACACATATAAGCCTTTTAAAATGCGTATTTTTTTTAAACTTATATTTATAAAAGTTATTTTCCTTTGCAAGTACTGATGTTAAAATGATTTATTAAAGAACACATTTTATATTAAATAACACTACTTCTTAAAAAAATACTATCCTAATGTACCCTAAATAAAAATAGCAATTTTTTTTGTTCCATTCGCAATATTTTGTTATTCAACATTTATTCTTATAATTAAATAAACTTTTTTTGAATTTGTAGATGATACCAATTAAAAATTTGTAAGCAAACGAGACAATAAATTTTTCAACGTATAGATACAATATCACGATTTTCCAAAGAATATGAGTTCTCCCCATTTTCTCCAAATTGAACAATGAAAAAAGAAACAGCGGCGTTTTAAGTTGTACTTATAAAGTACCATCAGTAGATATAAAAGGTTAAAATAAATATTTTATAATTTGTAAATTATACAAATAGAAAGATTGAATGTAAATAAAAATTAAAGATGATTATTTAACTTTTCGGGATAAATATAACAATATTTCGAATAATTTTAAACACTTAATAAAGCTTACTATTTTTTTTTTACAAATTTCTAATAAAGACTGATACGAGCACATGTGGGGGGAGGGGGGAGGGAGAGAGATAAAAAAAAATGTTGGTTAAAACTTTATTGTACTTGGATAAAGTTGATAATATGAGTGTGTAACCCTAATATTATATTAAAAATAATAAGGATCTATTTTAATAAATTGAAATTCTTCGATATTAATAAATTAGTTTATATTATTAAATTAAAATAATTCTGTAAATAATAATATCTACAAATTTCTATTAAAATTTTCATTTACCAAGCATTAGAAAACGTGTGTCTACGCATATTTTTTTAATTATAACACTATTATGCTTGAATAATGTAGTACGTTAAAGCATATACTACCTCCTAAAGTAACAAATAATTAAAAAAATGTATTCAATTGGTTAAAAAATTGTGCAATTGTTTGTACAAAATTCCCACTATCACATCCATATTCATGAAGATATTTTCTTATTAAAATAAAATATTAAAAACAAAAACTTATCATATATGAAGAATTGAATGGACATTAATTAAAAATTTCTTAAGTATATTTGCAATTTATAATTCATCATTGAAAATGTTTATTTTTGCGACTTATATAACTTAAAAATGAGTCGTTTTTATTTGCATGTTATAAAGGCGTATATTTTTTTTAAGATTTACCAAAAATCGTTAAAATGTTTTTTTTTTACAGAATCATAACCAGTACAGTTTCAGAGTATGTAGTAAACGTTGTGTACACGGTAATACTAGGTTGTTGATTATTTAAAGTACAAGAAATCATTATGATACATTAACAAATTATGAAAAGTCTAGAAACACTACTATTCATTTATGCGTACAGTTTCAAATGAATTCGTGAAGTTAACATTAGATCAGTAAAATTAAAATTAAAAATTTGAACGATATTTCTGGTAGTACTTACAAAAAATTCTTTATTAAAACTTCAATCAAAATTGTATTAAGTGACAATATATCCAATGAAAGGCAACACAGAATTTACTTAAGATATTTTTAATTATATAAGGCAAAATATAGAGTATTTGGCTTAAGTTGATCACAACTGAATAGATATAAAGATATAAAAAAATCAAAAAGACCTCCTTACCACAGTCTTCTCAAGTTCTAGGGTGTCAGACGTTATACGTGTATACGCGGTCTATGATGGCGAACCTAGGGTTCACCATCACGTGTAACAGGTGCAAGGGGGACCAGACCGAAAATTGAGCAAAAAACGAGTGGGATAATATTTCAAATGTTACCTTCAAAATGGTATAATTTAGTAGGCAATATGTCAATTCGAAGTATTAAAAATTATTTTTTCGAAAATACTTTCTGCATAAAAAAAATACCTAAAAATTATACTTTAAACGCCATTTTCTCAAAAGGTTATTTTAGGTCAAATGTACCTTTTTCAAAGTAAATACGGAATATTTTGCTTAGATTTTTTTTATGCATATACATTAAGTACTTTAACACAAACAGATTTATGCTTTTAAAGAAATATTAATTATTTTTTTTAAATCAAATAAATTCAATGATATTTTTTTTGTAAATGCGATTACTAGTTTTTGAAACGCCATAATTTTTTTTTTCTAAAAGCATATGTGTATCTGTGTAAAATTGTTTGAACTTTTACTGTGTAAAATTTTGTTATTTGTGAGCACCGCTCTCAAATAACGAGGCGGCGGGTCACTACTTGGGAGGGCGAGGGTGACCACTGCTCGTAACGTCACGTAGCATGGCGATGTCGCTTGGAAGTTGCGTTGGTTGCTAGCTCAGATCACAGCCAAAAAATAAGGGGCTTACTTGACAGTGTTTTAGTTTCTTTCGTAGGCTAGAATTTTAGGCCTGAAACGTTTAGTTACTAATTTAAAAACTCGTAATTTTTTGGACCTAGTGGATTTGATCGCAACCCATTACGATAACAGTCTGCGCAGTGTTACGGGTGCGGGTTCGATTCCCGCCTTCGTCCTGGGTGTACTTTCTCTCTCTGTGTCAGTAACAATTCTCTATGTGTCTGTATTACTTGAAGAAGGTTTATAAGAGGGGCTCTGATCAAGTACACAAACCTAGAAAACTATTTTTACCGAACTATTTAACCATGCTAAACTAAAAAAAAGAAACATTATTTTTGCTCATAAATTTGCGTTAAAAATCCTCTTAATATTTCTTTTTTGAGTTTTGCGTGAAAACAATATGGTTATAATGTGCTTTTCCACTGTCAACGAATCCACCAGAAAACCACATTGATTCAGCACGAGTGAGTTGCTTGGGTAGTTGATTACAACATTAGTGTGGTTGGATGGATAATGATGCTCTATATACGTCATTTTCCAACCTTTTTAATTAACTACCCAAGCATTACACTCATGTTGAATCCATGTGGTTTTCTGGTGGATTCGTTGACAGTAGAAAAACACATTATAACCATATTGTATTCAGGCAAAACTAAAAAATATATATAAAAAGGAATTTTAACGCAATGGTTTGGCACTACCAGGATTTAAGTGTAAATTTTAAAATCAACTATTACGATATTATTAGAACGCTCGCTTCTAGTAAGACAAGTGTTTCAAACGAGTCGCCTTGCATGCCTAGGTCATTTATTTGTTTGAATTTAGGTATATTAAATCTTCATTGGATGAGAAAAATAATTTGTTGCTATGGGAGGTGGTATAGGCTTAACTACAATGTCTTAGCACATTGCTTTTTTAATCAACATTATATTTAAACAAGTTTTGGTGAAGAATTTTGTTTAAGTACTGCCAGGAATATCGTTTAAAAATTCAATTTAAAATTTACTGAACTAATGATAACTTCGGAAAGTCGCCAATTCCACTGAAAATGTACAGATGGGGAAAAAAAAACGATCCACCCTTCATATTTCGGCTGCTATTGGTCAAGGAATTTTGTGCAAGCAGGCCTCAGAACTAGGAATGCTCTAAAAAAAGTAGACAAAAGATACTTTCAAATAAAAAATAGACTAAAAGTAGACTATAGTAATCAGCGTTTTGCAAACCATTTCAGCAAAAAAAACTTTCATCAGAAATTGCAATTAACGACTCCTTGAAAATCCATAAATTACGAATTTATAAAACGTAAAACTAAACATCAGTAATGTGGGATGGGATTGGAATATAGGCCAGTTCAGTTAGGAATGGCATACTGGCCACACGTCCCTGGCTTACCTGGGCATGGCGTGATTATCAGGTAATCTGCACCTGATTGGTTGGGCACAGGTGACGCTTTCCCAGGGGATATCGGCAGACATTTTGTTGTCAGAAAGAGATTACATTTGTAGAGGTGATGAGGTTTTTTTTGAAGCGCTCTTCGGAGCTTTACGTGAATAATATGCTGACGTTATGTTTTAATAAAATAAATTAATGCTCTATTTTAAAACAAAGGTTTATTTCATTTAACAAGAAAGCCTCACCCTACAAAATTGGGGGCTCAGCCGGGATAAAAAATTTCCCCCCTAGAGACACTTGTACGATGACGAGAAATACCCCTAGACGCCAGTAATTCCTCCTGAGATGTCAGTAATTGACCGCATGACGCGCGGTGTCCGGCAGCTGTCACGGGCCTGATGTCCTTCGCCCGAGACCGACGTTGACGTGATCCCCTCTTCTTGAGCGTCCCTTCACCTGAGCTGGGCAGCGAGGACCGTTGCCATGGATCTTCAACGGTTACCATGGGCCATCGCCGGTTGCTAGGCGATCCTTCAACAGGAGCCGAACGGAAACCAAAAGTGCCACACTGATGTCGGACAAGGACACAAGCTAAGCTTTAACTTTTAGTTATAATATTTGAACAATAATCAGACTTTATAGTATTAATAGATAATTTTTTCGAGTTATGATTTTGTCTGAAATTGTCTACAAATTAATTTCTGGAAAAAATTAAATTAAATTAACTGCCCAATTATAAATTTTTTGAAATAATGATATTTTAATGAATATCAGTATTCAAGTTGTTCTCATTTCCGCGTGTAGAAAAGTTAATCACTGTGTTTCGCGAATGCCATATTTCAGGTATAATCCCGTAGCAGAATAAAATATTGTTATACAACCTTGTGTTTTTTTCTTTTGATGGCATTCGTGACGAGTTTTTTTTTGGCTTGCTTGTATTTTGTTTGTTTTTAAAGAACGTTAAATACTTTTGTTTGTTTATTTTTTGAAAGAACAAGATAGGAAGTCGAATGCAAATTGAATTCGCACTGTTTTATTTGGGAAAAAATGAGAATAACTTTGTAAGAATTTTTAACCGTAGGTGGTTAAAGAATTATTTGATACAAATTAAATGTATCCAGTTTTCAGTTAGTTTCTGTTGGTAGAACTAATTGTGTAAGAAAAATTCTTAACCGTAGGTGGTTAAAGAATTATTTGATACAAATTAAATGTATCCCGTTATCAGTTAGTTTCTGTTGGTAGATCTAACTAAGTGTGAGGAATATTTTTAACCGTAGGTGGTTAAAGAATAAATTGATACAAATTAAATGTATCCTGTTAGTAAGAATATTAATTACTGATTTTTTAGATAACGGTAAAAGTTATTATTGTAAGGTATATTGCTTAGGAAAATATAGCTATTTTTTCGGGTATTGGTGCAACACCTGAGCTCAGACAGAAATTTGCTCGACAGGTGCAACACCTGAGCAATTCAGTCGCTAGTTGGTTAGCGAAGTATTTATGTTTATGTAAACATCTTTTTCTCGTTATTGTCATTTATATTGTAGAATATTTTATGAACTTAGTTATTTTGTTGGGACTTATAACAATGGTTATTATTCTGAATTTACTTATTAATATGGACTTTCTTCATTAATCGATGTCATTGAATTAACTTTTGTTAATTGAGTTCTGTAGATAGAAATGTTTGTTAATTGGGTTCTGGAGAAGAACTTCATGGAGAAATTTACTCAAAGTTAATTTTGGGATTAAAGGGTTTTTATTAATTAGAGTATATGGTCTTTTTAATTTGAATGCACCTTGAGTATAGGAAAAATTCCCAGTTGTTAGATAAGGGTTATTATAAAAATAACACCTGAGCATAATAAATCAGTTGGATTGTACTGATTGTCATTGTATTGCATATGCATAATTTTATTTCACATGTGTACTTTATTATCGATATTATTTGTATAATTATTTCAATTAATGAAGTTAATTAATGAGTCAATTAAGGGAACTAAGTACCAGTAGAGTACACTAGTAGGTTTAAAAGATAACCTAAAGGACATTCTTGTTCATTATGAAGAACTGTAGTATTTTTATTATAAATTTTTCTAAGGTCATCATTTTTTGTGAGAGCTAAGGGCTAGTGAGTTCTAAGTTAAAAGTTTTTTTTAAGTAAATCCGTTAGTACCAAATTTTAAAAATGACGTATTTGGCAAAGGGTAAGAAAGCGCAGTTACTGAACGTATGCGAGGAACTCGGAGAAGAGGTTCCCCCTAATAGTAAAGTTCCCGACATCAAACAAATAATTTTGAATAGTAAAATTATAAACGAGGAGGAGGTTCTCATAATCCTGGACAGGATTATCGAAGAAAGCCGGGAACAGCTTGTCCAAGAAGCCGAAATGCAACGTTTGAAGGCCGAGGCCGAGAAACAGCAAATAGAGGCTGCACTCGAACGAGAACGTTTGGAAGTTCAAAGAATGCAATTGCAGGCTGCAGTTGCCGCGCCGCCTAGAGAGCCCGAAGAAGCCCGGCATAGAATACCGTTGGCACAGATCACGCCTAGGTTCGATGAGAAGAAAGACGAGATGGGTCTTTTTCTGGTAAACTTCGAAAGACGTGCCGAGATGGCCCGAGTGCCGAGGGAGGAATGGGTGGTCTACCTACTCCATGTCATGCCACCTGAAATTTCGAATATGCTGGCGAGAGAATCTGTTGAAAATGCAAACGACTTCGATTACGTCAAAGAGCTAATTTTGAAAAAATACAAGCTGTCAGCAGAAAAGCTCAAGACCTTATTTTACAGACATCAAAAAGATCCAGAACAAACTTGGCGTAGCTATGCCCATGAACTGAGTTGTTATTTCAAAGAGTGGATTTCCGAACTCAAAGTCACCACGTTTGAAGACCTGGTGGACCTGCTCATAGCGGAGCGAATAAAATTGAGGGCTCCCGAAGATGTCAAGGAACATTTCTTTGGAGAATGGCTTGAGATGAACAAACCAGAAGATACCGCCGACAAATTCGACGGGTACGAAAGCTTAAAGGAAAGCCTGAAGAAGAAAAAACCACAATAAGAATGGTTCGAAACAAAGCGAAGGTCGTACAAACCACAATGACAATAGGTTGAGAGTTCCAGATAACCGTGGAAGATTCAACGAGAACCGTGGAAGATTCAACGAGAACCGTGAAAGATTCAACGAGAACCGTGGAAGATTCAACGACAACCGCGCCGGATTCGCAGAAAACCGTTCAAGATATGGCGACAGACGCCCACAGAGAGACACTCCCAGTCAAGGAGGCTCAAAAACATCACAAGCTGAACCTGACGGTAGAGGGACCATGCCTACCCAAAACAAGAGTTCTGGACAGAAAAATCTCCGCTGCTTCGAGTGCAACTCGCCAGAGCATTTAAGAAACGCGTGCCCCGAAGTATTGAACAGAAACTATCAAGTCAGGTCTCCAGACGCACGAACTGTTCACGTCGTTGAAGAACGAGCTGAACCATACCCAGACGTCGATCTGCAGAAATTCACAAGGAAGATCAAATTGGGAGACACTACAGTTGAAGCCCTATTAGACACGGGAAGTGTCCGAAACATAATGCGTTTCGATGTTTTTAGGAGAATGAAGCCCAAACCAAACCTTTTTAAAGAAACAACGGTGCTGACTGGTCTTGGCCAGGGCCAGGTCGAAACACTTGGATCTTTCCGACACGTCGTGGAGGTTGACGGACACATTTGCCGTCTAGACTTCCAAGTTGTCCCCAGTGCGGCTCTCAAGTTTGAGGCCATCATTGGGTCGGCGTTCCTTGCCCATGCTCCATGTCCTTTCCATGAAAAAAAGAAACAACCGACATCGGAGTCACCCGAATGGATTTTCCATATCTCAGAGAAATCAGCACATGATGAGCTTGAGCTGGGACACATCCAGAACAAAGTGCATGGCCAGCGCGTTGCAGACTTGGTGTCGTCTTATCAACCAAGGAAGACCAAAACTGTCGATGTCTCAATGAAAATTGTCCTTCAAGACGAGTTGCCAATTTATCAAAGAGCCCGTAGACTCTCATTTCCAGAGAGACAAGATGTCAACAAACAGATTGACGAATGGATGAAAGATGGAATTGTTCGTCCAAGTTCCTCAGACTATGCAAGTCCCATAGTTCTGGTCAAGAAGAAAGACCAAACAACAAGGCTCTGCGTGGACTATCGACAACTGAACCGGAAGTTGATCAAGGATAGGTTCCCACTACCATTGATTGAAGACGTCTTGGATCAACTACAGGACGCCAAGGTCTTCACTACTTTAGACTTGAAAAATGGATTTTTTCACGTTCCAGTTGAAGAGAGCAGTCGGAAGTACACTTCATTCATCGTCCGGATGGACAATACGAATTTCTTAAAGTACCCTTCGGCTTAAGCACAAGTCCAAGTGTCTTCCAGAGATATGTCAACAACATATTTAGAGACCTAATGCAAAAAGGAGTCGTCATTCTCTACATGGACGATCTTATCATCCCTTCGAAAGATGAAGAAGAAGGTCTCGATAAACTGAAAATGGTTCTACAACAAGCATCGGAGTACGGACTGGAAATAAAAATAAAGAAATGCCAGTTTTTGAAGCGATCTGTAGAATTTCTTGGCCACATCGTTGAAGATGGAACAGTTCGACCATCAAGTGAGAAGACTCGGGCTGTACAGAGGTTTCCATGCCCGACAAATGTGAAGCAAGTACAGAGTTTTCTTGGCCTGACAGGGTATTTCCGGAAGTTCATCCAAGGCTACTCAAAGATCGCAAAACCACTCAGTGATCTCCTTCGGAAAAACTGCCCGTTCGTCTTTGGAAATGAACAGAAAGAAGCCTATCAAAGCCTCAAAAATCTACTGGTCACCAGCCCTGTTCTGCATCTCTTCAAACCTGGTCGGAAAACCGAATTGCACACAGACGCAAGTAAAGACGGATTTGGAGCCATACTTTTCCAAGAATCCGATGATGGGCAACTACACCCAGTCCACTACATGTCTAAGAAGACGAATCCAGCTGAAGAAAAGTACTCCAGCTATGAATTAGAGGTGCTCGCTGTGGTAGAAGCCTTGAAAAAGTTACGTGTTTACCTCATGGGAAACAAGTTCAAGGTTGTAACAGACTGTTCTGCCTTTCAAAAGACCATGGACAAGAAAGACATCATCACAAGGATTGCAAGATGGGCTTTACTCTTAGAAGAGTTTGACTATGAGATTGTCCATAGGCCAGGTCAACGAATGCAGCATGTTGATGCCCTAAGTCGGAATCCGGTGATGATCATCGACGAAGAGACCACAACAGCAAGAATAAGAATGGCTCAAGGAAAAGACGACCACATTACCACTTTAAAGTCCTTATTGCAAGAAGGTGAAGATCAGGAATTTTTCATGAAGAATAGAATCTTGTACAAGTATGAGAATGGTCGTGAATTAATTGTGGTACCAGAAGGAATGCAGGCAGAAATAATCAAGACAGCCCACGAAAAAGGACATTTTGCAGCGGCAAAAACTGAAGATATCGTAAAAAGAGAATTCTACATTCCGAAATTGCACTCAAAAGTTGAGAATGCAATAGCACACTGCATACCGTGCATACTTGCAAATAGAAAGTCTGGGAAGAAAGAGGGAACGTTACACCCAATCCCTAAAGAAGACACACCTCTACACACTTACCATGTAGACTTCATCGGGCCAATGCCCTCGACAAACAAGAACTATCAACATATCCTGACCATCGTTGATGCATTTACAAAGTTCGTGTGGCTTTACCCTACAAAATCTGTGTCGGCAAAAGATGCATTGGATAAAATAAGTCTCCAGCAGCAGACGTTCGGAAACCCTGTCCGAATAATCACCGACAGAGGAGCTGCATTCACATCGAATAGCTTCAAGGAGTATTGTGAAAAGGAAGGAATCCAACACCTGCAAATCGCAACCGGTGTACCTCGTGGGAATGGTCAAGTAGAAAGAGTTCACAGAACACTAATACCAGTTCTAACCAAGCTGACTCTCGACGACCCCACCAAATGGTATAAGCATGTGCCAGAAACCCAAGCAATTTTGAATGACATAAGTTGCAGAAGCACAAGATTTACCCCGTTCGAACTTCTGACAGGTGTAAAAATGCGAAATACTAAAAACCTCGCTATACAAGAAATCATTATCGAAGAGATGTTCAATGAATACAATGACCAAAGAAATCGGCTTAGACAAGAAGCAGCAAAGAACATTGTCAAACTACAAGAGGAAAACAAGAAGCAATACAATAAAAAGTGCAAGAGAGCCACTGAGTACAAAAAAGGTGACATTGTTGCTATCCAAAGAACTCAATTTGGTACCGGACTCAAACTTCGGCCCAAATTTTTTGGCCCATATGAAGTTACCAAAGCTAACGGCAATGACAGATACGAAGTATCTAAAATAGGAAATCATGCAGGCCCAAATCAAACAACTACCGCTGCAGATTTAATGAAACCTTTTGGATAGTTAACTAGGTTTTTTTTCTCTAGTTGTCATTTTTTCCCCCTCAAAAATTATTGTTATTCTTTTTCATGCAGTCAATTAGAAATTTTCTTTCCATTTTTTGACTCATTGAATTTCCAAGTATTTTTGTATTGTGTTTAAATGTGTTTTATTTCAGAGACTAAATTTGTTGGACTCAAGATATTTTAGACTTTTGAACATTATATTTTTGATGGAAGACATTAAGAAGATGAAGCGTAAAATGCTTATTGTAACTTTAGTTATTTTGTTTTCATGTGCTCTATTTTAAATCATTTGTATTTTCATGTCAGCCATTATAATATGTTATAAATTGTGAAAAGCCTCGCTGAGGACAGCGAAATGTCAGGACGGCCGAGTTGTGGGATGGGATTGGAATATAGGCCAGTTCAGTTAGGAATGGCATACTGGCCACACGTCCCTGGCTTACCTGGGCATGGCGTGATTATCAGGTAATCTGCACCTGATTGGTTGGGCGCAGGTGACGCTTTCCCAGGGGATATCGGCAGACATTTTGTTGTCAGAAAGAGATTACATTTGTAGAGGTGAGGAGGTTTTTTTTGAAGCGCTCTTCGGAGCTTTACGTGAATAATATGCTGATGTTATGTTTTAATAAAATAAATTAATGCTCTATTTTAAAACAAAGGTTTATTTCATTTAACAAGAAAGCCTCACCCTACAGTAATGTATCGAATTTTCGGAAATTGGCTAATACAGTTCATAACCAAAACACCCATAATGTTCTATAATCCGGACACTTTTGAATTTTGGCTATATTCAGATTTTTTTTAAACTTAAACCTGTCTAAAATTAAAAACCACAATATTAGCTGAAGAAGAAAAATGGCAAAAAAAAGTTTAAAAAGGGGAAAAAATCAAGCTCTTCTTGTTATACTTAACATGGTCGCATAACTCAGGAACACTTGTTCAGCGGAAAATATTATGGTTGGTCCGACTTGGCCTGAACCGGAGTTACAAAAGTAACGAGACGCTCTTCCGATCAGCATAGGCAAAAAACTGTCAATCATTATGAAGCAATGCGACCTCATCGGTGGATTTCATGAAAATTACTAGGCAGCAAAATAAGCAAATTGGGAAGCATTATTGGATTGTACTGGCCGATAACTAATATTCGAAAACATTTTAGTTTAATCAAATCGAAATTCATCTTCAAATTTTAATTGAATTTTTAATATTAATTATTAAAATTTATTATTTAAACTTGTTGTTTTGTACTGCAATTCAAAACTTTGAAGTCAAAAAATCACTTATCCTTACAAATAGACAAATTACAACAAAACTCGAAGATCGCTTAATCATGAAACCTTGAATATCGACAAATCAAAAAAATCCTCAAATATCAGTAAAAACGACAAAATCACAAATAAGCAATATTTAAATCGCGTAACTGAAAATGTGTAAATCGTGCATCTTCAAAAATCAGAACATTGAAGACTATTGAAAATAAACAAACCAAAAAATTAGCATATCGCATTATCTTAAATTACGCCCAAATAATAAATCTAGGCTAACTCAAAGATCGAGAATCTTTGAAAATCAGCAAACAAACGGAGAACCATAAAAACCTACATAACAAATAACTTTTACAAATTCGAGCAATTAATACAAAATTATAAATCTTAAGAGAAAAAGACAAATTTTGTAACTTTGAAGGAATTGGACATTTGCGGAAAAATAACTCTTGCGGAAAAATAAACTCTTGAAACCAGCAAATCTGAAATTTACAATAGGAGAATTTTTTTAAAAAATTGGCTGATCGCTAAACCTCGAAATAAATGATACAAAAACACTTATCTTCATAAATATATACGATTCAAAACTTGCAGAAAGTGGCGAAATTTCCCAGCGCACACCAGAATTTCAACAAATTCAAGCATAATTCCCGATTTTCCCGGGGATAAAAATCCAAGTACAATTCCTGACTTTCCAGATTTACCCGATGGCTGGACACTGATGTCATTACGAGCACCCGTTGAAAAATACAAAACGCTGCAATCCCGCAGCTTTAAGTCGTAACATCACCACTAGCAAATTGAAAGATATGTAATTGCATGAGAGAAAAAAGTTCTTAATTTGACAACAATGTTCTTGTGAAATCTCGGCGAAAGTTAGCCGCGCTGGTGAAAAAAAAGAGACTTTAGAGACTTTGGCCTGAAAAAAGATACTTTTAGAGACACTTAAAAAAAATAGATACCAATAGCTAGAAAAGAGACTAGTTCCTAGGCCTGTGCAAGGTGTCATTTTTCAGGAAATAGCGTAAGGAATTAAGAACTGGCAACCAAAATTTTATAAGGGGTCGTCTACATATTAAAATGAGTACCAACTTTGAAAATTCCAATGGCAACACCCAATTTTTTTTTACATAAAAATATTCAACAACTTCAAAATACCCCAGGTATAAAAAAGAATTATTCATTTTGCATTATTTGCTGAGATATTAAAGCATTAATTTTGGACTCGTTCATTGGGAAATCTCCAAATTGAAAAAGGTAATATTTAGGGTGTCTTTTCGAAACGACAAGCTAACAAACGGGTTGCCATAATCTCGCCAAAGGATACTAGAATTAAACATTCTTCACAAATAATATGATTTTTTTTTATGTTTTTACCTTCTTTTTTTTAAATTTTAGATTTTAAAATTCAGAAACAAAATAAAGGGTAGACCAGAAAAAGTTTTAATTTTAAATTAAGTCACACAAACGATTATTTATAACGAACAGATTTTCAAATGCGATTAGTTAATCAGATAGACAAACATAATTATTACATTTATGTTTTACTTTTTATGCAAATTTTTGTTTCATTCATATTGCTACAAAAGGTTGGTTTAAAATTCAGCACACTGGGTCTGGGACATATCCCGACAGCCGAAATCCCGAGAAACCAAAATTCCGACAAGCCGAAATCCCGAATGAGTCAAAATCCCGAATGGGTCTAAATCCCGAAAACAGATTTTTGTCCATTTCTCGATTTTTTTTAAATATTAGAGATTATTTATTTATTGAGTTATTTAGTCAGTTATTTAATCAGTTAGTTAGTCAGTCAGTCAGTTAGTTAGTTAGCCAGTCAGTTAGTTAGTCAGTCAGTCAGTAAGTTAGTTAGTCAGTCAGTAAGTTAGTCAGTCAGTCAGTTAGTTAGTCAGTTAGTCAGTTAATCAGTCAGTTAGTTAATCAGTCAGTTAATCAGTCAGTTAATTAGTCAGTTAGTTAATCAGTCAGTTAGTTAGTCAGTCAGTCAGTCCGTTAGTTAGTCCGTTAGTCAGTCAGTTAGTTAGTCAGTTAGTCAGTCCGTTAGTTAGTAAGTCAGTCAGTCAGTTAGTTAGTCAGTCAGTCAATTAATCACTCCGTTAGTTAGTCACTCCTTTAGTTAGTCCAGACTGACTAACTTAGTCTAACTGACTTTCAATTAGTTAGTCAGTGAGTCAGTCAGTTCACTGACTAACTAATTGACTGACTGGCTAACTAACGGACTAACTGACTAACTGACTGACTAACTGACTGACTATCTGACTGACTGGCTAACTAATGGACTAACTGACTAACTGACTGACTAACTTACTGACTAACTTACTGACTAACTTACTGACTGACTTACTGACTGACTAACTAACTTACTGACTAACTAACTTACAGACTGACTAACTTACGGACTGACTAACTTACGGACTGACTAATTAACTGACCGACTAACTAACCGACTGACTGACTAAATAACTAAATAAATAAGTAATCTCTAATAATTAAAAAAAAATCGAGGAAATAACATATTATTGGAAATTTTATAATAAAATAATTATAAATAATATTGGAAATAACATACATTCAAAAACATAGTAATCGATATAATTTAATGTTAATTATACAAACAAAATACATTGTATGCACTTGAAACAAGCAAAGATTTTTAGACATTTGACAGACATCAATAATTTGAATAAACATTTACCAAAAACGCTTTTTAACCACCAAACGATAATGCAAATTAGGATCCAATTTGCTAAGTAATTTTTTACACGGTCCCTAAAATTCGTTTTTTTCAGTATTTTTACAATAACTCGGCAAATGATTGTTGTTGAATTAAAAAATTCGGGATTTTGGTTCTACTTGATCTACTTTATCGATTTATGTAACAAAAATTTGGTGTTGCTATTCATAATTTATTTTTTCTTATTTAAATTTAAATAAAAAAATAATAAAAATTAAAAATTGATGAAAAAACTTGTGTGATTTGTTTTTGGAAGATTATGAAGTATATAATGAAAAAAAATTGTTGGTTTAATTCATTTTATTTGTGGAGATATGAATAAAAGTTTGTGAGACTTTTTTAACATTATGGGCCTTCAACTTCGAATGCTTATATTTCAACAAATAATGCAAAGTAATAATTTTTTTTTGGATCTGGGGTATTTTGAAGATGATAAACATTTTTATATAAAAAAATTGGGTGTTGCCATTGGAATTTTCAAAGTTGGTACTCATTTTAATATGTAGACGACCCCTTATACAATTTTGGTTGCCTTGCCAGTTCTGAATTCCTTACGCTATTTCCTGAAAAATGACACCTTTCGCAAAATTCCCTGATCAATAGCAGCCGAAAAACGAAGGGTGGATCGTTTTTTTTCCCCAGCTGTACATATAAATGAAAAGTTTAGTGTTTCGACTGTTCGTGGCTTGTTAATGTATCGTGATCATTTCTTCCACTTTTAATAATCAATGACCTAGTACAACCGTGTACACAATGTTTCCTATAACCCTTTCCGAACGAGCTATCATGATCATGCGGGTATAAAAGAGAATGTTCAAGTTTTTCAAAAATATCGATACCGAAGCAGCTTACTTGTACCATTCGTTACTTGTATAAAAAAATGACGTGGTTTTTAAGGAGTTTCTGGCATTAATGCTGTTTAAGGCAACTTTTTAGATAAAACGCTTAAAATGTAGCCTCATAAACTTAAATCAGCGCCATCTGACGGGGTATTAAATGGTTAAACTCTTAAATGAAATTGTACTAGCCATGATTCTTTAAAAAAAGCAGATTTTAACGATTTTTAGTAACAAGAATTTATTTGATATTTGCGTGTGTATGCAAACAGAAAAAAAAACGAAAAAACTTGGAAATTAAAATAGCAAGAAAATTCAAAATGTAACTAATGGTTTTATGTAAAAGTGCACAAAAATACATATTTACGAATTTGTAATATTGTGTGTGAAAAACTTAACATAGTACTTGCTCTTATTCCTAGTTTATAGCCCTAGTTTATATATAGTTACATCTTTCCCAAAAGTAAGCATTATACTCAATTACTTAAATTCATTAATTAAAAAATTAATACAACATTATACTTAATTCTTAAATTAAATTCAATACATCGTTGCATATCGTTGGATTAACACTTTTCAATGTTAAATGCATAAAACGTGTTGCAATAAAAATAATAAAGGGATATTACTTTTAACTGATGGAACTTGGTGTTGTAGTTCTTGTATGGATGATACGAAAGGGGTAGAGCGTTTTTTTTTTGTTTTTGGGGCAAAATACAATGTTTGACGTAGCTATGACATCAACATAGGCGTGGCAGTTTTAGTTTGGACGAATCAGCTACCGGGTGGCATTGTTTTCATTTCCTTCTCCTTTCATCAGACCGCGAGGCAACTGCATTACGTTATTTCTCTAACATCACTCGGAGGTGTGGCTTCCCCGTGTAAGGCCGTAGAGAATGCTTATTTGCTACCGGGTGGTATAAGACACCGATAAGTTACTATGCGTTCGAGTCTATATTCGCCACAGCTACTGCCAAGCCTGTACCCCATTACTTAATATAGCCAATGCAAAAAACAATTTTTGCACCAAACAATAAACGTTATTTTAAATCTGAATTAATTCATAAACATATTAAGTTAATTGTAGTAAGTGTTAAGGTTGCATATGTTTTGTGTATTTGAAGCTAGTACACCAAAAATTATCCGTCATTAAATTGCTTTGTTTATTCTATGTTTAGGAAATAAATGTAAAGCAAATTACAAATTT
Source organism: Oedothorax gibbosus (assembly GCA_019343175.1). Lineage (NCBI taxonomy): Eukaryota > Metazoa > Arthropoda > Arachnida > Araneae > Linyphiidae > Oedothorax > Oedothorax gibbosus. The sequence continues at coordinate 1,583,076 of CM033282.1, read as the reverse complement.
ACGTAAAATTTCTTTTTAAAAATGTCATTAAAATTGTGATCTATGTCATTCTTTAGCTCGTCACCCGCAATTGACTTTTACAATTGTCCTAAAGATTGCAGTACATACAACAAAGTCACTCTAACTATAGTTTGTCATTTAGTTTATTGTGATCCAGTGTCTGGTTTTTGTTTTAATATTTAGCTTATTATAAAAACTTTTGATCATGTTTTCAAGTTTATTTTATTTTCTTTACATTTTCTAGCTAGAGTTTTAATTCTTATTTTTTACACATTCCACTAAATTCTTTTCATAAAAAATATTTGGTTTTACTTACAAAAAAAAATCCATTCAGCAACTCAAAGAACTTTTAAAGAAAGGAGTTTGTTTCTGCTCAATGAAGCTTGAAACTAACACTAAGTCATTTCTTTTATCAAATTTCAAACTTCCACAAAAACTTGGATCGAATTGATCTAATTTCAGTAAACTATATTGAAGTGTTGAAAAGAATTTAATTTTCTACCGATGTTCTAGGTGAAATTTTTATGTATATCTCTTTAAGAATGAATTATGCAAGTATGAACGAGTATGTTCAAACTTTACACATAAATAAAAAAAACAATGTGCATGGTATACGTAATGGGTGACAACAGTACCAGTGGTGATGTTTGCATTTTTGGTCCTTCTGGAATTACTTTTGTTTCGAACGATACAGTATTTTTCTTACTCTCAAACGAAGTTGTAGCCAAAATTTTCTGCCAGTGGAACTAAAGCACTAAAGCTTTTCTCTGTTCGTGAATCACGTTAAATTTATGTCTCACAATTTCGCTTAATTTCTTCGCATATACAACAAAATATCATCTGATAGGAAATCTCCTTTCAGCATTACGATCTGTTAATGCTTGTCTACTTAGAATTCAACCGAATTAAAACCGGTAAAGTTTAATGAATAGCAAAATTAAAAACAAATTGCACGTAAAGAACGTTGACTTAGGATACAACAGCCGAAAAAATTAACTCATTTTGAGAGTGAAATCGAGACAACCAATGAAATCTCAGGAAATGCGAAACTGAAAACAGGAGAGTTACATCATCTAAAATAATCTCATAGTGAAGCTGCTGACTAGCAAGTGCTGTTTATTTATATAAAATATGACGTAGCCAAAGGGAAACTACCAGCATTGATAATATTAAACAACATTTTCGATAAAACTCTTAATACTTAACCAATAAAACTTAAATTAGAGACATTTGAAATGGACATAAAAGGCTATGTAACTGTTGAAGAACATATTTTAGTGTTGTTACATACAATAAAGATTTAAGATAATTGCGCAAAAATGAAATGTTTTTTTATTTCATTTAAATACTACATATATAGTGCTTATTGTTGTTAACTTTTATATCCTCTTTAGAATAGCTTTTATACGTGATTGTTTCAACTCAAGATAATCTTTAAAATGGTAAAATGAGAAAAACGCCGCTGTAAAAATGGTAATGGTTGCTAGTTGAGGAATTTGCAAAGGCCATTGGGATTTTGTTTGGTGAAAAGCAATGGGTTTAGAGTAAGGAGTGATAAAGAAATGAAGTAAAACCAAAAATACTCTAACAGATTGCATTGCATAAGGAAATACTTAGTAAACATTTCTGTATAATTTTTTTCTGGAATGCTATATTATTTCGATCAGAAATAAGAATTTTCCCATTTTTAAGTTCTTAAAAGAGTATAATTTATAGAGCCATTATAATAACAATACATGTCTTTCTCACTAAAATACATTATTATATTGACGGAGAAGTGTTTATATAATAGTAAAAAACTTTTTAATTGTAGGCATCTGTAGCAGAGGCAAGTTTAGGGGAGGCAAGCAGTAATGCAAGTCATGTCATTTCTATCCAATTACCAAAATCTATTCAAGACTTATCTTCGTATTCGGCAAAGATTCCGCGACCTAGTCTGATTTATCTTTTCCTGATTGAAAGATCACCTCACTATTTCGATTACAAATATTAACTAAAACCAATTTCATAGTAATACTACATTAATATTGATCAAAAATAAAATATTTCCCAAACCAGATGTTTCACTACTTCTATTACAAACTTAAACTAAAACCAACTTTTTAAAAAAGCGACATTATTATTGATGAATAATAATGTAGCGTTAATAGTAATTATTACAAAAGCATACCTTATAAAACCATTGATACAACAATACACGCATTTCTCACTAAAATAAATATGTTATTATATATTTGTGGAGAAGTGTTTGCATGGTAGTAAAAAAAAACTTATTTTTATATGAAGGAATCTGTAGCAGAGCAAGTGGCAAGCAGTGATGCAAATCCTCAAGCCCATTTCTATCCAATTACCAAAATCTTTTCAAGGCCTGTCTTCGTATTCGGGAAAGATTCCGCGACCTAGTCTGAGTAATCTTTTCCTGATTGAAAGACCACCTCTAAAAGACTCAAAACGTCTTAATAGAAACCAGGTCTTTCACTATTTCTATTATTTCTTGAAGGGTCCACACACTTTAACCGTCAGACCGTAGCGTCAAGTACTCGGAGCGAATTCCTTATTATTTTCTTATATTTTTTCTTCAGGTATTCTGACACACTTACCGGGTTAACTGGGACCACCAGTGGTTATCCTGAAGAAAAGCATTTTCTTTTTTGAAAGGACACGGAAAAAGGAAATAGGGAAAATAAGGTAAGAGAGGGAAGCAGAAAAGAGCAAGGGGGAGCAAAAAAGAGCATCTTCGGATGGATTGAATTGCGGGACGTTGTGAAAAGAAGTCCGGATTTTCTGAGTTTAGAGGAAATAAATTACAATATATACTGCTGCGAGGATCACTTATTTATATGTATTTACGTCAGACTAGGTTTGTTAATCTTTTGCCGCATATTTAAAATACGAATGATTAAAAAAGTACGTTAATGATTTATTTTGGCTCACTCTTTAGATTAACTTAGATAAATCAAATAAAACTTTGCTTTTTAAAAATTAAAAAAAAGTATTAAACACCTAACTTAGACTATTACATTCAAAAAGAAATATTGTTTAATAGTTTTAGAGTTTACAATTTTTATTTTATTTGCACTGATAGTTCATTTAGGCTTTTCTTTTCTCCTACGAATTATTTCTTTGGTACCCGTAGAAAAAAAAAAATACATAATTTGAAAAATATATATAAAACTTTTCTAGAATAAATTTATAAAGCACTTTAGGAACTTACGGAACTCGTATTGATAGGCGACCTCAAGCAATCACCGACCAGCCAACATGGGTGTTCTGCATTTAAGTTGAATTGAGAGAAATCGAGGGTAAACAAATGAGGTTTTTGAATTATAAATAACGATTTGCAATTATATTCCATTTTTAAAAGGATACCATATAAACACTTATAGTACAAGGAGCCTATAATCACTTTTACAAGGAAATAAAAAATGTTTTGAGCATGTTCTGTTTTTGTATCAGTTTAACACGAATAATAAGTATAAATTTCTATAAGTCGAAAAAAGATAGACTACGACAAGTTTTGTAAAATTACCTCCGAAAACTAATAAATTTGCTAATGTAGTTTTTTATAGAGTGAAAACTTACTTTTCGGAGTCTTTTAAACCGCTATTTCGAATGATTTACAAGCAATCAGTCAAATGCTCATTTTAACTCCATACTTTTACTACATTTTCTTTGAAATATGAAATAAGCGGTTTTCACGAGAGCGAGAACCCGGGTAGATTTCCTTTCAGCGAAGCTCTCTTTTCGTAATCGTTTTTGAGGGATTTCGGGAGCCTTTTTCCACAGGAAAAAGGTGAATCAATACGGAAACTATTTTAATAAGTCTTTTTCATGTTAAAGGCGGGACCCTTTTTAAACTGCAAAGTGTAGGGTTACAAGAGAGGGATTGTGGAAGCAGGGAAGTACACACTGTTTTTGAACAGCTCGGAATTACCAAAGCTCTTCGGGTGAAATCAATTTCTCTTCTTTTTTTTTATCTCATTCTCCCTCAAAAGGTTAGAAAATAAAAGCGGCGTTTTCCTTGAATATAGTTTGGGAAATTAATGAATTTTCAGGGGAAAAAGCTTAGGGGAATGACGGGATTTTTACAAGAAAATGTATTACTTATTCTGGGAAGAATATAATAAATTCCGCCTTCTTAGGGACCACGTGAAGGATTCGCACGTTTGGAGGAAGGAGGGTAAACAACTATCTGGAACATTAAAGTCGTGATTTGAATTGGGGATTATGCGGAAATTGCACACTTCCAAAGAAACTGATACTTAAAAATATATATATATTGAAAATAACTCATCAATATATAAAAACAAAGATAACCTCATAAAGAAATTGTAATTATATTGCTAGAAATTTGGATCGTGGTTCCATTAAAAATATGGTTCTTGGTAGCTGAAACCGCTGCTGGGTGGAGAAATGTTTTACTATATTTTTGGTATTCGGTCAAACCATTGAACCGGGTTTTGTTACCAAAACCTGAACTATTGTTCAACTGAATGGCGAAAATATGGCAAAACCTTTAACTATGCAGCCGATTCAGCTATTAGGAACCATTATTCTGGTAAACCAAGCGCAACAAATTTAGCAGCGTACTTTGATAGTTAAGTGAAGTTTTGTTAATCATTGTGAAATTGCCGTAATATTAAAACAAACTTATAACATACAAATATAAATTTACAAATTTGGCACATTATTGGAACTACTTTATTGAACACGAAATTTGAGACATCATAATCTTTTTGAGTAATATGCCTTTCTTAGTACTTTTGAAACGATTAAGTAACCTTGTATAAAGGTAAAGGATTATCAAAATCAAAGTTTAAAATGCAATTCTCAAAACAATTAGGGGAGCACTTTGCGTACTTTTGTTAACCCTTTCAGTTCCAACTTTCTATTTTTTATTCTAAAATTTGAGAAATAGATTCATTGTGCCTCCAGAATCAAATGATAAAAAACAGAGGAATATCTTAATTTTTTAACTAAAATTTAAGGGGGGAAATTGAAATCATAACTTTTGAATAAATTATAACAACAATTTTTCAAAACTTTATTTGTTAAAAAAAAGTTAAAACTAATTTTTAAATATCTAAGAATGCAAACGTGAATAATTTAGGGTCAATTTATTTCGTAAAATTTTTTGGGAGTGAATTTTATTTCATATTTTCATTTGATTAAAACAAACGTTATTTAATTCTTCAAAAGACACGATTCTTCCATCTAACGATAAATAAGTGTGAGGTCAACTTAGTGAGAAAATAATCGCAAGCTGATGATTCCAAATGGAATCATTGGGGGTGAAAGGGTTTAAAACATGCGTTCCCCTAACTGTTTTGAGCAGTGTAGTTTTTTAGTTAATCTACAAAACGTCAATTTTCTTATTACCTTGGTAGCAAAGATAATCCCCAGCGTTTAAACTCAATTCACCATAGTAATGGCTAAATCAAAATCGCTTATCTCTCATATAATTTTCGTAGTCTGCGAACGCCAAAAATGCTTGATACACACTGTATTGTTTGCCTCATTATTTTCTCCACTACTAACGCGGAATGCACTCATCACTTGAAACCGCTTCGTGTGTGAAACTGCTACAGAACATTTTAGCGGAATTCGACGTGGTTATGGGCTATAATTATGCACATAGCTCCTAGCGTAGCTGCTTATATTAATTCGGAATGTGTTTCCATTTGATAGGGGCATTGCAGTGTTTTAGGTGCGAGATAGACTCCAATTCTACCTTCTGCTTCGGTGTGCTTTTATATTGGGCGCTTTGTTAGTTTGGCATAGCTGCATTAGCTGTCGTTAGTGTAAAATATTGTGTGTGTTTTAGTTTACACTTTAAATGATTTATTTAACGTTACCATGAGTGGCGTAGGAGTTCTCTCTCTGTCTCTTACCTATCTATCAATATCTTTATTTGTCTCTGTCTCTATCTGCCTCTCTATGTTTCATTATTTGTCTTTGTTACTATCTATCTCTTTATCAGTCTCTGTCTGCCTATGTATTTCTTTCGGTCTGTATCTGTCTCTGTCTTTCTCTCTATCTCTCTCCTCTACCTCTATAATCTTTTCTTCTTTCTCATCTTACAAAAAATTACAATAGGCAGAGATGTCATGAGATGCCACTATATTTGTTGGTAAAACAAAATCCTAGAGTCTGCTAATGATGAGTTAATTACCATCAATGGTGCTAAACTACACACTTGACAGCTATTTAAGGAATCATATGTAGAGCAATCAAAACATTAAAATTTGCAAACATCTTTGAAAATTTGTACAAAAAGAATTGAGATGAAAGATCAAAACATTTAAAATGCCATGATCATTACACAAACAATATTTTCAGACCCATTTAAATCATAAAAGAAATTGTTTGCTACAACTTTTTCAATCCGAAACAGTGATATGCCCGCGTCTGCTGAGGAGTTACGGAGCGTATGGTGAAAAGACAATTTGAATTATTTTATTTAAAGTAATTGTTAGATTAAATATTCTATTTATTGACTGTGCTTGATAAACAATAAACAAAGTATATTTCAGATTTAGATATTTTGTGTTCCAAATACATCCATTGTTTTCTTCACTTTCTAATATAATTTTTTTTATCAAGTTTCTGATCAAATTAAGCTAATCCTGTTCTTAGCATTGTTCTTGATGATCTGAAACAGCAATATATTTTTTTCAGCGAATCATAGTATATGATATTTTTAATATATAATCGACATTTATGTAAAGTTAAAACGTGATCGATATTTAAAAAGTTAAAACGTTATAAATACACTATACAGAGCGAAAGGGAGAAAGAAAATATCGTCAATTATTAAAAATGACAATTCAAAGCAATTACATCAATTAAAATTAAATGCAATTTATTCATAACACAAAATTTTACCATGAATAATTTATTTTGTGTAACAGCTTGTTCGAGGTTTGATTCTAACTTAATATTAAGATATTTTTAATGAATTGAATCATTGCTATAATAATAATCATATTATCAACTATGTCAATAAAGTCCACTAATTAAACAGGAATTTTATTAAAAAGACAACTTGTGGTGAATAATTATGAATGTAATTTATTCTTCAGTTCTGTTAAATACATTGTTTTGCAAAAATGCACTACAACCATGTATGTTTTAATATATATAAAATTATAAGCACAATGGTAACAATTTTAATGTATACAAAAAAAGCTATTCAATAGTCATCGACAAATGTTACTCTTATACCAACATCATTTTATAAACAATAAATATAACTTAAAATTGAACCGATTAAGATTGAACGAAGTAAACATTTTTTTTTTACTTTTTTATATCGCAGTTTAACTTAAAATATAGTGGCTTCCAGTTTTTTCCACGCTAACTATAATAAATTGCCCCGTTTTTACTAGTAACATAAGTTTTTATTATTTTTTTTATATAAATAAGCCATGATAGTTTTGACTCGTTATACTTAAAATATGTCTCCAAAACTCCCCAAAGGAAACAACACTAAATATTTATTTATTTATTCATGCTTAGGCAAAGCTTAATCTTAAAAAGTTATGCTTGAGTTTTAAAAAAAATCAATAATTGCATATCAAAACTCTAATTCTTTCAAATAAATCCAAGAAATTCATAAACAAGAAGGCTAACAAAAGTGTCTCTTTCGAAAGTAATTCTAAAGCGTTTTGTTCGTTTATTTGATGGAAAGAAAAAGCCCAAATAAGAAAACACACTTCGAATCACCCAACGCCCTTTTTCTCTAAATCCTTTCGAGTTAGAAGAAAGAATTTATTTTTCTCAGGCAGAATGCTGGGAACGCAATAAAACCGGGATGAGAGGAAAGGGGCCAGGAATGATTCCCACTCTAGCGTAAAATGAATCGGGATTGCAAGCGGTCAGTCGCGAATTGACAGCGCTCATTTTTCCCAAATCGCTTGAGATGATCAAGTGTCTGGCTACAAGAAGCGATTCACTTTAAAGCGCAGATGGGGAGTTTCAAAAGTGGGCATTCGGCAAATGGTACTCAGGTAAAATACTATCATGAGGTGATGTTTTAAATTCATGAGAATTGGGTTTTATTCTATGGTGGATGTTTTCGTGGGTTTCATTGCTGTATAGTTTGCTCGAAACCGTTACTTATTTTTTTTACATAAATTGCATTATTCCAATAGAAATGTTATTGAGGTTGGTTTGAAGAGTGCGGTAAGATTTTTGTGAGTGATAATAAAGATGCGATTCCCGATTCATTTTAATGTAAAATGAATCGGGATTACAAGCGGTCATTCGCGAATTGACAGCGCTTATTTTTCCCAAATCGCTTGAGATGATCAAGTGTCTGGCTACAAGAAGCGATTCACTTTAAAGCGCAGATGGGGAGTTTCAAAAGTGGGCATTCGGCAAATGGTACTCAGGTAAAATACTATCATGAGGTGATGTTTTAAATTCATGAGAATTGGGTTTTATTCTATGGTGGATGTTTTCGTGGGTTTCATTGCTGTATAGTTTGCTCGAAACCGTTACTTATTTTTTTTACATAAATTGCATTATTCCAATAGAAATGTTATTGAGGTTGGTTTGAAGAGTGCGGTAAGGTATTTTGTGAGTGATAATAAAGACTGCGATTCCCGATTCATTTTAATGTAAAATGAATCGGGATTGCAAGCGGTCATTCGCGAATTGACAGCGCTCATTTTTCCCAAATCGCTTGAGATGATCAAGTGTCTGGCTACAAGAAGCGATTCACTTTAAAGCGCAGATGGGGAGTTTCAAAAGTGGGCTTTCGGCAAATGGTACTCAGGTAAAAGGCTATCATGAGGTGATGTTTTAAATTCATGAGAATTGGGTTTTATTCTATGGTGGATGTTTTCGTGGGTTTCTTTGCTGGATAGTTTGTTCAAAACCGTAACCTTATTTTTTCATATAACGTGAATTATCCCCTTACGACCCCTTCAGATGGCGCTGATTTAAGGTTATGATTACTAAATGTTAAGAGTCTTATCGAAAAAGTTGTCTTAAACAGCATCAATGCCAGCAACTATTTAAGAACTAAGTCATTTTTAAGCAAATAAACGACTGATACAAGTCACATGGGTCGGTATCAATATTTTTAAGAGCTTTAACGTTACCTTTTATACCCGCACAATTGTGTAGTTCAGGTTGTAAAAGGTTATTCCAATAGAAATAGTATTATATATAAGGTTGGTTTGAAGAGTGCGGTAAGGATTTTTGTAAGTGATAATGAAGGCTGTATTTTGAGCGTTTTGTCGGGTATTGACAACACAAGGGTTATTCTGAAATGTTTGATGACATACATTTTTAAAGTTTTTGTTCTTTCTTTTGCGTAACAATAAGAAATAGTTTTGAAAATGACTAAAACTTAAAAACATGTAACAAATTAAAAAATATCCAAATACCTTCATAAAACATAATATATTTTAACAAACGTGTTCAACCAGATATATTTGAACTTATATTCCATGATGTGTAATTTCTTTATCACATGTTAGAAATAAGTATTTTTCATATTAGAAGTTTAAAAAGAATATATCAGAATAAAAAATAGGTATTTTTTATCACAATTATTTTATATAATTGTGAAAAAAATGTGCGTCAAAAATATATAAGTTGATAAATTCATTTATTATCCTTGGATATTTCTCTTAATAAACTGTCACTTTGAAGTATGCATATTCCATTACATAAAGTAAGGTTTTAGGTAAATATAGTAAAAAAAACTGATATGTCAACTAATACATTAATCCCCTCTTCAAATGACGAGTGGAAAAGTTCTTAACTCGCAACTCTTCAATAACGGATTTTGTTTAATCGCAAAGTAAACTTGCTAAATTTGAAAGTCAATCTCAAGTTGAAGTTTGCTGTTTAATGCTGTTTCATTCACTTAAAATTTCGTACAACTGTTTTAAATATGTAAATAATATATTTTGGATTTTTAAACAAACTTCTAATTATTTTTTAACTGGTTTAATTCATTAGAAACAAAAAAATTGACATAATTTTTAAAAAAATCTTTTAAGACACCAAACTTTAAGTAAAACGTTTTAATGGCCTAAAATGAATTTAGAGGAGAGAAGGGGTTAATGAAACAATTTTTTATTAATTATTTTTTTATTATTACTTATTAACTATTTAGCCTGTATGTCAGCAAAAATAGAAAAATTTTAATTTATTTTTACAAGCTTATAATCTGAAAAATCATTTATTTAAAAGGTCATTCGACTGATGTTAAAACATTACCAGATGTTAGTTGTAGAACACTCTGAACAAAAATGCAAATGTCACCTTAGCCCCCATGTACTGAATCTAATGGGCAGGGTGCAGGGCTAATGGGACATGGTACATTCTGTCTTGATTAAAATTTTGAAAAATGCAATGAGAGCAAAAACTATTCACATATATGCACACATAATGAAATTTATTTTCTAAAACGATTATTTGATATCTAAAGTTGAAAAATCAAAGTTGAAAATCAAATACGAAGATGCTCGAATGCGCATAGTTTTTTAATCAAACTCGGGAGCTGGTAGTTTAGTGACTAAGTATTCTAAATTTATTCAAAACTTGTCCTCTTTTTCAGGGTACTTAAATTTAAACAGGCCATATTTTGTCTTGAATCAATTAACATGGAGCATCAATAACATCAATAACCATCCAACGTAATAAAGAATAGTTTGGTTTCCAGGAAATTTTACCAACACAAAATTAGTTATCTCTTCAGGTTATTAGTCTTCAAACTCTGTTCTCAGAGAATGAATGAATATACAGGTGGACAAATATCATCAATAAAGCTACTTAAACTTTTACATTTTATACGACGTAAAGGTTTAAAAGTAAAAGTTTTAAAACATATTTGGCTGAGTAATTTTGTTTGAATTTTCGTCGCATTAGAGCTACACGCTGAGTAATAAGATATTGGAGATTTATATAGATTATACAAGAGAAGCATACAAAGCTAGGTATATTCGTATCCCATTTGAACCCACAGGTTCTGTCCCATTAGGTAAATACAGTAATTAATACAGTAAGGTATCATAAGAGGCAGATACAGTAAGGTAAATACAGTCGGTAAATACAGTACAGTGATTCCACAGTGTTATTATTTATAAATGATCCAACACGGAACCACAACATTTGACAGATAATACCTATATCTATAATATGCATTCTAAATAAAACTGTCATTTAATCCATTAAAAAGTTTTTATTTAATTGTTTAAAAGTTTAATTAAAGGTACAATTTTAACTTGCTTTGGATTCCTAAAAATAACAATTCTTCTCTCAACTTTCGCATTCTAAATAAAACTGTCATTTAATCCATTAAAAAGTTTTTATTTAATTCTTTAAAAGTTTAATTAAAGGTACAATTTTAACTTGCTTTGGATTCCTAAAAATAACAATTCTTCTCTCAACTTCAACACATGCGTTTAATGGATGACTTTTGATTCTTAATTAAAAGATTAAGCCTAACTGTTACCATGCTATAGTGTAGAAACATTAGTAAAAAATATATCATTAATCACTTTTGGCACCTTGTCCCTTTAGCCCCTACTTTCCCCATCTGTAATATAGAGGAAAACATTTGTATGATATAGTAGCATATCTGTAGTTTCACCTAACACTTAAAACAAATCTCAACTTAATAGGCATATAAATTATTTAACCTTATATTCTATTACATTGCATTCTACCTCATACTCCATAAATTCGTAGAATAATTAAGTCAAATTATACATAAGAAGTAAAATTGCATTTTGAAGTAAAATTAAGGGACGCATTAAGTAAATTAATTGCACAGATAGCGATAGAACATTGACATTTCAAAGAATTATCTGGGTACTGTGTACTGTTGACCCGCATAACCTCGGTTACGGGTTGAAAAATGGTACAACTTTGTAACGGTTTCATGTAGAACACATATGCAACTACACAATGTACAGTTGTGTAGTTTTAACTCTTTAATACCCCTTCAGATGTTACTGATTTAAGTTTGATAGGTGTTTTATCGAAAAGATACCTTTAGTAACTACCAACCATTCTGTGACCAACGAACAAATTATCGCAGGTTGACACAAATTCAATAGGATTTCTATTACAAAATCCCTGTTACTGATTTTATGACAAACCACAAGATCCAGCATTAAAGGGTTAAGACGATCTTTAAAAACAAATGTCTGAATTATGTTTACACAGTCATTTACAGCATGCACAATTCAAACACTATTAACACCGTAACTCTCAAACACTTAACAAACCAAGAGCCTATTCCGTTTTATATTCATTTCCTGAAAAAGTAGCAGAAAAACAACTTCAAATCCTTCTTCCTGCGTTTATTTCTTAGTTTTTGGGACCAATTGTGTCCCGAAGACGGTAAATGACATCTTGACCTTTTCGCCTAGCTGGAGTTACAGCGCCATTTCAGAAATTAAACCCATTACTGGAACAAAAGGAATCCATCTGTTATAGCCAACACGTTTATCAGCAAACTGTTATTATTCTCATAAAACACTCAGCAATCTTTGTTAAAAGTATGCTCTTTTATTTTCGGTAGTGTGGAAGTACTCATTTTTCCCTCTTATAAAGGAGTTGAGAGCTAGAAATTGGTTTATTCGAATGGATAAAATGTTTTGGTTTGGTCGAAAAAACGTCGTTTTAGAAATACGCAGTTAGTTGGAAAGGGACAACATAATTTTGAACTACATAAATATTAACTAATGTAAGATAAAAAAAAAATAACTTATAAAATATTGAGGCACACTTACACAATAGCACTAAAAATACGTAAATCATGAAATTAAAAATTATGTTATATAAACTATATCTTTATCCCTTTGAGCCCCATTTTTTACTTTTTATTCTAAAAATCGAAAACTTGTGAAATTGACTCATTATGCATCCAGAATGAAATGGTAAAAAGTAGGGACAAAATCTAATTTTTTTAAATAAAATGTAAGGAAATTTTTTTTGGAATCATAACTTTTGAATAAATTATAACAATAATTTTTCGAAACTTTATTAGTTTAAAAAGTAAAAATTGAATTTTTAAATACTAAATATGCAATCATGAAGAATTTAAGGCCGATTCTGAAACTCAATAGTAGTAAGTGAACGTATGTAAGCTATGAGTAGGAAAAAAAAAACTTTTTTTTTTCTATTTTTCGTTCGCACTACCGTAAAAAAGTATCAATATACAAAAACGGTTTTCAATTTTAAAATATCTTCCGTTCGAGCTTCAAGCTTGAAAATTGGAAAATTGTTACTGATTCTCGATTTTTACTACTGTTGTCTAATTTCAGCAGCTATATTCTGAATTTTTGAAAGAAAGTCCATCACACTGTCTTCAAACTTGCTATAAAACTGTTGCTGTTGCAGATGAATACTAACACTAGATCTTATCATAAATGACATACAACTTACTCCACATTTCTTGAGCTGATGAACACAATATGATGCGCAATATAGGACTGAGACATAACCCGACAGCCACAAATCTCGACAAGCCAGAAACCCGACTGCTGAAATCCAGACAGGCCGTAACATGACAAGGACGGAAATCCAACTGGGTCAAAATGCCGACACCAGAAATACAGATTTTTTTTTGTTTATTTTTCGATTTTTTTTCAGAATTTAGAATGTTTATTTTAATTAAGATATAAACTGTTTGCTGTTACAAATTATTGTGTACTATTAAATATTTGTACTCAGCTCGAAAAACACCATTAACTTGCTAAATTACCGATTATAGAAAAAATTATGTCCATCGGGACCAGATCACATAAAAATAAACATAAACAATGAACTATTTAAATTACTCCGAGTAATTATGTATGTGATTTCCGCATAAAATGCCTTTCGAATATGACACACCTTTTTCGAACCAAAAGTATTTTATGTTTTAATTACAAAAAAAAAGGAAAATCTCTCTTCCAGAGTGCAAAACATATTAATGCAAAAATTAATACTTAAATTGCTTTAATTAAAGCATAAAGGCATTAATTTATTGATTTGTGAGGATTTCGCACCTGTCGGGTTTCTGTTTCATTCAAGATTCTAGCTTTTCAGACATTCCAGTTCGTACCACTTAGCTTTAAAAACTACTATTCTACTATACTTCTTAAATAACAGCAAGCATAAGCCACCACTCGCTTTTATAAATTAAAATAGTATTCAATTTTGAAATTTATTAAACACTAACAGGTTTGTACTGGAAACATAACCAGTAGTAGAGTGTAGACTAAACAGAATGTGGATCAATTCATTAACGACTATTGACAAGAAACTTTGCCACGCGAAAATTACCTTTATGCTTAAGTTTATCTAAGTAAATAAAATATGAATATGCAGACTACAATATTAAAAAATGTGTGTAATACAAGTTAAGTTATGCGTAAAATGAATTTTAAAAAATAATGGTATTCACAAACTTGTCGGTAATGCGTTAAACAGATAGCAAGTAAAATGAAAGATATTTAAAATAAGCACCGCGCAGTATTAACAACATATAATAATATATTGCGGTAACACAAGTCCGTGAGGTGTAAATGGACTAATTTACATATTTCAACAGATCCGTATACAGCAATAAACAATATAAATTAAGGAAAAGCCAGTTGCAATTCTACCAAACCAAATAAACCAACTGTTAACTGTCTGTGACAGAAACTTCTCAGCGAGAAGAGTAGAAAACCTCACAATTAATTATGTGTTGTAATTATATCACAGTAACTACGTTTGCGGCAATTAATTAACAGTGTTGTTAAATCAGAACTCTTTTAGTCAGAAACTCGTTTCTCATAAAATATGCAGATGTGTTGCTTTCTGTGAGTAGGGGGAATTGTTAAATATTTTTATTAAATTTAATTGTTCTTTAGGAGTGAGACGCAAGAGATGTGAGGAAACAAAATAATTAACGGGACTCATTTGTAAGTTTAACATGGTTAGAGAGTTTTTTTCATATAAGAATATGTTGTTTGTTTGAGATTGTCAATGGCGGTCTTTGTAATTTATTATCCTTTAATAATGATTTATGTAAATAAATAGGTAAATTCAATAGAAACTAAAGAATATAAACTGTAGTAAAGTACAATATCACATCGCATTTACTGTTATTTTTAATTGTAAAGAACTTACTGTTGAAAAATTGGTGATACAAATTAATCACTAGAAGGGAAGACACTGTATACCGATCACAAATAATTTTAGTATAAGAAATTTAGTGTTATTTTTTTATAAAAAAATTTAGATACATTTTCTCAAGTAAAGTGAATGCATTTTGTTTAATTGAGAATGAGTTTATATTATTTTTTATCAAACCAAGCTTTGATTCCAATCAAATTTGATTCGATGTCTGTAATAGGTTCGTTTATGTTAGATAACAAGTACAATAACATTGAATCACTATCGTTACGTTAAAATTTTAATATAATGAAGACACACAATCTTTTAAGTATTTTAGATTTATAAAACTTGTTTAATATAACTGAAAAAGTAATACAATTTGTGATTACTTGCTACAAAATTTTAAGATTGTTGAAATGAAATGCTGGCATATATTTTGGTTCTAGTTTTTAATATGAAGCGTATGAAATATGAAAAATAACTATTCACTTTATTTTATTAAAACAAAATACTATATTAATAAAATTTAACGTCTCCTTTGCATCTACGTGTAATTCTAAAATGTAACTAGTTCACTTTTACGCAGATGCTGACATTTCTAAAAGAATAAGCAAGACAACTGCGCTGCCTTGAGTAGCTTCACCACCATGTATATGCAAATCAAACGGACCACCTTTTACTTGAAGTACCGAATCTTTACTGCACTTACCTTCTTATTGGTTGTAACTACGTTTTGTTAAAAAAGAATCCAATATATATATATTTATATATTTTTATGAACGGAAAACTGACTTACTTTATAAACTGACGTACTTTATAAAGATGTGAACTTTTATAACCGGATTTGGAATTTTACAGAAAATAATAAACATAAATAAATAAATATTTTTATAATTTATCTGATCAAATAATAATAAATTTTAAAAAATATATATCATTTCGCAAACCTCAAAACAATGTTACATACATTTTTTTGCGTTTTGTATTTTTTTATCTTATAGTTAAAGAAAATATTTACCTAACAAAGCTGTTTTCTTTAAAAGTTGTAATTGTTCGCTTCCCTTACGGTTACGGAAAACTTATCCGACTAAATCGAAACGGTAATCAAAATGAAGAAAAATAATATTCTACGTGACTCAAACGGTTACTCTTTCACTTAAACATTTAAGCATTCTTTTCATTTATTTTAACATAACGTTGGTACTATTGTAAAGTCCCTGTCACTGGAGCCCCCTACCGGTTATTTTGGAACTATCCCCGTTTTACAGCTGCAGCCAGAAACGATTTCGAGTCTGCCTGACACAGACGTGACGTGAAGGTAAGGTGCGAAAACGGACGTACAGCCGAAATGCAATCGAACATTACCTTTTGAATTTAAATTGAAGTAATTGCTTCCATTAAATATTTAAGCTAAACTATTCTTGTCTTTAAATGCTTAAAAGGTTTTTGTAAATAAAAATCTATTCAGAAATTTGCAATGGCGTGTTCTTCTGGTTCATTACACATTATTACATTCATATTTTAGCTTCCACACTACATTTATAACGTAAAAAGTGGAAGGTATTATAATCGTTCAGTCCGTCCGTCGGTCTGTCTGTCCGTCTGTCAACCACTTTCACAGAACGAACCGTAAGTCGCACAAACAAGTGGGATACGTAATTTTGAAGCAAAATATCAGGTTAGACTACATCCCAAATTTCATTGAAAAATTTAGATAGAAATGTATTTAAAATGTAAATAACTAAAAAATTTAACTACATTGAAATGCATGCAAATTCCATTTTTATTCAATATTTTCACTGTTGCCATTTTGTTAAACGTACGAGAACTTTATTTAAAATAAAAATAAAGCTTTTGAAAGAATATTTACTTATATGATATAATTTAGTTTGGATTGTTGTAATATCACAATAGAGTTAGTTTGATGGTTCATTATAAATGTATGAAGAAAGATGCATAAGAATTATAACTTTGCATAAAATATATGCAAAGATTCGTTTTTATTTTTAAAGCATCAATTTAACTAATTATATATTTTTCAAACTTTAAATTAAATTGTGGCAGCTAAAAGATATTGTTTAAAAAAATTGCATCGTTATTCTACAAATTGTAAACAAATTTAGCAAGCGATATTGAGTAATTATTAATTTGCGAAAGAAGATTAATGAAAATAGTTAATTTTGGCATTTAAAAGTTTGAATTAGAAGTCCCTGATAGGCGAATTTCTTTCTGAGGTGTATAAATAGTGTGTGTTCTTAAGGAGTTACAGGCATTGATAATGTTTAAGGAAAATGTCCTGATAAAAATCTTAATATTTAGCCTCATAAACGTAATCAGCGCCATCTGAAGGGGTCGTAAAGGACTACTTTTGATCACATATGAAGAGTATAGGGGAAAACAACCTTTCATTGCATAAGAATCGGTCTGCATCAGTTCTATTTGGTGAAGATAGCGACTCCTCGCCTAAACTGATGTAAGGAAACCGGTTTCTTACTTGGTTCTTCTTTCCTGGCAACCCTGATTTATGCCAGACATGATTTCTATGATTATACCGTAAGAGAATAAGCAAGGGAGAAACCAGTTTCCTGTCACCCACGTCCGCCAAGCAGATCTGATTACGGGAAGATTCCTGTGCAATCAAGATATTCTTCAACTGGACTCTTCATACCAGAGCTGACAAAATACTCACACAACTTAAACTGAATAACGTATACACAATTTACCATCAAATAAAAATTCAAATTCAAGATACTCAGTAATTGATCAATGATATTTTCACGTAAATGAACACTACATGAAAAGTATACAATTCAATAGAGCTCAGAATATTAATCAAAACTAAATACAGGGTGTCCAGAAAAGGACTCCCTGTTTTCAAAAATTAATAAAAAAGAAATGGATAGAGATTTTAACACAATTCTTTCAGAAAACGAATGAGTCATGTCTGGAATTTGATATGGAACACTTTATTATGTTAGTTATGTTTATTACGTTATTATATGTTATTAAACTTTATTATGTTTAATTTAACCGACAGATAGCGCTGCAATACCATGTGTTGGATTCCACGCAATAACTATTGCTGCTTTCCCTGAACTGAAAGCTACTGAACATTTCTGAACACGCGTCCTTCTTTTCGGTATATACGCATGCCTAGTTCTTTCATACAGCCAACACACGGTATTGCTGCGCCATCTTTCGGTTAAATTGAACACAATAAAGTGTAATAACATAATAACGTAATTAACATAACTAACATAATAAAGTGTTCCATATCAATTTCCAGACATGACTCATTCGTTTTCTGAAAGAATTGTGTTACTATCACTATCCATTTCTTTTTATTAATTTTTGAAAACAGGGAGTCCTTTTCTGGACACCCTGTAGATAGTCTATAGGTTTACCTTTAAAAAAATCTAGAATTTTTAGCATGCTCATTGTTTCCTTTGAAAAATGCCTATTTTTTCTAGAGTGATGTATAGGAATATATATTAGGAAAGTTATTTTTTTTTTTGTAGGAAGATCTAAGATCTACAAAAATGAGCATCGGATTAAAAATGTCCGTGTTTATTCTGGATGTCTTCTTAGAATGAAATGGGCGAAATATACAGTCGTTATCTGGTTTACAAAAGGCCGAATTGGGAGTTAAATGGTTCAACACTGCATTAATGGAATGCAGCTTAAAGTCATTCATTGCTAAATGTGTTTAATAAAAAAGAAATATACATTTTATTTAAAAACTAAGATTTAACTAGGGGAAAGTACCCTAAAACGGGATAGCTTATCTATTCTTCGCTTTATTTCTTATTGTGTACAAGGTTTACGTTCCAAAGCTAGATGTCATTTAAAAGTAACTTTTCAACTACTAAAAATATCTTTGTCACATTTGTTCAATAATATTAATATGTGAAAAATACTGGTTTCACAAACTCTTACACTACCCCGTTTTACCCTACCAAGGGTGGGTAAAACGGGATAGGGATTTTTATGTTATTAGGTTTTTGCTGATTTTACTTTTGATTTAGTATTTAAAACAAAAATAGGTTGCTTTTTTATTGGAAGAAACTTTTTAGTTGTAAATTTGAAAAATTATATACCACAGAAATCGCATACAAATGTGTCGTCTTCTTCTTCTGCTCTGGAACAGGCTTCGTGGGACCATCCCTGGCAGCTCGAGCATTGTATATCCAGCCTTCTCCAGATTTCGATTCAATATACAAAGAGTTGAAGAAAATACATGATTCATATTTTTCAGCTTCATCTTCTGAAGACGGCGACGTCCAACCTTGGCTAACTGATGCATTTTTTTAAGGTTTTCTTATGTTAGGTCTATTTTCTTCGATTTCTGCAAATGATGATTGTGGGGTTTTTTTTCAGGTTCAGAGTAACATTTTAAACTTTATCTGCCTGTTTTGCATCTCCACTTGGTTTTCATTTACGCCTCGTTTGTTTTCTCTTCGGAACATTCAAGAGAATTGTTTTGGCAGTTCTTTTTCAGTTTTTTAGTTGTTTCTCGTTCTTTTTTTTTCAAGCTCTTCTTCCAACTCAAGTTTATATGGGCTTCCTGTTATAATTGCTGCTTCCCCTCTTCTCCTATCGTGTTTATTTTGAGGTCTTGGTTCAATCATTCGTGGTGAAGGTAGAATTTCTTTGGGTGAAAATGGCAGTGAAGGACGATAGTATAATAGCCCAAGTCTTTTGTTTCCTGTTGAAGTGGACGGTTGGATAAGTCCTCTGTTTGTGCTAGTGTTATCGGTGCCACCAATCACTAGGTAATTCATTCTGTCTCTAGTGGTTGTGATGACTGATTTAAAACTTAAATTTTTGGTCAAAACATTTTTGTGACTAACATTTTTAATGTATAACTCAATTTTGTGCCTACATAACTCGTGCCAACTATTGTACCCCAAAAGTAAAGTTTTTTTTATTTCAAAAATATAATTATTTGAAATTAAAATGCATTGTTGTAATTCATTACATATTTTAATTCATTAATTATTTCAATTAAAATAACTTAAAAACATTGCCAAAGCATTAATAAAAAATGGTCGGGTAAAACGGGACACATCAAAATTGTATCCCGTTTTGGGCACCACAAAAGTATCCCGTTTTGCCCGACCGTGATGCTTTTGACATCATAAATGGCTTATCCCTGAACAGTAACTCACTAGCAATATTTAAACACATGAAATTGTAGTTAAAAGAGCTATGAACAAAACTCAGTACTTTCCGGAATTATGCCAAAGGACAGAGAAGCACGAGGATAGTTGAAGAGCTTAGTGGAAGAACGTGCTAAGTGACAAAAAGTTGAAAACGAGAAAATCAGCTTTAAAGTTTTTCGTTTGCACTCAGATCTGTTGCAAACGGTACTTGAAAACCGTAAAAAATATACTAAACTTAAAATTTATGATAAAGGGCAAACTTGTTATCTTTAAAGAATAGAATAATATGTTCATTGACACAAAAATCTCAATTTTTTCAAAATTGTCACTTAGCACGTTCTTCCACTAAGCTCTTCAGTTGTTCTGCGGTCGAAAAGTGTACAGATGTAGTAAAAATCTCACTTGAAAACTTTGAAAAAATACTTCTTTGCGAAACACGTTGGAGACATTTTGAGATATCAACTGAGAATGCTGTCATGGTGGTCGGGAACCAGTTTAGCCTTTCTACGGTGTGATAGCACCACCAGAAAAGATCCCAGGCTCACACTATCCAGTTTTGCCCGCCTATCCCATTTTGGGGTACTCTCCCCTATAAATATTTTGATTAAAAAACGTGATGTATTTTATCATCTTAATTGTTAACAGTCGTTCTCTGGTTTACAAAAGGGCGAATTGGGAGTTAAATGGTTCAATACTGCATTTATGGAATGCAACTTAAAGTCAATCATTGCTAAATGTTTTTAACCAAAAAGAAATACACATTTAACTAAGATTTAATTATAATATTTTGATTAAAAAAACGGGATGTATTTTATCATCTTAATTGTTAACCTAACAACTAACCGTGGTTTAAAGTTTCAGATATAGGTTTTATTCACTCTATACATAATAATATTGACTTCAAAAAATACTCAAGAACTGTGTCAAATGAAATCCTACTTTCTTGTAAAGCAATGAACAATCCGAAAAATAAGACAGTTCATTCGACAAATATTTTAGCGCTAATTGTGACAACCACGATTGAGCAGTTTTCTGTTAAAAATATTTATTTTAAAACAATTATGGTATTTATTGTAAATAAAGTTTTAATATTCACTCAGAAAAATTACTAAAATCTTGAGACATAAGTATATCAACCGCTTTTCGATCCGAATTTTATTTGGCATGCTTTTTCTAAAAAATAAAGGGGCAGCCTATAAAATAAGGAGCGCCGTAATTCACCAAAACCATTTCGGTCATTTTCGGAAAAAATTACTTTTACAGTTATGTTAGTGTTTTAAGTACTTTTTGTCAAAATTACGATTATAGAATTTTAATGAAACGATATCGAAATTATTTAACTAACTTTTAAATAATCAATTAAGTTTTTTACCAATCATAAAAAGAGTCCATTTTAATTTAAAAGTAAAATTTGAAAAATACTTTTAAACTTCATCTCAAAATTATTGAGAGAGCAGTTGCACAAATCCAACAATATTGTAATGTATCCGAAATACTATCCTAATGAAACTTCGTACCAAAAGAAAAAGGTTACACATATTTTTGACACCAATAAAGACTTTACTTAATAAATATCTTGATATAAGTTTACAATGTAGTTAACCATCCCAGGTGTTACCCCAACCATTAACCTTCCAAACAGCCTGGAAATGGGTAAAATGGTTTTAAAATAAACTATTATTTTTTTTAAATAACATGTTTATTTTTATAAACGGAAAACTGACGAACGCTAGCGTACTTTATAAAGATGTGAATTTTTATTACCGGAATTGGGATTTTACAGAAAATTGAATATCTATATAATTTATCTGATCAAATAATAATAAATTTTAAAAAAATATATATCATTTCGCAAACCTCAAAACAATGTTACATACATTTTTTTACGTTTAGTATTTTTTTCACTTATTGTTAAAGAAAATATTTACCTAACAAAGCTGTTTTCTTTAAAAGTTGTAATTGTTCGCTTCCCTTACGGTAACGGAAAACTTATCCGACTAAATCGAGACGGAAATCAAAATGAAGAAAAGTAATAATCTACGTGACTCAAACGTTTACTCTTTCACTTAAACAACTATACATTATTTTCATTTATTTTAACATAACGTTGGTACTATTGTAAAGTTCCTGTCACTGGAGCCCCCTACCGGTTATTTTGGAACTATCCCCGTTTTACAGCTGTAGCCAGAAACGATTTCGAGCTTGCCTGACACAGACGTGACGTGGAGGTGAAGTCTGGAAACGGACGTACAGCCGAAATGCAATCGAACATTACCTTTTGACTTTAAATTAAATTAATTGCTTCCATTAGATATTTAAGCTAAATCAATCGTGTCTTTAAATGCTTAAAATGTTTTGTAAATAAAAATCTATTCAGAAATTTGCAATGGCGTGTTCTTTTGGTACTTTTCACTTTATTATATTCTAATTTTAGCTTCCACACTACGTTTATAACGTAAAACGTGGAAGAAATTATAATCGTTCAGTCCGTCCGTCTGTCACCCACTTTCACAAAACGAACCGTAAGTCTCACAAACAAGTGGGATATGTCATTTTGAAGCAAAAAATTAGGTTAGACTACATCCCAAATTTCATTTAAAAATGTTAATTAGAAGTTTATTTAAAATTTAAATAACTAAAAATTTTAACTACATTGAAATAACATTCAAATTCCATTTTTATTAAATAATTTCACTGTTGCCATTTTGTTAAACGTACGAGAAAATTTATTTAAAATACAAATAAAACTTTTGAAAGAATATTTATTTATGTGATAAAATTTAGTTTGGATTGTTGTAATATCACAATAGAGTTCTTTTGATGGTTCATTATAAAATATAAATGCACAAAGAACGATGCATAGAGAATTCTAACTTTGCATAAAAAATATGCAAAGTTTCGCTTTTATTTTAAAAAGCATTAATTTTACTAATTATGTATATTTTTCAAACTGTAAATTAAATTGTGGCGACTAAAATAAATTATTTAAAAAAAAAATTATAAAATAAGTTATTAAAAAAATTGCATCGTTATTCTACGAATTTTAAACAAATTTAGCAAGCCATAATGAGTAATTATTAATTTACGAAAGAAGATTAATGAAAATAGTTAATTTTGGCATTTAAAAGTTTGAATTAGAAGGCCCTGATTGGCGAATTTCTTTCTGAGGTGTATAAATAGTGTGTTTCCTGTTGAGCATAAATATTCAGTGGAAGCGGTTTAAGTGACAAATTCTGTAACAAACCTACTTGTTTCTTCTTGTTATCCTAATCACTGTCCTATTTTCGTGTCTCGATGAAGATGGTAACGACTCCTCTTAACATAAGTATACGAGTGGGAGTTTCACACCTTCTCTTCAGTTTGACAGTATGGACGTTGTTCCGCTGCGGCTAAATCTATCTGCCAACCAGTAGGAACCACTGTGTATACTGTATAGGTGTGTATGAGTGTATGCACCCCCCTTTGCGACCTGAACTACACAATTGTG
The DNA here is from genome assembly GCA_019343175.1 of Oedothorax gibbosus. NCBI lineage: Eukaryota > Metazoa > Arthropoda > Arachnida > Araneae > Linyphiidae > Oedothorax > Oedothorax gibbosus. The sequence continues at coordinate 1,559,313 of CM033282.1, read as the reverse complement.
CGGGAGTAAAAGAGAATGTTCAAGCTAATCAAAAATATCAATACCGACGCAGCGGACTTGTATCAGTCTCTTATTTGTATAAAAAAATGCCTTGGTTCTTAAGGAGTTACTTTAATTGATACTGTTTAAGGCAAACTTCCTCATAAAACTCTTAACATTTAGTCTCATAAACGTAATCAGCGCCATCTGAAGGGGTCGTAAAGGACTACTATTGATCACATATGAAGAGTACAGGGGAAAAACCATTCATTGCATAAGAATCTGTCTACATCAGTTCTATTTGGCGAAGATAGCGACTCCTCGCCTAAACTGGTGTAATAAAACCGGTTTCTTACTTGGTTATTCTTTCCTGGCAACCCTGATTCATACCAGACATGATTTCTATAATTATACCGTAAGAGAATAAGCAAGGGAGAAACCATTTTCCTTTCGCCCACGCCCGGCAGCAGATCTGATTACGGGAGATTTCTGTGCAATCAAGATATTCTTCAACTGGACTGTTCATACCAGAGCTGACAAAATTTTCACATAACTTAAACTGAACAACGTATACACAATTTACCAGCAAATAAAAATTCATATTCAAGATACTCAGTAATTGATCCATAATATTTTCACGTAAATGAACACTACATGATAAGTATACAATTCAATAGAGCTCAGAATATTAATCAAAACTAAATAGGTAGACTATAGGTTTCTCTCTATATTAAAAAAAAGTAAGCTCTTTTAAAGTGTCAGCAGCCATAACATGATGAAATATTGATGTTAGAAATCCAAATTTTTTTGGGCAGGTGTGTCTCCCTTATGCCTCGACCTAAAGTTTTTGGTTTTTCAAATTTCCAATTAGTTTTTTAATTAAAAATAAAAATTAATTTTTCTATATGTTAAAGTATAGGATTTGAAAGTGTCAGCAGCCATAACATGATGAACTATTGCTGTCAGAAACCCACATTTTTTTGGGAAGGTGTGTCTCCTTTATGCCTCGATGCCCACTTATTTGTTTTTCTAATTTCTAATAATTTTTTTAATTAAAAATTACAATAAGTCAGCCACAAAAAAAAAACTTATTCCTTTTCTGCAAAACGGCCACAGAAAATCATCAGAAATGTGTGATTTTGTTACGTTCTTTTTAAAGAACAGTTGCTCCCTTTTTCTGTTCTTTTAAAAAGAACAGTTCTTTAACTTGTTCTTTTTACATTGGTTTTGTGTTTATATATAGAAAAGGTTTACAGATTTTGTTTTAAAAATGATTTGGCCTTAAAATATATTATAGAGAGATAGAAGGTTTATAGATTAAAATTATGTAAAAAAAAAGATAGTAAAAAATTATGATAAAACTATTTCAAATAAACATTTAACATAACAATTACTCTGAAAAATTTTATTAGGTTAATTCTGCTAAACTGGAATAAAATGTTTACATTTTTTTTTATAAAAAGAACAAAAAGTTTTTTTTATTTTTGGAACAGGTTACAACTATCACGTAATTTTAACTTTTTCGTGCAGCTGGCCGAAAAGATCGCGTTGTTCTTCTTTAATATTTTTTTAGATTTTTTAAATCTTTATTTTAGAGATGAGAGTAAAAATGAGTGAGAGTGATAATGAGTAAACATTAATTTGCGAAAGAAGATTAATGAAAATAGTTAATTTTGGCGTTTAAAAGTTTGAATTAGAAATAAATTATAAGCTGAAGGCCCTGTTTGGCAAATTTCATTCTAACGTGTATAAATAGTACGTTTTTTTGTTGAGCACAAATATTGTGTGGAAGCGGTTTAAGTGACAGTTTCTGTAACAAACCTACTTTTTAGTTTTATTTTTCGTTGTGAGATGCGTTTTTGTAAGGATCTCCCTACGTGTTACGTTTCACCATTTTTTGTTTACGTAAATGATAGTGTTTTTGTCTTTATGTATCTATCCATGGTCTACTCAACTTTAAGGTCACAGAAGCTCTTTAGACGTCATGCAATCCGACCAGTCCGAAATGTAAGCAATTTCAAAGGAAAAGTACGAAACCTATTTGCGCACGGCCAATTATATATACTTATCTGGTTGCGAACAGGTTTTGTTCCTCTCTTTCGGAACAGCCAACAACCTGAAAAAAATAATTCGGCGAGCGATAGCGAGCAGGGGGCGTAGCGGTAGCGAGCAGAGGAAGAATCCAAGAATGCAAGCTTGCGACCCAATGAGATCGCGCAGAAATATCCAAGGGTGCGAGCTTGCGGCTGAATATAACTATATTACCAAGGATCGACATAATTTTGTCATAGATACAGATCAGGATGGCAAAATATGCATAGGTCTGTGCAAAGTTGGGTTAGAAAAGTTACGTTCACCAGCGAGCTGGCCGCGAGGCGGCCAATGGAATTGCGCAGCAATTCCGGGGGTTGGCGAGCGATAGCGAGCAGGGGCGGAGCCCCCTAGTACCTTAAAAAAAAAATCTAGAATTTTTAGGATGTTCATTGTTTCCTTTGAAAAATGCCTACTTTTTCTAGAGTGATGTGTAGGAATATATCTTTGGAAAGTTATTTTTGTAGGAAGATCTAAGATCCAATTATTCGGGATGTCTTCTTAGAATGAAATAAGCGAAATATACAGTCGTTCTCTGGTTTACAAAAGGGCGAATTGGGAGTTAAATGGTTCAATACTGCATTTATGGAATGCAACTTAAAGTCAATCATTGCTAAATGTTTTTAACCAAAAAGAAATACACATTTAACTAAGATTTAATTATAATATTTTGATTAAAAAAACGGGATGTATTTTATCATCTTAATTGTTAACCTAACAACTAACCGTGGTTTAAAGTTTTAGATATAGGTTTTATTCACTCTATACATAACAATATTGACTTCAGAAAATACTCAAGAACTGTGTCAAATGAAATCCTACTTTCTTGTAAAGCAATGAACAATCCGAAAAATAAGACTGTTCATTCGACAAATATTTTTGCGTTGTTTATTATTGTTGACAACCACGATTGAGCAGTTTTCTGTTAAAACTATTTATTTTAAAAATATTATGGTATTTATTGTAAATAAAGTTTTAATATTCACACAGAAAAATTACTAATCTTTTGAGACATAAGTATATCAACCACTTTTCGATCCAAATTGTATTTGGCATGCTTTTCTAAAAAATAAAGGAGCGGCCTATAAAATAAGGAGTGCCGTAATTCACCAAAACCATTTTGATCATATTTAGCAAAAAATACTTTTATAGTTATGTTAGTGTTTTAAGTACTTTTTGTCAAAATTACGATCATAGAATTTTAATGAAACGATATCGAAATTATTTAACTAACTTTTAAATAATCAATTAAGTTTTTTACCAATCATAAAAATAGTCCATTTTAATTTAAAAGTAAAATTTGAAAAATACTTTTAAACTTCATCTCAAAATTATTGAGAGAACAGTTGCACAAATCCAACAATGTTGTAATGTATCCGAAATACTATCCTAATAATATCCTAATGAAACTTCTTACCAAATAATATAACTTAATAAATATCTTGATATAAGTTTACAATGTAGTTAACTATCTCAGGTGTTACTCTAATCATTTAACTTCCTCTGGAAATTAGTAAAATGGGTTTTTTTTCTAGGCATAAACTATAATTTTTTTTAAATAACATATTTATTTTAAAATCAAAATTTCGTCATTTTCGAGAAAAACCTTCTTAAAATCATTTCCAAATGAAAAAAGTTCAATATATGTTAATGTAAATTCATTATTTATAAAATTTTAAAGTTAACTTGAAAACGCTACATTGGTTTTACATATTTAAACATTTTAAATGTTTCAAAGCCCATTCTTTTTTTATATTACAACTTTTGAGAGATATATTAAGTAAAACAGCACTCAAAGCAAAATATTTCATACTTACCTTTCAACGTAAAAGTTTGTGGAAGTTTAGATGTCATTCCAACGTAAAATTTTGTGGAAGTTTAGATGTCAAAAATATATAATAATTAAAAAAATAATTTTCAAGACCTGAATTATTATTCCGATCATTTTTTTTCACTATTCAAATGAACTGGTAAGTTCAAAATGTTTTATAAGCTCTGAAAAAGCCTCTTTAATCCTATAAAAATAACTCCGCCAGTTTGATTTAAGGTTTACAAATCAAGTGAATTGTTACTTTGATCCAAGTATTTGGTTTACTATGAAAAATCTTTGTATCCCTCTAATGAGAAAATACTTCCAAACTAAGAATTAGCATTTTAATTCTAAACTAATATTTAAATTAAAAATGTACATTACTCTTATGAGCATAAACCACATCCTACAAAAGTGGAAGTAAACACAATTTTGATCATAAACTAAATATACAATAATTAATATGCGTGTTGTCCGGTAATAATACAATCCCTATCAATAGTCGTCTTATTCGTCTTATCTGTTGTGAAAATGGATAATGAATGAAAGGGATAATGTAGATTGCTTAATTAGGCTGGATATATTGATTAATAATTACGCGGCGTTTCTTTATGCTCTTGCTCATCCGAAGCAGAAAGCAAATTGAAACACCTCTGAACTGATTGCTTCTATCGCTCTTCGTTTGCTTCAACAACTTATATGAAAAATGTTTAATTATCAAAAGGCGCGCGCTTGTGGTGGTGAATATAAGCTTTTAAAAGTATAAGCTTGCACCTATTAATTTTTACTTTTTATCATTTGAAAAGTTTTGTGAAACTTTTAATTTGGTATAAATATTTATTTTAATTAGAAATATTTATTTACGTTGTCATTTGAAATTAACTCAAAGGAATTTTGGTAAGATAGAATTTGGCACATACACTGCGATGCAAAAGTTTAAACAATAACTTCATTTAGCTGCAAAATTTAGAATTGTGATAGTAGAATTACAAAAAAACTCTAAACATATTAAAAAAAATATTTTGAAATGCTATAATTGAAATATAATTGTTTGATTCGCTATAGCAATAATTTTTTTTTCATAAAATAAAATTTTGTATGATGCAAAAGTTTAGACACAAATACGAGATTATGCTAATTTTAAGTAGATAATGGCCTAATTTCGCAATTTTATTGATGAATTGTATTTTTTTCATATGATAAATTAAAAAAAACACGATATACGGTGAACTAAACGGATTTAATAACAAAATTGGTTCAATTTTACACCAAACTGATAAAATAGTCACTTTAAATCTTTATTCAAATTTTTAAATGTTTTATAAATCTTTAAATGTACAATATAACATCTCTAAATAACAACCGAATGCCTACCAGTCCATCACCTTAAAGTTTTGGCATGAATTCGTGGATTTAGAGACATGCATCGACCGATTTTCTTGATGAAAAGTGCAGTCTTTTCCATATAAAATTACAAAATAGCGACATATTATTCTTTTTTGCACTTTAGTACAATGCAGAGATAGTCACCTCTTCGAAAACGACAAAAAAAGTCTGTCTCATCAACGAAACTCCCTCTAACCATTATAAAGGTTAATCCCTGCTTTTGAGGGAAAAAAACGTTTTTTTCAAAAGCTTATTTTTCAATATTCGGTTAAACTATCTGCTGATTGTTGTTCAACTTTCAGGCGTCAATAGAACTACATTATCTCTCCAAATTCGGGTAACCAGACGTACTGCAGTTCGCACTACCCAGTTTGTTTTGTTATTGAACTGTCTTGCTATAAAATCTACCCAAATAGTTATCCGTTGTTGTTGTGTGCCTACAGGTCATAAGGTGCAGTAGCTTCTATATTTCGTCACCTCTTCAATTTTGATACGTCGCTGCAGGAGAAGGGCACTTTTCTACAGACAACATGCACCCACGGTTCTGCGATATGACCGCCCGCAGGACTTTCGGACCCAGTGATTTAACGAGCATGTTCTCCGCATATACTAAGTACATCACAGTTTAGTTTAGTTTGAATTATTGTCGCACTAGAGCTACACGAGGGCTATTGGCGACGGGCGTCACATTTTAGAACCACTCAGGACATCGAAAATATCCATGTCTTATCTGGGATTCAAACCCGAACAAATTCGCATGACAAGAACAGATTGATACCACCATACCAGCTGGGCCACTATTTATCGTTTTTATTTAATGTAATTTTTCTGAACGAAAATAACTTAAAATATGATTTATGAAAATTTTATGAAGATTTCAAATTTCAAAATTTAATCACTCAAACAAATCTGGTCAGGTTACTCCAAATGATTACTGATTAGTCGAAGACTTACATAATAACAAACATTTTCAAACAGCTCTGGACATCCATACTAGAAAAGAACGATAGTACAGAACATAGCGTTCCAAACAAACGGCCATAGCTATCAATGGGAAAAGCATCTAACGCTTAAAAAATTTAAATCCAATTCCCTTTACTTTTCATTTTATGATATTCTATTGCATATAAGTTTTTAAAAATATCATTTTTTTACATTTCATCTTAATTAACAATTTTAACTAGTTGAAATTCCATTTAAAGAACTTTTTTTTAAGAATTTGAATAAATAGGGTGCTCTTAAATATGGATACACAAGTACACATTAGATAATAATTTCAAAAACGTTTAACATAACAACTTATTTGAACTTCATTAATTGAATTATATTTCTTTAGTCATTTATTAATGTACAAATCAATAATAAAACCGAAGCAATATATTTATATCCAAACACAAGTCACAAAAACAGCAAAACCAAAGACTGCCCCACTTTTTCAAACCAGCACTTTTTTCCACACAAAAACCAAGAAAATAATCAATTAAAGGACTTTAGATGCCTTAGAGCAATATTAGGCCACGGATCCCTACCCACATTCTCAACACCACCTCGTTGGCCGGTATTTAATGCCCAATTTATTCCGCCACATCACTTTGTGAATAATTAAAGGGGGCCTATTATAGAAGGCTCGACCTACTCAACCGCTCAATTCAATAATAGTTGGGGGTTCGAACCCCGGCAAAAGGGGATTCGATCTGAATGAGTGTTAACCAATCGATATGCGAGTCTACAGCTTCAGGCAACGCTATACCTGCCTCGACGGGAATCGGACTGGAAGTCATTTCTGCTTGGTCGGACGCGATTTCCAGTGGCTCTGAATAGACGGGAATAGGGACATATGTCGTTGTATGACACTAGGCAAAACACGGAAAAAATAAGAGATGCATCAGTTGGCTTCCTGTGGTTTTTTATTGGATTTGCATAAAATTGCTGATTTATGAGTTTGTGTAATTTGGTTTTGTTAGAAATGATATTTGATGAGGGTTCCGTTGATTACGGATTTAATTAGTTAAGTTATTTATGGCATTTAAATGTACTATGAACTGAAATGAACCACTTAAAATGAACTGAATTTACAAAAAATTAAAAAAGAATTGAACTTCGTGCAAGGGTCTCACAAAATATCTTTGTATTTCTCTAAAGGCTTGATTACACGGTCCTTGTCAGCATAGACACGGATAAATTTTACTACTTATGATTAGATGGTTACAAGAACTACTCACCCATTGTCAATCAGCCACTGTAATAGCAGCCTTAAGATGAATATTTACATAGAAATTGAAACTTTAAGCTATTTATACTCTGTCAAACTCTTAATTAAAAAATCCACCAATAAAATATTTATAATAAAAACGGGATACATTTTACATCATTGTCTTATTATAAAGTGTTTTATTTTAAGAGTTGAAATGATTCTACAATTAAACTTTATCTAATACAACCATTAATTCATAATATTTAGCAATTTTCTCTATAACCCTTTAAGACCGAGCTATCACAATCGTGCGGGTATAAAAGAGAATGTTCAAGCTTTTCAAAAATATCGATACCGAAGCAGCTGACTTGTACCATTCGTTATTTGTATAAAAAATGACTTTGTTTTTAAGGAGTTGCTGGCATTGATGCTGTTAAAGGCATTTTTCTTTATAAAACTCTAAAATGCAGTCTCATGAACTTAAATCAGCGCCGGTCTTAAAGGGATAGCATAGCAGACAAAATATAATCCAATAAAATATAAGATACTTCATGTAATTAAAAAAAATAAGTTAGTGGTCAAACGATATATATTGTTAGATAAATTGCATCTCAATTGGCTTCATTGTCATTTATAATGACAATAGGAATACCATGTGTAACTCAATTCTTCTCTTTTATTTGGGAAAGTGATACGTGCATTTTGAGAAGGCAACTTCATTTAATGATAATACTGAGAGGGGGGCTAAGGATAGAAATAATTGGGGATCGAAGATAGCATAGTTTTCTGCTGCGCGCTTAAGGGCACAACTTAATGACATCAATAGGTTTCGTCCACAATAATAGACCTAATAAAAGAGATGGTAATTCTATGCTAATAATGTAATTATATTTTGGGTGTTTAAACTATTCTTAGAAATAATATTAAAGTCTTATTAATTAACACGCTAAAGTTTATTCTAAAACAAATTTTAGCTTTTAAAACTTAATTAACATGTAAGTAAGAGATCTTACTCCATTTCATTTTTTTTATTTTTAAGAGAAAAAGGTAAACAATAAGTCATATTTTACAAGAAAAAAAAAATGTGTTTTTTTAAAGTGTTTTTTGAAATCGTATAGAAAATTGTTAATGATAAAGAACATTAGTAAAATTAGTTGGCCTATGAATGTTCTTCGGAAATTTTAATGTTTTACAATTAGTTACCCAAAACATTTTTGTCTTGAAACTTTGATATTGTTTTCTAAAACATTAAACAAATATGAATATGAAAGGAAGCAAGTACCAACAGGCTCACATATCTATAAACAATATTAAATTTCCAAAATGAATTTTCGGAACGAAACAATGCATAAACTAAAAATAATATATCGTTTAAATAAAAGTTTATATCAATGGAATTTATTTAAAATCCCGCATTTGTCATATTCAAATTAGTATTATGTATGCATACGGAATAAATAAAACTTCTTCAGTTCATTTTTATGGCATTAACCTTAAATTATTTAGCCTCAGAATAAAAACCTTATTTCAATACGACCCGCACATTTTATGTAAATATTTGATCAATTCATTTTGTTGCAAAACGAATTGACTTATTCGCTCTACTGCTACATTATAACGCGATTCACCACACAATAAACCAGATACTTCATAAATTTTAAAATATGTGAAATAAAGTAGAGTTTTTGTTCGACAAAAATAAAGCAAGTAGCATTTTTGGTGTGACTTGGATGTAACTAGCTACTTTTTGATTACAGGAACAATATATTTGAAAGTAACGGTGCGAGACTACGGTAAGGATTTCTAAAATACTCTGAATTGGAAGTTGAGTAGCTAAACTAAAAAATTGATAGTTAATGCTAGTTCAAGTAACACACGGTAGTCTCTCGTGTACGATTCATCACCATGTAAAAAATACTCGTATATTTGAATTAAACTTTCATTCAATTCAATTCAACTTCATTTCTACATTCTTCATTTTTACTTTATAAACGTAAATGGGACAAACTTTATGTGGATATTTTTTACTTATAAAGATCCAAGTAATATTTCAATGTTAATGTTGTTGTTTTTTCTAAGTAATTATATGATATTATAGTGTTGGACATTAGATATTCATCCAACTACATTTTCCAAAATACCCTTTTTTCCCTAAATACTATCGTTTAAACAATTTTTACTAACATTTTCAATCAGGTTTTTGTGTATCTTTTTTAAAGTCATAAGTGCCTATTAAAATAAAAAAAAAGTTTAGGAAAACTCAATTCCACTACGGACGGTAAATTTCTCAAATATCATTTAAATTTTCAAAACTTCAACATTAATAAGAAAAGTTATGATATTTTGTTTGTAAAACTTAATAAAAACCGATTGTGATTATATTACAATTTTAAGAATATACCTACATAAAATAGCTTTGGCTAAAACTCAATTGACATTAAATATTTATTTAAATTTTTTCAAATCCATGCAGAGAAGACTGCATGTGAGAGAAACAATGCAATTTCACGATTGCAAATTTTAAAATATTCATAAACGTCATTTACGTCAAGGATTGAAGTAACGCTTTACTTGTAACAGTTACTTTTTTTAGGTTAGGCCGAGTAACGCCGTTTTATTTTATAGAGTTTCTGTAACTGTAGCTTAGTTACGTTTAGCGGTAACGAAGAAACACAAAATTTCGTTACTTTTCCGTTACTTCTCATGCCGCTTCTTCACGGATATTTTCAGCACAATTTGGCATTCGGCTTAAATTTAAATATTTAAAAATTGAACTTTAATTAAAGCTGAATTTTTTTCTTAACTTTTTACCGATTGTCCAGATTTATAGTCGTTGTTCTCTTTGTAAAACGGTAAGATGGCTAAATTAAAATTTTTCTTATAATTTGAAATTTCTAAATGTAACGAAAACTAATTGTAGTTAGTCATTTTTCGTATCATTACTGTAATTAGTTACTTTTCATAGTAAGTAACTGTAACAGAGTTACTTTTTATAAGTAACTTTTCCAATCCCTGATTTACACCATTGACAAACCATTGGAAACAAGTGAAATGCCACTGAGAAGGTGGCGTGAACGAAAACTCACCCCTTAGGCTAGTACAATCGATCAGGGGAATGAAGAAAATGTGAAAATACTTCACCGAAACTCTTGTCGCAAAATAAAAGAGATATCTTGTGCATTACGATATAAAACCTTTTATAAATATTACCCGTTTTTATTGCAGTCCTCAATAGAGGGTGTATGGATATAGTATTTGTTGTAGATTCTCCGAGCTTCGTTTTACTCGTGTGGTTATGGGGAATGAAGCTTGTTTGGTATAAAAAGTAGTTTGCGTAATGAACTGCTATTATTTTCATTACGGTATCTAGTATAAATGTATAGGGTATGTACATTTACTGCTAGAACATGGTACAATAATATTTAAGTATATTTATTATAGATGTGCAAATATAGTAATTGTTATATAATAGTAAAAAAATATTGCAAATATAATATATATTTATTATATATCTGTACAAAAGTTAAACTTATAACTTAATAACTTTTAATTAAACTGAAATGTTGCATATAGTATCCTTACAATATGAATTTAATAATTGTGTATTCATGTATGAAAGTTACATTAATTTTAATTATTATAAGTTTATATCCGAATAATAAAAAAACATGATATGATTTAAATATACGTAAATATATTGTATAGATATAGATTTATAAGCAATGCAGTGGGCATTTTCTTGGGAAACTGTATCTGGCTTTTTGAAATGGTAAAATTGAATGTACAAGTTTTTTCATCTTACATTACTTTTTTAAGTATGCCTATATTAAGTCCATTCTTATTACTTTAAATGCAAATAAATTAGGCACCGTTTGCAGTTTGAGATATTTTTTTAAAAAGAATAACGAAATAATGGAATTTATAGTTGCAATTAAATTCCTTGTGCTATTTTCTTTATAAAAAGATGTAAAAGTATACATACATAAATGCAAACCCAGATGCGTAAAATGAAACAGGACTGCAATAAAAAATACTTGTGAATGATGCAATTTTTATGAATAGGTCAAGGTTTTTTTTTCTATTAAACACGGCTGCAGTTTAAAAACTAGTGATTTCAAGATATTGCACAACGTTTCAAAACATTGCTTTAGCAAGAAGATACATTTGTTAATTTACATTAACATTCCACTAACTGTAACAAAAAGTTTATTATTTTATAGAAAAAGACTGTCTGTTGATGTGATAGTAAAATACCGCAAAACGTACAGAGATATTCTGTTTATTTTATACTAATATCTTTTAACTTTAACGCCAAATCTGTTTTTTAACAGACAATTAATAAAGAATAAATAAACTTTTTCCCTTAGTCACCCCCGAAACAAACGGGAATGCCAACCACAGTAATAACGAGCATAAATATAGTGCCTATTCCAGGTACGAACCATGGACCTTTAGATCTCCAGTCCAACGCGCTCCCACGTAAGCTAGATTGCCACGCATATATTCTAAAAACCGTGGAAATGCCTCTTTGGTTGCATTCTGATACTCTTTAGGAAGCTAAAAACAGAAAAAAATCGCTTTTACTTAAAACGGTTTATTTTTACAAAAAAATCTGCTATAAGAAATGAACAACAATTTTCTGATTAACAGATTCTTTTCAGTGAAGAAAAACATTTTAGTTAAATGTTTTACGTAATTTCGGGCTCAAATAAAGAAAATAATTATAGTATAACAAAGTTTCATAAACTCCTCTCTTAACATAATCATGCTTACCACCCAAATAACACCAAGAACAAAGTATGAGATGTTTTTAAAATGCAATCAATTTATGTCTAGACATTTACTAACATCATTCAAACACTGAAAATACTTATCATATAACTCAGTGTCACACTAAATGGTTAATTAATCATTATTTGAACAATGCACACTTCAGTTATCAGCAATCGAGTTATTATTTACTGTCAAAGCCAATAATAGACACAAAAGTCCGCTCTAGCGTTCGATATGGTATAATATTAAAGAGTTTTGGAGAAGAATTCGCATGTGCCATGTAGTTTTAATAAAATATTTAGATTGCCATTATTTTATGCGCTTTATACAGGCATTTTAGTTGAATAATTTATCATGGTATTTTATTTTTCATTCTGTTAAAAAATCAAATTAGAAGATAAAATTTTATCATCGATATCATTTAAAAAAATTATAAAAAATGAAATAAATATTTTTATTTAATAAAGCATATAACCGCTCAAGCCGGATATGCTATGAGTTCACATATACGATGTGCATTTTAAACCAACACTATTCATCATATCATATTATATACTTAAACTTTTTACTTACATACAACTACTAGTTAATGTCGTAATATTTCAAAAGATCTCTAAACAATTCCACTATCTATCAATTGCAAAGGGAACAAGTATGTCGGCATCTTCTCGCATTTCTGTGTTGTAATATCAATAACAAGATGCGATAGAAAGAGTTCTATTTTTCTTAGAAACTTCGGATTGGAGGTATTTTATACGGTGATAGCTTTGTTCATGATTGATATGAAATCTGAGTATTATACGTTATAGCTTTGATGTTTAAGTATATTCATTTCGGCTGGAATTTGCTTAGAAGTACTTAAGTTGAGATAGATTCGACATGTTTAAATGCAACTGTCAATTCTGCAATGTTTTGTGACCGAAATTGTTTTTGGAGTTTTTAAATACCGTTTTATTTTAGTTTAGTTTGAATCATCACCGCACTAGAGTTACACGAGTGCTATTGGCGACGGGCGTCGTATTTTAGAACCACAGTCAAGTGATGCAAATACCGTTTTATAATTATATAAGAATCAGAAGTGGGACCGAGGAACATAAAGGTAAAAATTATGGTGGAATTGCCCTTTCATTTACAAATTACAAGTTGGCAGATATTAAGTATTCGAGATATTTGCATAGTTCATTGTATTTGTATGCATTATTTTAGCATCAATATCCCTTTAAGACCGGCGATCAGATGGCGCTGATTTAAGTTTCTGAGACTATATTTAAGAGTTTTATCGAAAAAAATGCCTTAAACAGCATCAATGCCAGCAACTCCTTAAAAACAGTCATTTTTTATACAAATAACGAATGGTACAAGTCAGCTGCTTTGGTATCGATATTTTTGAAGAGCTTGAACATTCTCTTTTTTACCCACACATTCGTGATAGCTCGGTCTTAAAGGGATATATAAATTAAAATATTCTGCTAGACACAGACAAATTTGAATTAGTGTGGTTAAAGTCACACTAGGGTTGCACGAAGGTTATTGGCGTGGAGCTTTGTAATTTTTAAGAGCCGTAAAGTGACGGTGACTGGCACCTAAGACTATCAGACGAGACCTCCGGACATTACGTTTTAATTTTTTTTTTGTAATTGGTTATTTTATTAGTTTCGTAACATAAATTTAACAAGAACTAAACTTACGGTACAAAAAATAATAAGTTATACCTCAGGGATCTAACATTTTAATTGATGGAAGACTTATTTATTAACAACTTATTTGACAATATAAGCAGACAAGAATGTCTATTAGAGTAAATTTTTAGAGTTGAAAGCCTGGTTATTTCATTCGAGTCTGATGTTCCTACTAGCTATGGTATTGAACAAGAAAGGGACTTGCTGTTACAGATCGTATTACAAAACGACAATACGATTTTCCAGTAGCCAAGCTAGTTTTTCATTTGAACTCACTATTATTAAGGAGGAATGAATGAGGAATGAGGATCTCCAACCCGAAGTACCTCTGCGTTAACGGGGCGCGGTCAAAAAAAAAAATCCAGTATTTGTATAGCTAGCACTCAAATTAAACAATTTTTACAAAGATCTAATATTCGATAAACATATACGAAAAAATAACAAATATTGAAACCGATTTTTTTTTTTAAAGTTAAAATGTTAACATTTTAACAATATTTCAAAATGCTACTCCTCCTACAGTTAAATGAAGTTTTTAATGGATTTTTTTGCAAAATGTTCCCACAATATCTCTTAATAAAAGTTGGTATGGATATTGAGCTATCTGTTAAACAAGAAAAGTTATGCAATTGTATGTATAAAAATGGCCAAAAAATAACATTTTTTTTTTTTTTGTAAATTTTCTACATCATTTTTTTAAAAAAAAAAAACTATTCACACTAGACCTAACCCCATACTAACTTATGTTAATCGTATATGTCTCAACACAGGAAAAAAATTGGAACTCTATAGTAAAATTTACCTAAAAGCTTTAGGGTTTTAACCATTCACAAATAACTGGATCACTGAAAAAATTAGAAATTGAAAAAATCAACATAAAATTCCCAAAACTATTTTACCATAACACTATATCATTTTCAAAACACATCCACCATTATAAAGGATTCCTTTGCAAATTCCTTAGCTCGCAGCATTCGAGCATGTTTAATTATTTTCTGGACGCCCTAAATTTTGGGTATCGCGTCCCCTAAGACAAAAGAAGAACCTGATTTTCGTATCCACAGTTATCCGGCTGTGTTGAATATTTTTACCAACGGTTTTTTTATATGATAAATGACTTACAAGGCTCTATAGTATCACTTTTTAAAATTGGTTAGAATATTTTTGAATTTTTAATATTTTTTTACAACAAAATATTCGAACCAATTTCAAAAAGTGGAATTATAGAGCCATGTAAGTCAGCTACTTTTATCACATCAAAACCGGTTTTATGATAAATGCAATAAGTAAAATACAATTCAAAAATACGACTGAACAAAACTATTGGTTAAGAACTGCGAATTTAATGTAAATATGGATCAACAAGAATGGATGGGTCAGTTAAGAAACACAATATAGATTACACCTATTTATGCTATCCGGCAAATGTTTTAAATTTAAAAAAAAATGCAACCGGGTACAAAATAGTTAAAACGTATCATAAACAGTTTTGGAAATGCCAATATTTTAGATATATGTATCATGACATAAGCATAATTCTTGTGGTAATTTTGCTATAAATATGTGTTTTTTAAGAAAATGTATGAAGGAAGTGAAAAACTGGTATGTACATTGTACAACCTAAAGTAAAATAATAATGAAAATATATGTTGATGATAAGATGTTAATTTCTGAGCAAATCACACAGTGCCTCGTTAAATGATGCAAATATTTTTAGGCACATAAATACAATTTTAAAAATTCAACTTTATAACATATTTTCACATGGTTAGATTTTACTTTGTAAATTACCTTTTATTTACATTTATATTGTTTTTGGAACTTATTTTACGCAAAATGTATTATTTAAACTTTCTAAATTAAATGTTTATACCATAAAATTGAGTTTTATTTTTATGTGCAACTGATTTTTCCCATGTGATTTAAAATCGGTAAAGCCACTTAAAAAGTATCCATGTTTTAAATAATTATGGATTTTATATAAACATTTTAAAATTAAAATATTTATATTTTTACAAAATTAAAATATTTATTTTTACAAAATTAAAATATTTATTTTTACAAAATTAAAATATTTATTTTTACAAAATTAAAATATTTAGTTTTACAAAAAAAAAATTCACGCATTCCTTTAAAAATATATAAAAATAAAACTCCAGAAAAAGGTTGCCGTAAGCAAAGCCGAAATACCCCCGCCCCCTTTTAAAAAAACACATAATTCTAAAATCCGTTTCTATTCCCATGCCTCAATCCTACACACTTCCTATATAACTGATCATCCTATGACCCACTCACAAAACAGAAAGCAACACAAAACCTCAAGAGAACGCAGTGACATTTTATATTGACACGACAAATTTCTCGGGCTAAACTACAAAACCTAGCAAACAACCTTCTCGAAGAGTGAAAAATGTGCTCTTTAAACGAAATAGGTTTTCCGAGTTCATGTTGTTTAAACTGTTTTTTTTTTTCATCTAACATTTATGATAATTATTAGTCGATGATTTGTTATGAGTATTCAGGTTGTCATAAATGTGTAGTTCTAAAATATATATTGTCATGAGATGAACTTAAAAGCTTGTTTTTATGTAATAGTTGATGTTGGAGTGTCTTATTTCCATATTTGTTTGAAGTATCTTATTTTCTTGCTGCGCTTCTTAAGATGTTCAACCCCACTGTGTTAGGTGTCATTACCTTTGAATTCTACGGAAAAATAGTAACCAGTAATATTTTTTCACACACATTATCTTCTTCCTGAATAAGAAAACTCACGATGCTGAACTATCATTTATTAAACCACTATTATCAATTATTTCTCCTTTCGTCGTTGTGAAAATTTTGAAATTTGGAAAACTTCTTTATAAGGCTGCAGGTTTCTACTTGGGGGGGGGGGGGGCCATGACTACTATTCTCTTCTGAAGATTTAGTATAACAGGACATACGTACTCATTAAATTCATAGAGTCCGATGTCCTGACACCTTGTACGGCGTCGCTATAAGACTTGCTAGATTAGATCCCCGTTTCTTTACTTAATCGCAGCTCAATATTACGAAGCCCGTCATCAATAGCCCTCGTATAGCCCCAGTTTTTTATTTTAGTTTTAGGTTGTATTATAGGGTAACTTAGTAATTATATTTTGGTAATATTTTATTATATTTTATAATAATAGTTGGTGAGCTCAATAAATTTATGTGAAAAGCGCAATTACTTCGCTGCGTCCACACGACGACCCTGGTTTATAGAACAATTATTGTCTGACTATGTTTGTTTCGTTGCATGTAGGTACACTACTAAAGCTCTTTTAAACGATTACTATTTTTTTTATATAAGATAGTAAAATTATTCAAACTTTTGAACACCAATATGCAGGTATCACATATCTAACTGGTTTATAATGTCTTCCTACAGGTTTTTTTATTTGCCCGGGTCATCCAAACGTAGCACTGCATTTCGATAAATATTGTCTCTAGAATGAAAGTGTGAATGCGAAAATATTGCAAATGTTGTTCCCTACATCATATATTTATGTATTGATAATTTTGATTGTAAATAATTATATAATTAAAAATTTTAGTGATAAATTTAGTGTATTGGTTAAAAAACTAATCAAATAAATATCAAAATGGCCAAACTTTAGGACCAGAGCGGAATCCCAAGACATAAAATTATAAAAAAATATATATTACAACTGTTTTTATGAGACCATACGGGAGGCAACTTTTCCACACTAACCATTTTGATTTTTTACAAAAAAGTTTTTCTGTCTGTACTTTCCATCAACCTTATTATGAGAGTTACGGAACTACCCGTTACGAACAATAAGAACTCATTCAAAACAAGTTCCAGCAAATCGTCACCTCATATTATGAGGATAATGGGTTGAATAGCTTAGTGAGGTTAATTAAGAATTGGAGGACCCAATGCACCAATAGTTAATTCAATTTAATTAGTGTGATTAGAGAGATCGCAGCCCACAATTACCAAACGGAAGGAATTTTTTCCACACTAACCATTTTGATTTTTTACAAAAAAAAAATTTCTGTAATTTCCATCCACCTTATTGTGAGAGTTCTGAAACTAATCGCAAAGAATAAAAAGAACTCATTCAAAAGTTCTAGTCAAAATGTCACTCACAATAGTCAATTCGAATCCCGCGCCCAGTTCCCCGCATGTTCCCTCCCCACAAAAAGAAACTCACAACGCCGAGAACTACAGATGAAGAGAACTCATTCAAAACTTGAAAACAACTGATTCAAAACAAGTTCCACCAAAATGTCACCTCAAAACAAACAAGCACAACCCCAAAACCAATTCAAATCCCGCGCCCAGTTCCACGCATGTTCCCTCCCGCAAAAAGAAACCCACAACTCCAAATAAAGAAAACTCATTCAAAACTTGAAAACAACTAATTCAAAACAAGTTCCACCAAAATGTCACCTCAAAACAAACAAGCACACCCCAAAACCAATTCGAATCTCGCGCCCAGTTCCACGCATGTTCGAAAAAGAAACCCACAACGCCGACAACTCCAGACGGCGCAAAACCCCAGCTGCGCGCCGGACAAAATCCGTCAAAACCAGTTGAAAAGCCGCGCTCACAACGCTCAGAGGCGCTCGCGAGAACAAACGGCGTTGTGAAGTTAAGTTTTCGGCAGCGATTGAAGCTTGAGTTTCCAGCGGGATGGGAACACCGGGATTGGCTATGCTTTACTGGATCTTTTTCATCTGTTTGACTAGAGGTAAGTTTTTTTTAATTTTATTAAAAAAACTTTTTTTTTATTTCGTAAAGGAAAAGTTTTTTAGATGGAGTTGCGTCAAACGAGCAACGTGTTGCTCAAAGTTTGGGAGTTTATATTGATGGACATTGATTTCGCAATAATAGTTTCCTTGGTATTTGTTATATTAAGTTTCTTAAAAAAATATTGTAAAGGTTAAACGTATGAGTTGTTGAAGTTATTTTTTTAGAAACGATTTGATTATAGTTAAAATTTTTGTGGTAATCTAATTTCAGAGCTTGATTTTTTGTTACTTTTTCTTGATTAAAAATACTCTAAAATCTGAATAAACAAATAAAAAGAAGACCGCTAGGTTTTGACGTTTTTTAATTATTTAATATGAATACTTTGCGCAATCTTAATATGAGAAGTTTTTTGAAGGGAAAAAAAACATAGTAAATTATTGGTACAAAAAATAAGTAAAGAGTATGTAGGTTTATTCTTTTGGTTTTCATAATTAGTTAACTATCATTTAAATAATTGGGACAAATAAATATTTATTGATATAAAAATGAGAATTAAATGGTTTGAATATAAAGTTTTTTTTAATGTGTCGAATAAAGATATGATTTAAATAATATTAAAGGTTTCATGTAGTATTTTAAGTAATAATTACACATCAAAAATTCAAATAAATTGAAACACATTTTTATTATATAAATAATTTATTATTTAAACAAACGCGCTTGCGCATATATATAGTTCTTATATTTTTTATTTTATTTTTTATTCTTTTAGTGAATAATTACTAAACAATTTGGGGTTAACAGTTGAAAATATATTTATTCAACACATTTTGTGTATTGAAGAAAATATATCAGTAAGGTATTTTTAGTCATACGCTTAGTTTGTGTATTAATGTGGCAGTTAATTTTCCTTTTGTGCACGTAATTTAAATCATAAAAGTATTGTTCTAATATTTTTAGATTAAATTCGACATAACGATAAGTATCAAGCAATATTTTAAAGTAAAACATTGTGATTTAAAACAACCTCCTACTCCTTTTAATTTTAATATACCTTACAAAACCAATATAATTGAAATAGAAGATTTAAAAATGAACTCAAAAATAAACCTTTTCTAATAAATTTATGAATATTTGCGAAGATTATTATAATATCTGGAAAAAATACATTTGAAACTATTCGCAAAAGCATTAATCAAACCCAACATAAACATAAAAAAATTTGAAAAAGTTTTTATTTCGTTGTTTTTGATAGACATAAAATAATTTTGTAAAGTACTTTGTTGAGCATTTGAGTAAATGTCAGTAAAATATTTTCAGGGTTGGTATCTCAATAGCTATACAGACCAGATTTTGTAAATTAAAAACAATTTCATCAAAACCATAAATCCCTTTTTTTCATTTATTTTCTTTCGCAAATTCAATTAATATTCATTATCATTTGCTAAATTAATTTATTTTCATTTAAAAAAATAAAAATATAGCGTAATTAATTGCTTTAAAAATAGAAGCAACACGTATCATAACATCGCTCTTTATATTCGCTGAAAAATTAATTAAAAATGACCAAAATAGGTATGCAAAATAATTAAATCTTTCCCGCTTTTTAAAACACTTATAATAAGCCATAAAAACTGTATTGTGCTATTTACAACGACGTAATTTCAAATTTATGTCACAAAAATATATTCCTTCAAAATTTTGTTTTTATTTTTAGTAAGGTTTATCGTAAGTTTAAGGAGGGTCGGATTGGTGTTTGGGTCAAAAAGTTTGATTTTCTGTTTTTTTTTTATTTTGCTTATATTTAGCTTTAATTTAAGACCAAGATTATTGAATTATGTTAAGTGGTTTTCTTTTTATATGCTTTTTTGAGAAACTTTTAACATCAGTTCTTACCTAAACCTTACTTTTCTTTTGCAGTTCCTGCAATATAAGGTTTTTCAACAGTTAGGGACATTTTTCTCCTGAACTATAAAATATATCAACATGTTTTGTTTTCTTCTTTAATCCTAATGAATAGCTCCTTGAATTAAACTGAGGAATTTTTAATATCTTTGCTCAAAAAAAATTATATAACTTTAAATATGATTTTTTTAAGATTTTCAATACATATTTTTTTAAAAAACTCACTGTAAAAGAATTTTTTTATATTTTGAAAATCCTCAGTTTAAATCAAAGAGCCATATATAAGGAACAAACTATAAAAAAATCATAATGATATCTCATATAATGCCAGAGAAAAATGTTCCTAAAAAACATGGGCGAGTATTAATAATAACGAAAATTAACATGGGCGAGATAGAACCATCCGACTCCCCTTAACGAAGCGCCAGAAATTTAAATATTGAATAAAAGTTAATTTTATTATAAAAGTTAAATGGAGATTAAATTTTATGTTTTTATCCTTGTTTGATATTTACTTTATTATGACATATTCCACTTGTTTGTGAGACTTGTGGTTCATTCTGCAAGATGGGATGACGGACAAACAGACGGACTGAATGATTATGATATCTTTCAATTGTTCCGCTATTAACGTAGTTTAAAGGCCAAAAAGATCTACTAACTATATTCCATCTATTTTAATTATTGATTTAAGATTTGCTTAAAGTCGCTAGATAATAAAATTTTGAATAATATAGTATTTTTAACTCGAAAAGTCATATTTGGCCAATACGTCACATTTACGCACACGTTGCGATATTATATGTCCTTAAATTCTACGTATTTTGTCTAAAAAGTTTAATGTAATATCTACAAACATAACTTAGACCTTCTTAATTACTATATTTTGATGTCGGTTGTAATCAATTAACTTTTTAAAATTAGAGTTACTTTAAAATAAGTGAAGAAAATATATTAACTAAATGATGCTTTCCGAATTGAAAAATATGATTCGGTAATAAACATAAAATAATGAAATTAAATATAAGAATCTTCACTTATAGAATAAGTTTTCTCCTTGTGTGTGTGTGATTTTCTAGTCTGAATCTGTAAAGTAATATTGCTACAGTATTTGACTTCTCTTTTGTAATTCAATTAAAAAAATAAGCTTACACTTTATATACACGATGAAGTGTGGGAAATGCTAAATGTTGCATTTAAAGTAAATTATGTCCTGCATTTATAAATCAAACAAATAAGCCTTGTTTGTATGATATTTCGAAATTCATAATTATATATAATTTTTTATGGCATAAACTGTCATATGTTTCTCTATATTGTAATACCGACATTTTAAATCAATAGTTATTTATATTTTACAGTTTTCAAAGTTACGGACATCAAAGTCAATAGTATCATTTGACAATATTTATAAATTTAGTTTATTCGGTCCATATTCCAAATGTTTAAAGTTTTCAAAATTGGTTGTTGATAAAATAATTTGGTTTCACCCCCTACCTTGAAATTTATTTGAAATCTAATTGGAAATATTATCTAACCACTAATAACCTTTATTCTTAAAAATACATGCAATATTAAAATAAATCTTATATTTTCTTTTTAAAAATTGTTGCTGCTGTTTTAAATTATGGTACGCATTTGTTTGAAAAGAATATACATATAAACTTAACTACTTGAAGCATATTTATAATATCTCCAAGGATTCACGACCAATTTAATAATACGAGTTTAGAAGAAAACCCTAATAAAGAACGATTTTGCTAAAACTGCCAAAACCGCTATAGGCAAGTTCCTTAGAGAGCGCTCATATGCACAAATGATACAACTGCTACACATTTACCTTACTTTATTAGATTGATAAACATGTAAGGAAAATAAATGCAGGTAAAAACTATATGATTTTATCGACATTTTTAATACGTGCTATTTTTGGTTAACACCTATGTTAGTCAATTGCAGGAAAAAAACTAAGATAAAATAAAAATGAAATTTTCCAACATTGCATGCACTCATATTACATTTAGTTCTTTTTATCAAGTTGCGTATGGGTCTAGTTGGTCGAGCGTTGGTCTTCAGGCCCTTTAATTCTACCACACAATTAACGGTTTGTAGAAAAAAAATTTAACATTTGCGTTAAGTTGAATTATCGCCGCACTAGATCAACACGAAGGTTATTGGAACTAGAGTCGCAATTTAGAACTATAGTCAAGTGATGAGCCGAAAAATGAGTAGGCACCTAATGCAACTTTAAAAGGCGGACATCGTACGCAGCGTCGGGACTTATTTAACGTTGGAGCATATTTAACGTTCACTTCCTCGACACGGGATCAGACTTTTTAGCAGCACATACCGTTTACAGATCGGCAGAATTAGGGTAACTCCCAGGAACGAACATCTGGGACCTTTCGTATGTAAGGGAAGGCCTTAACGACTGGGCTCCTTATCCCTCAAAGAACATTTGCCATTGCACGGGAGGCTTTTACATAATAACCCATTATTTTACTTGCCATTCAATCTGTACATAGGGTTGCATTCAATTTCTTTTAGGTAGTCTTCCTCGTCACTTTACCGTGATTTTCATAGAAAATTCTGCTCTAGTTCTACGCGTTTAGTTTATTTGAATTATCGTCGCCTTAGTGCTACACGAGGGCTATTGGTGACGGGTGTCGTAATTTAGAACCACAGTCAGGTGACGAGCCGACATCTGAATAGGCACCCAACGCAACCGTTAAGTGCGACATCGTACGCAGCGTCGAGACTTTAGAGCATATTTAACGTGCACCCTCTCTATATGGGTTATTATTCGTCGGAAATATTTGGCTGCACAAGCCGTTTATAGGTCGGCACTTATTTTGGCGATGCCCGGACCCGAACTTGGGACCTTCCGCATGCAAGGTCGAACGCCTAACCGACTGGGCTCCCAAGCCCCTCTAGTTCTACGTGAATCAAAATTACTTCAGTGTCATTTACAACTTTTACAAACCCGTGACTTTAGGGCCTCTTAAAAAAATCGCGGAAGCTGTTTAGCTCCTCTAAAGAAAATCATGTTAATAATGAAAATAAATTATCCGTCAATAAGAGGAAACTTACTAAGCACAACTGCTTTTGACAGCTCCAAATGTCCCAAGCGTTCTTATGAATATTGGGTAAAAGGTAAAATATTTGGAATTTTTCAGTTTGAAAAATATGCAAATTTTACTTATTTTTTGCTCATTTTGAGAATTTTTTTGCCGTATAGGATCGAGGAGTTTTGAATATGTGTGGGATAACATTGGCTTAAGTTTAGCGTAAAGCTTTATAATGAGAAGGGTACTTTTTTCTAAATGTATTATTAAATTTCTCATTTGAGTGACAAGTTTCCCTGAAGTTCTTCATAGGTCACCGTGTTAGGAAATTTTAAAGTGTTTATTACGATCTATTACGATTATTCTGTAAGTTAAAAGTATTAAAAAGTTTTATTTGATATACAATTGCATTACATAAATATGCATTTTCATTCATTTAAACATTTTGTATTAGTTCATTTAGTTTAAAATTATTTACCATGTGATACTTTTCCTATACATTTTAAACAATTAGCGTTACTTTACGATGCAGACCTTTTTTATTATTTTGGATGTAGCTAAGATTTTTCACAGTGTATATCTTCCATTAAATTATCGATTCGAAAGTTACAAAACGAAATTTTACCGGTTTTTTTTTAACGAAAATCAATGGTGTAACGATTTTTTTTCCAAAACCAGTGCATTATTTTACATTATCCGAAAACTTGTGACAAGTTAAGTTCGCTTAGCGACTTATAGACTTTTCCCCCTTTTTGCACAAATATGCAATACATATACACCTATTCAAAACATTGCTGTATCTATTGTCATTGTAAAAATACAATATTAAATATTATGCTATAGCAATTTAACTTTGAAAAAATTAAGATTAATGTTAAATAAATTATTCATTAATAAACAAAAGTTGTGTGCAGTGGATACATTTTTTCAAACAGTTTAAAAATAGTTATGTCTCAAAATGAGCTAAAGTCAGGAAAATTTAAACTGTGTAAGAACAAAAATTGCCAATTTGATTTTATTTGTTATAAATGAAATGAGCAAATATAAGCCATTAAAGAGACACAGATTCCAAATTTTGTTTTGTTAGATAACACTTTATACCCAATTTTGCAAAGTTTTTTGGATTTTGCCTTAATTAGAAAAAAAAATATTGATAATTTCCTGGATTAGCTCCTAAAAAGTTAAGAGGCAAATAAATGGTTTCAAATTCCACAGTTTCATTTTTTTTCAGTTCGCTTGTCTCTTAATCTTTTCGGTTAAATAAGCCGTAGGTTTTTTTTTTCCTGCATCGTCATAGTATGCTTCACAAAACTGTGTAGGGAATACGGTCTGCTTTGTTACATTTTTTTGCATAAAATTTTAAATGTGTTTCTAGGTTAAAATCCGTGCACAGTTCTGTGAATAACTAAAACAAAAACCTATTCAAAATTATAAGAGCTTTTTTTTAAAAAAAATATCTAAAATAAAGTTTCCTGATTAAGAAATTTTTAGTTGACGTCTTACTAAGACACACGTTGATTTGACTTCTGTAGTTGTAATTATATAGTAAATAATCATTAAAGTAGCAAATAATAATTCTTATTTCATTTATGTGTGTACACACTTTTATTCTAAACTATTAAAAACTTAAATAATTTGCAATGAAAGGAATTTGTTCACAATAGAAATGAACTTAGATTGTTGTTTTTCTGGAATTATTTTCAGTTCCGTCATTTTCGAGAGATTCGTCATTTTTGTAAATGGTTCTATATTAACAAACCCGCTATCCTAATCTTATGCAGAATATGTAAAACTCATAAACCAATTGACTATATTTAGGCAAAAAATAGTTATTTTATATTTTTTTTACCGTAAGTTTATAAAATTTCCGATAAAATTTTATTAGTTGTTACTCGGATTCTACGTGCATAATTTAATCGCATTCATGTTTATCCATATCATAAATTAAAATTCTTCTTGTATAAATATATATACGTAACTGAAAGAAGTTTGTTTGACATACATTGTATAACGCGTTTTATTCCAAAATATACTATGACTTTGCTGCTGGGTATAATTAAGAAATATAGTACAATAATAAAAAACATTTTGATTTGTTAATATTCAATGTATATTTTTGTATAAGTAACCAATTCGGGTTAAATACAAATATTTTGTGGCATATGTTCTTATTGAATCCTAACTTTAACGTTATGTATTTTTTTTTCAAAATGAAATAGATATTTGAACTTACCTTTTTTTGTAATATTAGGAAAACATATAAAGGTTTAGTTCGTTATATATAATACTGAATTTAATATTATTAAACTATTACATATACGGTACATATTGATTACATGGTAATCTAGGAAAAATGATATAAATATTTGTACTAATTTATCCCTACACTCTAAAAACTAAATGCGTAAATTTACACACGAAAGCAGGTATTTTTTTGCCACTAGAATGATTTGTTTATGTGTGTAAAAAAGCGTGTAATTTCAGTTTACACACTTTACTGTGCAATCGAGAATTACACATTTTACTGTGCAATCGAGAATTACACAATTTACTGTGCAATCGAGAATTACACACTTTACCGATTAATTGAGCAAGACACACTTTATTGAGTATTTGAGAAATACACACTTTATTGAGTAATTTAGAAATGCTTACATACAATATACATGCCTAACCATATTACACTTAAATACATAATTTTAGGCAACAAAAATTTATTGAGTTATAATATGAAA
This sequence comes from Oedothorax gibbosus, assembly GCA_019343175.1. Classification (NCBI taxonomy): domain Eukaryota; kingdom Metazoa; phylum Arthropoda; class Arachnida; order Araneae; family Linyphiidae; genus Oedothorax; species Oedothorax gibbosus. Next base: position 1,532,955 of record CM033282.1, on the reverse strand, counting down.
CAAAAAATAAAAATAATGTGGAATATTTTTTATAGATTTAATCACTTTGGAAATTACCATCCAATTTTAATAAACAATGAACAACACAATAATAATGCTGCACTACTTCTTATATATCAAGTAATTTCAATTCATGATAGATTTTTATAACAAATATTTCATAATACAGAGTAGGGTGACCTGGAGTTCAGAAACTTTTGATGTCTAAAGGAATGGGAGTGGTAGCCATGTCTCCCAACCGAAGTCTTACCTCTGTGTTAATCCAATAGAACAAAATATTTTTCGAAGCCACATTTCTACGATAACTTCCGGAGTAATTTGACATATAATTTTTTAAACATTGGATTAACACAGAGAGAGACTTCGGTTTGGAGACTTGGCTACCGCTCCCATTTCCACCTAACCTAAAATATCTAAATACTACAAGACTTTAAAAAGTGGTGGAACGTTACTCCATAAACCCATCAAAACACGGTCAAAATGTGCTTCCACCGTGTTTACAGAGATAAAGTTCACTAAATTTTTTATAGTGAGTGACTTCAATGTTTATTAAATAAATATCTAATTACGACAAATTCATTTCATGTTATTTTAATGTGGTAGGCAAAATTATAAAATTGCTGTCGAATATTTTGGATAGAAATAACATTTACATTAAATTTGTCAAACATTCTATAAATTGAAACATAATCAAAACATTAATTTAACAGAATAGCATTCAGAAATATTTTATCACAACTATAGGATATAAAATTTAATTTACAGCCAATCTACTACCACTTTAAAACATCACCATCACAATAACATTTATTCTAAACCCCAAAGCAACTATACTTTAAAAGGAAACAAGGATGCTAAAGATTAGACTTTAAAAATGTATTTTATTAACTGCTTTTCAAATTAAAAGTACCTTCAAAGAAAAACAGTTATGGAAACATAATGCATGATTTTCATAGTTGACTAATTTGGCATCACAAAACTTATTTTATCTTTCCATATAAAATATTCTAAACTATAAAAACCAAAATTTAAGAACATAAATCATGCATCGTCAAAATAATACTTTTAACTATTAATAAAGATAGATTATAAATTATTCTAACGGTTTTTTTATAAGTTCTTAACTAAATAATTTCTATATAATAATTGAATGAAGAAAACAATGAGCATTTTTGGAATACATTTTTATTTTGACACAAAAAAATTCCATGACTCTCAAACTTACCTTATTAATTTTTAAAAATAATCCAAAAATACTTTCTAAGAAAATAATTTCTTTTCTCGATTTCTAACTCACACAAACACACATTACTTCGAAGTCCATATAAAGTTCATATAAAGGAGTTCTAAAAAATCTTGTCAAGGGCACAACTGTAAGCAACTGCAACTCGTCTATTTTTTTACAATTTTCCAGTGGTGAACCATAAATATTTGAATAAAGTAGCAACAGTTAAGAAGGCACCTGGCGATGAGCACAGTTTGCTGCTAATTGCCGAATAAAAAGCAAACCGATAGCAAACTTCAAATTTCTTGTTTATTTTTCTGGTCTTCCGAGCTTGCAGCTGCCCATTGCAATTATAACAAAGTGTAATGTTATGAAATTGTCTTCTTTTTTTTCAGTTAGCTCGAAACATTATATGACAACTTTTTACTATTAATTTTATTATTTCTTCTAATCCATATTTTCTAATCAACTTCATTAAGAGAAAATGAAAAAAGAATTATTCTTTTTCAAAAAAGAGAAGTTGAGCTGTTTAACACATTCTTCTAACGCTTTTATTAACGATTTTTAATATTTAAAGTAACTTTAAAATAGAATGTTTTATTATTTAATATGTTCGGTTTATATACTCATTATTTAATTTATTTTTTAAAATGCTGTTTGTATTTTTAATATGCGAATTTCACCAAGTCTTTTAATAGGGTACTTGACTAAAAATTTTTTTATTGGCTTAAAATATTCTTATGCCAAAAATATTAGACCCGTATTTTTTCTTTTTTTCAAATACCCCATAAAAAGGCAGAAAAATGAATTTTAAAATTAGGACGAAAAATCACTCCCGAAAACGCTTCCTGGCTGTCACGTGGTATCTGTGATGTCACTAGTGACTATAAACAAACTTTGAAACACCACATTGGAATCGATTTTAGGCAAATTTGAAATATCCGCTTCTGTAAAAAGCCTTACATTATCTCAATATTTATTATTTCAAGAGTAAATTAGATTAAATCAAGTTTAATCAGAAAACAAAAAACATCACGCTGGTTTGTTTACAGTTACTAGTGACGTCAGCCAAACCGTTGTGTTTGTGATCACGTGATGATCACGTGAAAAAATGCCTTTTTAAAATGATTTTTTTAATGATTTAAAGATTTATTTCGCAAAAAATTTATATGCATTTGTTATTTTTGACTTTCAACTATAATTTAAATAATATTGGAAGGTATTTTGGCGATGCAGTCAAGTACCCTATTGAAGTCTCTCGACTGAAAGTTTTCTTTAACTGCGTTAAAGCTCAATTCAAGAGTGTAGTATAAATTGGCAGTTGAAAAGCAGTAGTAATAATAAACAATAGCTATAATTTCGTTCTATCTTTATAATACTTACTTATTCTAATAAAGGCAATCAGTTTTGCTCTTAAAAACATGCAATTTATTGTTCTGAAATGCAAAATTCGAGCTGCTTGTACGTACTATGGATTTTTATGTTAAGCCTAACTAAACTTGCAAGAAGCTACGATTAAGAAGCTACATAAAATTTGAATAAACAAAGCGTGTATAAGCCGACCCTCCATTTAGGTTAAGTTAGGTTTGAATTATCGTCGCACTAGAGCTACACGAGGGCTATTCCCTCCATTTACAAAAAAAAAAAAACTAAAACCAATCTAATTTTAGTTTAGTTTGAATTATCGTCGCACTAGAGCTACACGAGGGCTATTGGAGACGGGCGTCGTAATTTAGAACCACAGTCAAGTGACGTGCCGACACCTGAGTAGGCACCCAACGCAACCGTTAAGGGCGACATAGTACGCAGCGATGGGACTTTGGAGCATATTTTACGAGCACTCCCCTACACGGGGCATTATTTGTCGGACATTTGTGGCTGCACGGGTCGTTTATAGGTCGGCAGTTAGTTTGTTAGGAATAGCTCTCATGTAGCTCTAGTGCGACGCCAATTCAAACTAACAGTGGATTGTTAGGGTTTTATGTTGAAATATCGTCACACTAGAGCTACACGAGGGCTATTGGCGACGGGCGTGATAATTGAGAAACACAGTCAAGTGACGAGCCGACACCTGAGAAGGCATCCAACCACGGCCGACATCCAACGCAATTTTTTTTAAGGTCAAGGTCATCTGCAGCTTTGTGACTTTGGAGCATATTTAAAGTGCACTCCCCCTACCCGGGGTATTATTCCGAAAAATAATTTTTAGCTGCATACACCGTTTATAGGTCAGCAGTTATTTTAACAATACTTGGTCCCGAATCTGGGATCGTTCGCATACAAAGGCAAGCGGCTTACTGACTGGGCTCTCCAGCCTTTTGCTGAATTGTAAAATAAAGTTTTGAGTGATCTTAAGCATGTGATTTTCTTAACACATATATGTGTGTAAATTAAAAAAAACTCACCATACTAGGTAAAATGCTTGATATTTTCATGTTTACACATAAATATGTGTTTTTGACCATTTGTCAATTTACACGCCTCTCGTTTACACATACAAATGCGTATTTTGGCGCCTCATATGTGTAATTCTTGAAATATACCCATAATCGTGTGTAAATTTTCAAGTTTACACATTTAGTTTTTAGAGTGTAATTTGTTTAACTACTTGAATAAAAAGTATTAACCTGTCGAATAAATATCAAAATTATCAAATAAACTCAAACAAGTTTTACAAATTTAATTAATTATATATTTTTATAAAAATTTAAATTAAAAAAACAAAATTGTTATAAAAATATATTCATAATATAATTAAGGATTTAGAATTAAAAATTTAAATATCATGCAATACAAAAGAGGTGACAGTTTTATCAATTTGCTTACCCTTCCAATTGTCCAATTCAAATAAATAAAGAAAGTTACATTTCCAACATGTTGACTGAATGAAACACGTGTCGGTAAATTTATTTTTTTAGAATATCATTTTCCTAACCAGTATTTTGTATAAAGTAGTGTTGAATTTACTTTTACATTCAATTTCTTTATGAATGCTTTTATCCATATCTGGCACAAAAAAAACAAATCCTAGAGATTATGAAAAACGGTTTCTTCACGAAAATTCAAAGTATCCTACAAAAAATACTTCAACCCTTCCTGTAAAAAGCATCTGCGTGGCTAAATCGCTGGTTTGACGAAATTGCCGAAGGCGTCATTTCAGTCAAAAAAACTATATATACTTTGAATTTATCTCAAAAATATTAAATCTGTTCGATTAAATGAATAAGCATTGGTATTTTTACGCAAGAAAATATGGAAACAGTAATCCCAACCGGCTACCTTGGTATAGAACGACTGTGATTCTATTTTAAACTCCAATTTCATGGATGGCTGGGGAGCCTAGTCGGTAAGACGACTGCTTTGCGTCCAAAAGGTCCCAGGTTCGGGCCGGGGCATTGACAAATAACTGTCGACCTCTAAACGGTTGGTTGGTTGGTTGGTAGACATATATATTCAGGTTTGTGTGCTTGGTCAGCGACCCGCTTATAAACCTTCGTCAAGTAAGACAGACACAACAGACAACACACACACATAAGTGGATCCATCTAATTTTTAGAGACAGAGGCCAACTAGAGGATCCCCAGAATTGGCTTGTCACCCCCAGAGGTATTGATTTGGTATGGGAACTTAGAGGACTTTCGGGCCCAACAGATTTAACGAGCACGTACTCCGCATATACTCGGTAGGTCTTCAGTGGTACCGGGACTCGATCGCAGGACCTTCCGATCCCGAGACGCTGACCACTAGGCTCACTACGGCCCCCCTCTAAACGGTGTGTGCAGCCAATTTTCCAACGAGGGTAGAGGAAGTGTAAGTTCAATATGCTCCAAAGACACGGCGACGCTGCGTATAATGTCGCCCTGAAAAGTTGCGTTGGGTGTCTTTGGAGGTGTCATTTGAATGTGTTCTAAATTATGGAGCCCGTCGATATTAGCCGGAGTGGAAGTCGGCGATAATTGGACCCAACGAGGCGGTCAGTTTCTACTTTTGTGCCTGCGTGGCTACTGTTTGAGAAACTGGGCTAGGCCAACATCTTCTTTAGAGAAGGCATCTGCACTCCCATAAGAACGTCGTTTAAGTAGTCCGATCTAATCAATCACAAAAGTGAAAAGCAATGCCAAGAAGTAATTTGCCAACTTTGTCAGTTTAGTACTTGTTCAGAGTAGACTACTCTCACTACGTCACATGTCAAATGACAACCCATGTAGAGGCCTTGTTTACAGGAGGTGTTGACTAGGCTCACATGGACATACGTTCCAGTCCTTGAGCCGCGTGATAGGTGGCTATAAGGTAGCGTTGTGTAGCAGATGAGATGTTCAGCCTCGTCACTTCACCGCTTCACTAAAAATCCTCATCACTTCACTAAAAATTACCAGGACCGTATCTCGTGTGTCAATCTAAGGCAAAGTCAATTTAACCACTCACTTTTTTTAAATATCATTTTCTCACGAATTTAAATCTAGATCAACCCATGTTTAGTTACATATTTGTCACACTAGTGTCACACTATCTTTTTCCCCTACTTTCACAAACGTGTAAATTCGCGCTAAATCCACGAAGTTATAGATTTTTGCTCAATATGGTTATAAGCCTTGTGCTGTTATTGGAAAAGCTTTACCGTTACAGACATATTTTTGTACCAAAATGCAGCTTAGATGGCGTCAGAAATTCACTATGGAAAATATAAATAAAATGGAGAGCATGGAAACTTATGATACTTCAAGGTAAACTAAATGTATAAATATCGAGTTTTTCATCATGTGTTACAAAAGATAAAAAGTGAGTTTCATCACAAAAAGGGAAAAAAATGCTTTTTTTATCCATGTTAAAAATGCATGATAGAAATTAACTAGTGTATGTATTAACTATACCGGATTATTTTCAGGTAAATGTATGAATAGCGTTTTTAAGATAGAAAGGGATAATTCTATAGCTAGAAAATATTGAGCGTATAAGAGGTTAATGGTATTTAAGTGTTACACTGCATAATGGATGACAAATGAAAATAAGAACAAGAACCTATTGTAATATAAAGTCTTTTAAAATCAAGTAATTAATTTTTAAAAAATATTATTTATATTTTAAAAGAATTGGCATATTTTGTAAAAATATCAGCTGTTTCAATTCCACAGTAAATAGAATTAGTATGTCCCAGTATATGCTGTATAACACAACTAGATGGCAAAACGAGGTTACTTTAAAATAGTAATCAGATAGTACATTTGACATTACGTATGAACACATAAACAAAATAATAATAAAATAATCAATATAAAACACTTGTCTTAATAATCAAACTAAGTATACTACATGAACCAAACATACTTGAAGAAATCTTGAACTCAAAGAAAAGTAGAGAAAATCACAGCTTATTCCACATTTAACGATTGCATTATAATAAATATTACATATGTAATTTGTAACATACGCCTTTCATAATTTCCAAAGTTAATATATATATAAATTTTTATTTAAGTATAAAAGCATAAATAAATGATTTACAGATGTATATATAGATATACTAAATGTGTAGTTATTACACGTAAAATTATTGTAGTAGGACTTTCATAATTGCTACAGTTATTCTGCAAAAAATATTTGATATTCCTTGATTTTTCATTACGTATGTAACCCTTAATAAACAAAATAGTGGATATAAAAAACACTTATCTGAATAATCGGACTACAAAGTTCCAAATGCCATTTGAACAAATAATACATTAAAAAGCTTGGAAAAATGAAAAATACTACATAAAATAAAGAATTTCTACAAAATAAAACATCTCCAAAAAGCGACAATATACGGAAATCAACCAGTTTATTGAGACCCATAAATTATAAAGCATTGAAATTGGGTTCTATCAAGTGGAATGATTTCATTCTTCATGCATAAACGAAAATGAACCACCCGTACATAATAGCTACTTGAACCAACCGCTTTTTCGATTCAGCCAATCAGAATACCCCATCGGTTGAATAATTCTGTCCCGTAATAAAAATTTTAACGCAGTTGTCGTTTCAGATGATCTAATCAATAACGAGAGTGAAAAGACCATATTACTTTATTAGCATTAAAGATGAAAATCCTGACGTTTTGACGTATATAAAGGGGGATATCAGATTCAGGAAAATTTTACGTTCTTGTTAGATAGGGGATGCTTGGCTAAGGTTTTATGGATAAGTTTGGGCTGTGATTTAGCGCATTTACCTTTATGCATATATATGAGAGGGTATTATGTAATGGCTTTTAAAATGGAAATTAGATACTGTGCGTTTGTGTCGTATTTTTTTTGAAGATGCATGATAGTTTTATTATAATTTTATTTTTGTATTTAAAAAGTATATATAAGAAAGACAATTGTTATCGTTTTATTGTTCTTCCTAAAAAAACAACAAATGTAAAGTAGTTTTTAAAATTTTTCATGATAGTAACTGTTTAAATCTTGTTGTATAACTTAACAAATACCCCATATGTAATTAGATTACATGGAATTTATCACATTAATGATATCACAAAAGGGTTTTAAAATGAAGTTAAAGGTAGGATGAGTTTCTTACTACTGTTTTTATTATTTATATTAAATGTATGTTTATTAAACTTATTTTATTTAGTTAAAAATTCATTTATACAATTATGCAACTTTCAAAAAAAATAATAATTTAATGTTTTAAAATCCAAAATTCCATAGACGTATTCTTGATCTCTTTTGAAAGCAATATGAGGATATTAAAAAAATCAGACAAATAATCTTATTCACACAACTCCATCTACATCATAAAGACATTGTATATTTCCCCATTAATATTAAAAACATTACCGCTTTTATGTAAAACCAGACAGCATTTTATCGGAAATTACTTCTATCGATTTCCTTCAACTTTAAAACTATGAATAAAATATCCTAAACAAACAAAATGGGGCCTCTAGTTCAGAGGTAAAAACATGTTCAAACACCAGCTCTTTCTGTACCATCAACATAGTTTGACACCACTAACTTTATAGCCCTATTGAATAAAAGTAAATAACCTCCCACCTTTCATTTCCAATGTCAATTATACAGGCAGGAGACAATAAATTAAACATGCTCTTGATCTTTTGGTGCCTTAGGGTATTGTGGACGGCCCTGTCTTATACGACAATCTTTCTTGGAACCCATATAATTAGATCAACAGCATTTGCGTTACTTGGTGTGCAAAATTAAAGGACTTAAGTCACCTGGAAAGAGGCTGAATAAATTTTACTACATTTGTTGGGAATTAAAGGAGGTTGGTAATATTGGCGAAATCGACATAAAGTATGGTAGGGCGGAGTGTAAGAAATCTCTTTTGGTTTTGTTTTTGTCTTGGTACAGAAAATGTGTATTTGGTAGTTATATCTAGTGTAAAAAACAAATCGGGAAAAGCAAACTTTTAGGGCAGGGTTTTATTTGTTCGTAAATTTCAGCGAATTTTACTATAAAGTTAACATTAAGTATATCCCTTGTAGTTCATAGAAAAATCGCCTATATATCCTAAACTCAAAAATGTCGGTATATATAAGGTATTTTGATTATTTCCTATAATTCGAGGGTGCTACTTCTGAAAGTAGAGGGTATACTTATCAAAATCTTGAGGCTGTTTGCTCTGACGTCATCAATATGGATCAAGGGATTAGAGCGCGTTTATTTGTCGATTGCCACATATATTTTTAGATAATTATAAGCATGTTAGGCATCAAATCAACGCTCTGAATGTTAATAATCCTAACAATTAGCCGATCGGCGGCGCAACGGTTAGAAGCTAGCTTTGGAGCCTCTGGGTTCGGTTCGAATCCCGTAAGGCATGGATGTTTGTGTTTGTCGAGTATATGCGGAGTACGTGCTCGTTAAATCTGTTGGGTCCGAAGTCCTGTGGCGTCATTGCGCAGTTTCCACGGGTACAGGTCCTGGAGACTATTCCCTCCCTTCAGGGACATGTCTAAATTGTGGAGGTGGCGATAGATGCAGCATCTGTCATATATGTGGTGTATGTCGTGTCGTCCTTCTTGACGATGGTTTATAAGCGGGTCTTTGTGACCAAGCACACAAGCCTGAAAATATATGTTTAAAACCTACCTACCACATCCTAACAATTATATTTTGACCTGGTTTAATAGGTTAAACAGCTGATATATTAATGACTTCATATCAAAAAAGACTGAAGGTTTTGAGCACTCTCGAATTGAATAGAAACAATTCAAATACTGTGTATTCTGAAATTTGTTTATTCTGACTAAAACGTTATTTCTTATCGTTTGCTAAAATTATTTATACTAGGTAACTAAGCACCCAGTTCCGCTAACGCTCGGACAACCTTACAACATGCAGTAGTACCTCAAATACACATGTTCTGTCAACATAAGTCCATTCGAAGATTAAACAAGTAAGTTCGTTACAGAAATTGGGAGAAAGCCGAGATTCAGCCGGACATAAAAAAAAAAATAATAATGGTGATATCAGTCTAGGGGGTGCTTGTAATATCATTATAGTGTGCTGACCAGTGAGGAGGAAGATCTATCAGAATAAAGTAATATTTTTCAGAATATATAAGTCGATGTTATTAAGGAAAACCCGTGCTGCCCCAGGTATATATAAAGCAAGTTATTAAAAACATTATTTGTAGTTTGGGCTATGGAAGTGGGTGACAGACGGACGGACATATTTCTTATAAAAGCTTTCACGTTTTAAGTTACTAACGTAATGTTGAAAAACTAGAAATAGGAGAATAATACATAGATTTATAAAAAAGAACTCTTGTTAGCTTTTTTTTAATATTTGTCAACCATATTAATAAGCATGTTTACTTCCGTTCAATTAGTTGCATATATTACCAGAGCAGTAGTTTCCTGTTATACGGTGTCATATCCTCAATTAAGCAAAGCTAAATTTATCCACTCAGTACCATCACAAACTCTATAAAACCTCCGGTAACTTTATTGTTTAAAATTTACCATATTTAACGTTAATCAAGGAATTTTCAAAACCTTAATATGATTTCCGAGCAGCATCAATCACTAAAACTTAACCAGGAAATTGCTTCATATTTGCATAAAAGACAGTTTGTAAGTGCTAAACTTGATCTCTTGTGTTAGACCGTCTAGTCATCCGTCTTATAAATTGAATAACATTAAAACTTAATTATTTTTAAAATATGAATACTTTTAAAATTATAAGAAATATAAATAATAAGGTTGATTCATGTACAAAAACAACAGAACATTTAGTTATGAAAATAAAACATTGTGTTAATTATAAGTATTTTCAACCGCTAAAGCCATACCTATTTTCTAAATTAACTGTTAATAAATTTTTAAAAGTCTTTAGGTTGTAGGAAATAAGTAAGAAACATTTTCAAATAAAAATTTTAAATTTTCATTTATAAAATACCCATGTACCTTAACTTGAATAACATTTTATTCATCTACAATATTAAAACAACTTAAATTTTAAAAATACCAATACATTCTTCACGTCATATGTATTTAAATAAATTTTTATTGACAATAAAGTATTTTTCTATTGCAAACATAAGTTAAAAAATATTTGAATTTAATTATTTTACAAAAAGAGCTATCTTAAAAACAATATATTCTGTAACCATAAAGACAAATCGTTATATATAAAAGATCTCTTGTATACCTTTGAAATTCCGTACACATACTCAATTCATGGTTCGTGACTTGCATTCACTGCTAATCCCTATTGGAAACTGAAAATAGTGAAAAAATCCCAAGAAAAATAACAATAGTAATTGCTCGCAAAGTACATCTTTAATGCAATCATGATAAAATTTATGTGACAAGGATTTTGTCTTATGCGTTGTCTGAATATAATTCTAAACACGATGCCTGTATTGTTTGCGTCTAGAAACTTCACGTTTAACGAAAGTAACAAACAACAACATTTTTCCATAATATGTGCTCTAATATTTCTTCTGTGCGTTTCTCATTATAAGTTAACTTTATTATTGTTCCAAAAGTAATTTTTCGGCTAAAAGACATTATTTGCATTCATAATTCCTATGAGTATTCAAACTTGAAGTGAAGTGCGCTATATTGGTTACAATTTGTAACATTAGGTTTAATGAAAAAAAAATCAAATAATTATTTTGGCATTTTTAATGTTATTTATTAAGATATTACTATAACTGAAAATAAAAGTATGAAGTCTGCAATTTTGTACTAATTTTATGTACAATAATATATGCAAATACATCAAAGAGCTGAACTAAATTCTGCATTTGAGTTCAATATCTCCAATAGTATTTATTTTCTCAATTTTTCATAGCTCAACTAAACCACTTTTTAATTTCTTTTATCAATATTAAGTACTTATTTTGTCAACATCTGTTAAATTCCACTTCAGTTTAAGATTTTTTTTCAAAATCGCAAATTTAATAACAACCACCTTTCGCAAAAAGATAATACTCTTGACCTTCTGTGTTTAATTGCTATGAACCTTACTATACGAACCCTCTATCCCCAACAATTCTCAGAAACCACATACCTACACTTTTCTTATTTCGACACAGTGTCATATTTTTCCTCATCATATATCGCACATGTGTGGAAAAGTGGCTTATAAGCAACAATACAACTTTTAAGGTAATCGGTTAAAGTTTAGATTTCAATTGCACTCCACTTCAGGAAATTACATACAAATACATAAATTGTCGATCAACATACCGGAGGTCCAGCAAAGGTGGTCCAAAAGTATACTAATTTCTTTCCAGTCTCCAATAACTATCGAGATTATTCTTGAATTCTTCGAAAGTACGCCATAATCTGCTATAAAGCCTTTCACTTATTGACAACTCTATTGTAAAATTTAAAATGTTTTCTTACGTCTCTTTTAATGAAAGATTTTTTTAATTTCTGACTATGTCTTCTGGTTCGATTATTTAACTTAAAACCTAAACCTTACATATCTCCCTTCTTGAAGAATTTGAATAACTGAATTAAATCACCTTTTGTTCTTATATTTTCCATGGAATGCGCGTTTACACACAGATCTTATTCAGTGATCATACTCTATATCTGATGAACCCTTAATCAATCTGTATTCAACTGGTATACCGATCAATTAAAATGTTCTTCAATAGCTAGATCATTATATTTTGAAAAGTTAGTATCGTTAATAGAAAGTCATACTTATTCGATACATCACTTGTCCACGCACGGAGCGATAATTAATTCCTACCAAAATCCAGATTAGTTTTTCTTTGCCAAAAATACTCTATATTCCCCATGACTGCATTAAAAGATGGAAACTTCTTTTTTGAAACTTATTTAGAATATTTAGTATTATTTTAGCTTGAAAAGTCATATTTGCTGGATACTTCACTTGTCCGCGCACGGTGCGATATTAAATTCCAACCACAACCGAGAATAGTTTTTCCCAGCCAAAAATAGTCTACTATCCCCATGACTGCATTAAAAGATGCAAGCTCCTCGTGGGAAACTGTTTGAATGTAATTAAAATCACAATGTAACAACCCCGGATTACAGCAAATAAGCTTCCTGCTATTCATTTACGAGAGGCCTCACCGCAACTGGGGTTTCCTTGCACCAACCCTTGAGAGTTTTCTTAGGGGGCTAGGGAATGTCTGTAACATGTAGGCAGAAGGTAAGGAAATATGACCTATGCGTTTGAGTTCTGTTGTTTTAGGAAGACAGAAACTATGTTATTTTTCATATGAAATGCGATGGACAATTTAAATAGGACGTGTAGTATTGTTTGTGGGGTAGATCAATCTTTTAACCAATCTGTAAAATCAAACCTTTACCATATATTCCACATTTATGTAATTTTCAAAGCAGTATTTTTTTGTAATGGCTATTTGATATCTCTGTCGGATACCAATGCTGAAATTTACTATTTCCTCTCTAGAAGTTGCAAAAAAAATTAACGTGTGTCCAAAAATTACCCCGCCAATTGGGGTAATTGATGGACAGTAGTTTTCAATCTTTTCTGCACAGTATTTAGACTAGCTACAAGGAGTAAATTGTGGACAATGGTCTGTACTATAAATACTGTGTATGAGGACAATTTTGAATACACACACAGTATGGCTTCTGTGAAAAATGTATAAACATGTAATATGTGAAATCTAGTAAAAATTACCAAACATTCAAATTTTTCACACAGCTTTTTGATAATTTCTTCGTCCGAGTTCAAACATTGCGTAAATAGTGTTTTTTAATCGCACAAACTATGATAAGTAAATTTTAGCATATTGAAATGCTGTCTGTCTTACCCTATAACTAAACATTCTGGCATAATGTTAGTATTCACCCTACAATGGTGTTTTACAGCACAAACCACCATCATAAACATATCTGAGACTGGGCATTGCAATTCAAGATCATGTAAAAGAAGAAAATAATCTACACAATTTAGCGTCGGTCGAACAAAAGTTTAAATCATTTTTTTCAAGCGCTTTTTGTTATTATATATATTTTTTAAGAAAACGTACTAATATAATCCCAATAATTAATGAGAGCAACACGTCCTATGCAATTAACAAATTTTGGTTTGTTAGACGCAATAAATTATGATTTGTTACGATTGTCCAATAATTACCTCGATTTTCAGAGTCCAATAATTACCCCGGGTCACCCTATATTTTTGATAAAATAAGTTGTTTTTTTACTACAATTTCTTGACTTTTATTCTTTCACTATACTATGGACTTTATCAAACTCCATTCATAAAGTATAAATGCCGAAACACCGTTCTTACAAAAAACAGTAACTGTCGCGTCCCATGACCCTAACTTGATTTCATTCCTTCATTTCCAAATGAAAATAATGTTTATATTCAGGGACGTTCCATCACCCATTAAAACAGAGAAGCCGTTGTGTAATTATGTACAGCTATTGTTTGTACTCGAACCGAAAGTTATCTAAAGAATGGTGATTTAATTAGATTTTGTGGTAGTGCGACTTTCAAAGAAGGTTTTCACAGTCTTACCAGATCCTATCGGACATTTTTACGTTGGCTTGACAATCATATTACTTATGGTGCAAATTATAAATTTCGTGTATATTTAAAGGACTACTATTAAACATGTGATATTTAAAAAATAGGTTAATTAAAAAATACATATAAATTAGTTGGATGGAAGGTAGCACTTTAGCTAGAAAAATGTATAATTTTTATGTTCTAATAAGCAGCCATTATTATTCTTTATCTATCCTAAAATTAGTTTAAGTTATTTTTAATAACAATTTTTTAAACCAGAATAGTGAAATATGCGGGTGCAATTAAATTGTTATATGAAGAAGGAAATTCTTAAGAAGCTCTTAACATAGAACTAAATTACCTTCTTATAATTTCCAACTGCAATTATGTGGTTGTGACTAGTTCAAAGCTTATTTTTCACACAGAAAAAATAATCTAAAATGCGGCAAACAATCATAAAAAGTATTTTCATGTTAAAAGAAATATTTTAATATTTTTAAACTAAAAAATAATTCATCATATTATTTATAAAAATATATCAGAATTATAATAGATATTGCATTATTGTTAGTAAATTAATTGAATTGCATTATGATTAGTAAATTACTTGAAGTTGCATTATTGTTAGTAAATTATTTGAGTTGCATTATTGTTAGTTATATTGCCAAGAGTATATATAACAACAATATTTTTTTCGTAAAGTTAACGTTAAACTTTTGTAATAAAATGAAAAGTACAATGTTGTTTTCGTTAACGATTGAAATACCCCCTTTGTTCAAGCAGTGAATAAATTAAGCTTGAAAAGTTTTTTTATATATATATAATGCTAAGCATATTATACTTCTATCAAAAAATATGTACTTTTTTACTTAAAAAAACCTTGTTTTCCAAGCCTCATAGTTAAAAAAAACGCGCTCAAAGGATGAATAATTGATTTATGACATTTTTTGTAATTAATTGCAAATATGTATGTTCCTTTTTCGGTCTATGATAAAATAATGACTGGAAATCGCCTAGTTTGTAGTATCAAACCACCATTAACTTTATTAAGAACAACAATAATGCAATATCTATTATAATTACGAAATCACATTTCACAAAAGCGAGTGACATTGTATCACTTATTATCAGGTTACAGCAGAAATCATTAGCGATTCCCAAGCGAGTTCAAAACGATGCGTTACATTTGGTGTTCTATACAGTTTATAGAACATTATCTTGGGTAATAGCCGTTCTAATTGATTGAAAACTTTATGTAACGGAAAAGCAGATGTCCTGGTTTATTTGAGACGACCCATTCTAATTATTGCATTGTGATATTCTATACACTTGAAACATTATCTGTAATACAGATTCTGTGAAGTACTATATCACTATAAGGAAATATATTGAGCTTTTTTTATCGCGTAATGATGAAAGTAAATTGATACTCTTATCACGTGTATATTCTTTATAAAGTGTATTATGATTGGGGCTCATATTTAAGGTGGCTTCAAAATGAAACCATTGATCATTATGTTGTGAAATAGTATGTTATGAAAGCATGGAGGTGATGAAATTTCGGTTTTTGAAAATCAACAGTGAAAAGGAATGATTAAAAATATAAACAATAGAGCAGTGTATTTAGAGCGAAAATTTAAAGATATATATATTCTTTACGATCTGGTCAGCAAGCCATTTCTCTTATGAATTACTATTAGCAATGCAGTGCTTTAGCGAAGTAATTATGTCAACTATACTAATTTTAGGTGTTGATATTCGCTCTTCTATAGTGCTAAATCTGTGCGTGATTTAATATTTTCAAACAAATTTTTATAGGTGTTCTAATTGGATTTTGCATCTTCCTGGACAAAATTTATCATATCACAGCTTTATTAAATGGTAACTTTTACTGTGTTCACACCCCTTGCAATAAAATAAAAAAAATTCATTAATTCGTGGTTTTAAATTAATTTGTTTCTAATGTGTACGGTTTTTTATTTTAGAAAATAAAACTTTGAATTTTATGTGTGAATTACAACAAATACTGGTAACGTTTATAAAAATTAAATATGTAATATTTTATGTATTTTATAACATACATTTCATGCAATCACAAATCACGCATTTTGAAAGAATAAGTGACTAAATTATATGCAATTAATAATGAGAAAAATTAAGTTGCACATTTGTTTATTATATTTTTAGCCCTCTAGTAGTTCTAATACGACGTCCATTTTAAACAAAACCAGACCTAAGATTTCTTAAAATGAGACTTAAAAGTATTCTAATGATTTCCGTAAAGTATTCAAAGAAACACTTTATAGTAGATAAGACTACTTGATTCAATTGTAACATCTTTTAACATTTGAATTTGCGTGTCAATGGCAATATTCTAAAATCGCGTGCTTCAAATAGAATCATTACAGCTAATGTGACCAATATTATATTTCTTCTCACTTCACGTAAGATTTATTTTAAGTGCTGGGAAACGTATTGAAGATATTATTTTGGAAATAGTTTTTTTATAAGGAAAACAAATATTAAAAAATAGAAGTTTTCCCTAATGTTCTGTTTCATATTTATAAATATTCTTTACATTGCAATATGGCAAATTAATGGAAATTCAATGGAAATTACAAATGACCTTTTAGGTTAAATTTACAAACATCAGACGTATCGGTGAATGGGATTTTTATGGTGGTTTTTCTACAAGTAACCAATATAATTGTCTTTAATAAAATGCAATCAGTTCTAATATGCAATAAAATTATAACATAATTTTCAATTAATGCACTATACAAGTAATGTAAATTAGAGTTTTTAGGTTAATTTGGCAGCCAATATATGGGATTTAAAAAATTTTGGTAAGATAATACTTACATTGAAAAACACGAAAATCTGTTAAGTATGGTATATTCACGATAACAAGAACACGCTCAATTACCAGTTTAAGTAGCTATTTAACAATGACAGCTTGAAAAATTTAATCCCAAAATATATTATTTATTGCGTATCGTTAGAGTAATTGCCCCCAACACTACCTCAAACCTATTTTTCAAATTATCAGGTTCTTACCTCATGAATAAATGCCCGAATTGCTAATTCAGGTAATACTGTTATCTTTCCTGGCGCGTCCCCAAAGCACCCCTAAAAAGTAGCTCAAGAAATAACATTGGAAGCGGTGGAAATTAGCGGAATCAGTTTCAAGCTGCAAGGCATTGGAAGACCAATTCTCAGAAAGACGAATCCGTAAAGATATCGAAATGGTGATTTGATAAGACTGTAACTGATACTTTGGAAGGAACTTGTACCAATGGAGACGTCTCGGGCGTTTTTACAATTCAGGAGCTAGCCACCAAAAGAAAAATTGCTCTCAATATTGCCTGGACAACACCACCAACACATGACTGGTATCATGCTGATCAGCCAGGAGATGCCCTAGAGTAGAGTTCAATTGTGATAGCGCAATACAAACAACCCTTACTATATTTATTAGTGGCCACTTAAATCTATTTCCTTTGTGACCAGGGTTGCAAGACTTTTTCATTATGTAAAAAATGTAGTTTGGCAGCGGCCTCCCCCAGGCACCTCCTTGCTTGTATTGTTTTGGACAAGACTGACTTGGCGGAGAATCCAGTCGAAGTTATGGACTTTTTGAAGGTGTGCCATCTCCTGGGACTTGATCTAGTTGATCTAGAATAAGTAACAACAACAACATAACTGATATTTTTAAGTAAGTTTTTTTATGCGTATCGTGAGCATAAGGACTATCCTCGTTTTGATGTCGCCATTATGAAGAAATGTCATAGCTAGGGTGCTATAACACATTAAAGGACTATTACGATTATGACGTTGACGCATATATGAACTATCATTAGGTAGGATGTTGAGTCATGTACGGACTAACATGGTTTGGAGTGGAATTATTAATTTAAGACCAAATCCCGTGTTAGACAAAGCTTTGTCTAAGATGTAAGCCTTGCAAAACGGCAAGCATGAAACATGTCTATGTACTAAGAAAGTCTCCAAGTTGTTTCCACTATTCATACAAATATATTATATGCGAAACCAACGGTCGAATATCGATTAGTAAGAATTTTGTAATTACGAGAACATACCATTGTACAAAAAATAAGTATCTTCTAAAGATGCAGTACTTGAGGTTTACAATTCCGTGACGTATATTTAGAACTAAAATAAAAATATTAACTGTACCGTAAAACTTAAAGAAAGGCTTAAAATAGGTATATAAAATCTTAAATGTTGGTTTATTCATAATTAAACTTTTTTTGGATACACAATATATGGTAATTATTTATTTGAAAAACGTAACCTGTAAACAAATTGTTTTTAAGTTTATGCTTCGCAGCATAAGAGGTTTACCTTGTACCATTTTTAGACACCCAATATAATTCCAATCAATACTAAAATATAGCAAAGATCAAGTATGTATAGAACAAAATTGAGCCAAGTCAGTTTTGAAGATAAGAAACTATGGAAGCGGATTTTCAGTTACCGATTGGAAATAGGAACGACGAAACATTTTTAAATTGATCTCTTCATAGTGG
The DNA here is from genome assembly GCA_019343175.1 of Oedothorax gibbosus. Classification (NCBI taxonomy): domain Eukaryota; kingdom Metazoa; phylum Arthropoda; class Arachnida; order Araneae; family Linyphiidae; genus Oedothorax; species Oedothorax gibbosus. The sequence goes on along the minus strand of CM033282.1, from coordinate 1,514,200 downwards.
CTTTACCGCAGACGCTTGCTTTCTCAATGCATTTCAAGGACAACCATAACGACCATGCCTACAGTGATGTCAACCGTTGGCGTTGGCTTAAACCCCACAAACAAACCATCCGACAGCTAATTCGTTTAAACTAGAACGACCACGCCGACAATGACGGCAAAGTTATGTCGAGCTCTGTCTTTTTCCCCAACCAAACTACGTTCCGCCCCGTTTGAATTCCCCATTCCGAACGTTCCTATTTCCGATCAGTACGGATTTTCTAAATCATGATAATTTTCTGAATCTGAATCCGATCGGAACAAATTTTCTGAAAATCCGCTTCACTTAACGCTTACAAATAGCTGATAAACCTGCTCAAAGCAGACAAAACAACACAGTGCCACTTACAATGTTACGTAACGAACATGGACCTATCGTTGAAGCACCGTGTGGGGCATGTAATTTCGTTAGGTGCTGCGGACCTTCTGGCTTGGTTCAGTAAGAATTCTCAAATGCTGCATAAGTTCTTCCTAAACAACTTTGCACCTGGAGTCTTGGACTATCGGATCCAGGCGATCGGTATAACCATGAAATAAAGTTAAACTTGATTTCTCTTACATAAAAATACATCGCAATGATTGCAAACTTGTTTTATAAAGTCTTAGAATCTATGAGATAAAATAAAGATATTATATAAAAAAATATTGCTTTGCATTATTCAATCCTTATGAAATGTTTAGAAATAGGTGTTTCATAACTTCAAAAAAAATTAGCACTTATTAGAATATGAATAATAAATAAACTATATTTTTCCATTTCTTTTTTGATTAGCTTCGTTAGAAAAAAACATGAACATGACCACTAATAATCAGACGGTAATAAGTCTGTTTAATTTTCTATATATGATATAGATGATATTGACATATCATCTTATGTGGATTTGGTGGAACCCGCATACTGTAGAAAACATAATTATGTAATAAAATTCTAAAAATAGCCACTTATATAACATTTTTAATCAAATAACATCAATCTCATAATACGTTTTATTTATAATAACATGCAAGATGAAGTTAACAATTTTATGCATAGATTTAGCTTAAAACTGATTGCTATAGAGTTATATTTTATTGAATACTAGTTTGAATTTTTATTTTATCCTTTATAATTTATTTAGTGATATGGGTTTAATTTTAAAAGTTTTCTTCACAAAAACATTTTATTAGATTTCCCCTAAGTATAGCATATTACACAAATTACTTTTTAAACGTTTTAAATTTAATACAATTTAGAAAGTAATTTTTATTCTTAATTAAGAACAAAATAAAATTATTGGTATTGTAAAAGTCATGTAAAAACACATAACTTTAACTCGAGATACAAGTTAATATGAGCCTTATACACATTCTATAGCGAAATACGTCACAAGTTTTTCGAACTTTCTTCTCAAACTAGATCGACGAAGGTGATTGCCAAAAATTCGTGTTTTCAGTCCGGATGCTTTTCAGAAATAAAAAATAAAGTATTTTCAGTTTCCTTTTTCCCCTGGAGAAAATATCTTTTTGTGCGCTACTTCACATGAAAAAATCAACTTGTATTTTTCCCCTAGAATAAAATATAAATTTTAAACATCTTGAAAACAAAACCTAGGCCTAATATTGGTTGGTTTTTAGTAAATAAGCGTGTTTGTGCGTAGAGTAGATAGAAAATTGTCTAGGTTCTGAGGTATAGGTATTTTTAATTAAATAAAATAATCCAGAACTACTCACAAAAGATATTGAACATTAAAATTTTATGAAGTTACTTCTTCTAATAAAAAGGAATATATGTATACATTTTGTTTATCATAATGCATTTGAGATCAACGATATAGTGTGTTTAAACAAAATTGATAATCAGTCTGACGTAAAGTTATTTTAAATTTTAATTAAGTTATACAGAACTCATCATAAAAAATATCGAACACAAAAATTACAATTTATTTTATGCAACTTAAACAAAAAAACGTACATTTCAATCATAGTTCATATCAGTTCTAAACACTTAATGTTAAACTCAAATGCAAAAAAAAATATATTCATAACAAAAACTATCTACAGGAATTACGAAGTTGTGAAGGATAAGTTATAAATTATATTTTTCTATTAAAACCTACTAGATTTTTTTGCTATCATAATGCATTTGAGATCTACACTATAGTGTGTTTTAACAAAATTTATAATCATATTGAGACGTTTTGAATTATAACTTAATTATACAGAACTCTTATTATAAAAGAATACCAAACATTAAAATTTTATTTTCTTTTATTCAAATAAACCACACACAAAAATATGTTGATATAATGTTGCATTTTAGTTCAACACTACACAATTGATAATCTTTCTGAGTTACAGGTATTTTTAATTATAATAAAATTGTACAAAACTCATCATACAAAATATCAAACATTTTCACTCCATATTTTTACGCAAATAACACCAAAAACAATACTTTGCAATCATGTCGCATTTAAGTTCAACACCAAATTGTTAAAGTTTTAAATGCAAAAAATTGATAATCATACAAAAACTATCAATAAAAAATTAAAGTTTACATCATCTCCCTAAAAAGAAATCCCTTCGAAACACTCTCATTACTAGACTAGACGCATAAAAAAATATTGATCCCGTTTCAGCGATTAAGGGGTATGACAGATATTGTTTTGTAAGAAGAAATATCGCAGAGGAGATAAATCTGGCCTGCTATTTGCTCATGAACATACAAGAAACCCTAATAGAGCTTTGTATTTGATAGCCATATCAATCACTGCTATTGAGAGCAACTGCTATCCCTATCAGTTAGTTCTCGAGAAGGTTTTGAAAAGATTAAATGTTGGCTTTTCTGGGACTGATAGGCTTACAAGTTGCAAGCGACAATTTTCTCGGCGTAATCAATCACACATTCTAAGCACTGAACTTAAATTTACATGCTCAACTAGTTTGAAAAAAGTTTGAGGAGTGTTTTTGGTGGCCAAAATTGTTCGTGGATTATAAAACTGCCCAGGTTTTTTAGAGATTAATTTTCATCTTTGAAATCTTGAAAGATTGGAATACCCTAAAAATATTTTTTGGAAAGTTTAAGAAAATATATGCATTTTAACCTACTAATATATATGCATTTATCTTCTTAAGACCTCAGCAAAATCCTACACGTATATTCTTAATCTAAACATACTTTTCATACAAATATATATTAAAAAGTATGTTTTGCAAAGTAATTCTTAAAACAAATTATGTTTAATAGTAACTGAGAGACACGCCTTAAGCTCTAAAAATACACATTTTTTTGTGCTATAAATGCAAAGAAAGCCATGTCACTTATTTGTAGTTAACAGTTCATTTTAACATTGTTTTAATGCAAAATTCCTTTAAAATTAACTACTAAAAGAAATTTTTGAAAAGTTTAAAGAAATAACTAGTTTAAAGTTATTTTTATAAAGAACTCTAACATCGTATTGACCCTCGTTCAACTTCATTTTTTTAAAGAAATAAACTACCGATACCTGTAATCATAGGCTGAAAACTGATTTTCGGATTTTTTCCTATCAAACCAGGTCAATTTTGAAAATAATTAGTATGTTAATTGTTTGTGGGGAGGTTTTAAAAAATGTCCCCGAATGGGGACACCAGGTAGCAAGAGGTTAAATGTTTGTTAAATAATTTAGTTTTAAACATTTTATAATGAAATTGAAGATAATTGAATATATTCTTAAAAGTTAAACACGTAAAACACTAAATTGTAATCTTTACAAGAAAATATTAACTTTTAAAGTAAAATTTATGATATTTTCTTGCAACGCTTGTCGTTTCATGAAGTGCATTCATCCCCCCCAAAAGTTTAACAAATTGTTGAAGTGAGTATTCATATTTCAACAACAATTTACTATGCCTGATCTACCAAAATAAAATATAGTTTATCTGCTATTATACGTCAATCTTACTTCAATTTAAACAGATTAAGTAGTATTTCGTAACTTGATATTTTCATGGTGGTTATCGAACAGCCAGCATTCGGTCTGAAAAAAATATGTTTAGATAAATTTCTATAGATATTTCTTACTATGTTAATATTATGTTGTTTTCAACCTAGACTTTAACAATAAATCCAGATCTATAATATAGTCAAAATGATGGGTCTAGTTGCAAAATTTTCAACGTGCAACTAGCATCTAGGGTCCGGCCCGTTTATTGTCATATCATCCCAATGAATTTACGATCACCAATGCTCGCCAATGAACAAACTGGACCCAATATCTTAGTTATAATTTGAAGAATGTGTTTTTCAACTTGATTCTTTAATTTATTTAAACATAAAATTCTAAACTACTTTATACTGTGCTTAAACATAATTTGCCAAGATTTTGTTTGTTTAGATTTACAAGGAAGTTACACCGTCTTTTTTTACTGTTGAAAAACATTTACCCCAAATTCTATATAAACAGATTTTCGAGCAAAGAAACGCTAATAAAATTGGTGTTCTTGAAATGATGAAATAATACCCATACATTTCGGCTATGATAAAGAGCAATGAGTTCTTATTTTAAGCTTGTAATTGATTTTTTAATTTTAATTTGAATAATCTTTAACATTTAATTTAAAAACTATTTTTTTCCATGTAGTATTGATGAATTTTCTTTTCTGAATTCAATAGCATTCTTTGCAAAATAAACAGTATTTTGAGTCAAATACATTAGATTACAACTATTTAACTTTAAAAAACGTTAGGCTATTTTAGCTACATTTTACTACACTTTTAAAATAACTTAGCATTATTTTTTATTACGTTTTGTAAAGCTTTCAAAAATCTCAAACATTCAAAATACCATCATCCGATTGTTGCAGTTGAGTCATCTTTAACAAATTTTTCAACACACCATGTAGAATTACCTTCATTTTGATCCCACAAACCAGGAGATCAAATTTTGAACTAAAAAAGCCTTTAAGCTATATTTTACTACTGTACTAAGCGTCAAGAGTAACGCTACTGTTTTCATTTTCTTACAATATTTACAAATATTCAAAGATTTTCAATAATAAACTTACTATTATCCCTTTGTTATTGCAAAAACATCTTCATAGTATCCTCCGACAAGCTATGTAGAATAAGCAGCGTTTCAAACCGGTGAATCGGGAATAGAATCCTCGAATTTTAAAAAAGAACCCTTTTTTTATCGGTTAACCGAGATCGGTTTATCATAGAAGGATAGAAGAAAGAAACTGACGCCGAGAATATTGTGAGGGACGAAGTTTGCAACTACCTGAATTTGTTTGACAAAATTTTAAGTTGTATTTTTTTGTGGGATTACTGTTTGTTGATGGACTTAATTGTTTAAACACTAACGCATTATTAATTAATTAAACAACACACACAATGAAGATATTCTTTTAAAATTTATATCGTACTTTAATAGCATACTGGGAGGTTGTGTTTTTCAATATTTGATCCTAGGTTCTTCGAACGATTTGCAAAACTTGAACGATATACTCTCATAAATTGTCTTTCAAGCTTCACGGTATTTTCTCTTTTTATTTTTGAGATTTTTTCCATAAGTGTCTTAAAGGATATAGCTATTAATTGAAAAAATAACTTTTTTTGAAGTGTTGGAAGTAAATTATTCAATTGAATAATATATTAATTAATTATATCTTATCGTATTTAAGGATACACTTTTAATTTTTTTTTCACTATCACTTTCTATTGGCATCTTAATTCTTTTCACCAAGCCAAAACGAAATTATTATAAAAAATAACAAAACAAACACAGGTATTGCTAAAAGGTCATACATTAGAGTTTTATTTCTGAGAATGAAACAATGTTAAGACATTAAAAAATAATAGCAAAAAAGGACGATGTCGTATGTTATAGAATTATGCAATATATGTTATAAAATTAACTCATTTCAAGCAAGATACATAATTTATCATCTCTTATGACCCTTCATTATGCATAATTTTATTCAAAATTCAGTTATACCTATGTCAAACCACAGCATTCGACTGTATATCCATATATTGATTCCGTGAGTTTTCCGCTGGCTTTGTAGAGCAGTTTTCTTTTTGGATATGTCCGAACATAAGAAACATATTTCAGGAAGGATGGATAGAGTTCCCTTTTGCCGTTTCGGTAGTAAATTGCCAGCAGAGCTAACTTCCGTTCCTATTGCAGGCCGCTGATTGAAAGCTCTTGCCATGCCACGGCTGTGTCGGTAGCTGGCGTTTACGTGAGAATATGTTTCAAGACTTATATACAAAAGACCCAGTTTTGCCTCTTTTTTATGATGGGGACTTGGGGTCTGGATTATGGATTTCTTGAGGTTGCACTGAACTACACGGGAATGGGAAGAAATGTAAGAAAGTTAATGAAATGATACGCCCAATTGGTTAGTGTACCTTGTACCACAAAATATCGCATATATCTTTTTGACTTTGCTTCGATAGCATTCTGACAAGTTGATATCGAGAAGTGGTGGTATGATATTGTGTGGATAATAGGAGTTGTGTATGGATAAATACCGGATAAAAATGTACAATAGGTTAATTAAATTTTAGTTCAAATATTGCAAAGTTTTTAAACCCATGAAGGTTCGATTCAATTTAAATTATGTACATTTGTGTAATATGAAAACAATTCTATATTTATTATTAGAAATTAATTCAATAAATACCCTATTAAACATCGCTTTTCACACTCAATCTACCTTGCCTTACAGGTTTTCTTATTTCTTCAATAAAATTAATTCACTTCGCTTGGTTTGAATTTATTTTCAGACCCTACTATATTCGCATAATGCTTACAGGTTTTCTCATATATTTTCAATTTAACTCTCCGGGAGATTCAAGTTAATATTTTTTTTTACAAAAATTTTTTTACGTATAATTACTGTAAGTTGCTGACTCACTGTCTAAGCTGCTGGTATTCGATTACCGGTAGATCCCAAGTCAAATTATTTAAGACTGTTGAAAACTTACTTTAAAACTTAAACTAGAAATTATTTTTAAATAATATATTTTTGCAAGTAAACTTGTATAATAAGTACATTTGACTTAAAATTAACATTGGACCCATAACACAGTATATGATGTTCAATGGACGTTTAAATTACTGAATGTAAGTCCAACCCTTTTTTAAGCCCATTTTTCTATATTTGTTATGGTTGAAAAGTTTAAGTATGTTTCAATCATTAAAATGTAGTTAAAACAAGTAGGTTTGCAACAGAATCTGTCACTCAGCCCGCTTCCACGCAACATTTGTGTTCAACAGGAAAAAAGTCGCCAAAAACAGTTTTACTTCTATTATAAAGATTTACATACGCTAAATTTGTCTAGTTTCAATTATTTTATTTCGAAAATTCAATAATTTTTCTTCAATAATTATTCAATAATTATTATCGTTTACAAAAATTAATTTATATTACAAAGAATAAATATGTAATATTCCTCTCTCTCTGAAATAGAAACAAAACATTTCTCATATCAACATACAAACAAGGAATCTCTTAGTGAAATATATTTGACGTCATTTCAAACTGATTAATGTCGCAAAAATAAATTTCTTTTCATTTATTATTTAAAAGAACTAAAGTTTCTCGAGTGATTGTTGCAAATGGTGATTTAATTCTAATAAAAATGGCTTCTTATGCCTTTTAAAAGAGCATTAAAATTCGCAGTTTTTTTTAGTAATTAAAGTACTTCGAAATCGATTTTTTTCTGAGATTTTCAATGTCTTTTCATTTCGATGAGCTGAATTTTTTGACGTATCACACTTGCCTGTAGCATTTGTAGTTTGGATTTTGAAAGTGGGTGACGGACAGACGGACGGACTGAACGATTATAATACCTTCCACTTTTTACGTTATAAAAGTAGTGTGGAAGCTAAAAATACGTATGGCTATTCGAAGTAGTAGCAATAGCCTCAACACCGAGTTGCTTTTACAGACCGAAAATACGTACAGATTTTATCATTGATTGTTTAATTCACCAATCGCTTCAATGAGAAGAAATTGTTTTTTTTAACAAAGGGAAATCAACTTTATACATTAAAAAAATATTATTTTATAATGCACAATATTAAACATATCTACTGGTATTAATTTTAAGCCTACATATTTCATTTTTTAGCAACACCGGAAAAGTAGAGTTATCAATGAGTGGCACTGTTTACCACATTATGTTTTTCATTCGATGCGAATTTTTATAATCATGCTAGCTTTATAAACTCGGCGTTGCACGGGTACAACCATAATAACGGTGATTGTTTTTAATGTAAATAATTATTTTATACATATTGGTACCTCCTATTCAGAATTGAGGGGTTGTCCGATTGTATCCAGGCCCTTATAGGAGTTTATTGGCTTACCCATAGGCCCCTGTTAAAATTGTCAGAACAATAATGGTCTCGATTTGGCGATTTGCGTTACTTTGCCAAGCAACAAAAATGCCCAAATTTAGTAAATATTCCACTCCATATTTCATACAACTCGATAGGGCTGGGGAGCTCAGGTAGCTCAGGAGTTCGCTTCGCATGCGGAACGTCGAAGGTTCGAGTCCGAGAATCGCCAAAATAACTGCCGACCTATAAACGACTCGTGCAACAAAAAATGCCCGACTTATAACACCCGGTGTGGTGGGAGTGTGCGTTAAATATTCTTCAAAGTGCCGACGCTGAGTACGATCACGCCCTTAAAATTGGCGTTGGGTGCTTACTCAGGTGTCAGCTCGTCACTTAACTGTGGTTCTAAACTCGTGACCCTTAGCCCTTATTTATAGCTCTAGTGCGACGATAATTCAAATTAACTCTAATCCATACAACTGGATGTCTAAGCTACCCTACGTTAAATTTTCAACTTCGCCCAAAGGCGCCAATGCGAATAGTCGATCGGAATTTATATCTCAGCTGGGCCATATGATATTTGTAAACATCAATTAAATTAAATTCAAAAACATAATTACAATCGAGTTGAAGAAATCTGATCCACCATAAACAATCAATGGATTTAAAATTAATAAATAAAATAAAATGATATTCAAATAACAATCCTACAAATTAAATCCACGTGCTTTTACGTGTTTATAGTACTTAATTTTCGTTCATGCTGAAATTTCTTTAATTTGAAAATAAAAGAAGTTGGTTTGTTACAGAAACTGTCATTTAAACCGTTTACACACAGCATTTGTGCTCAACAGGAAACACTCATTATACACCACAGAAAGAAATTCGCCAAACAGCGCCTTTAGCTAGTTGTAATTCCAAAATTAACTAATTTCTTTAATCTTCTTTTGCAGATTTAATAATTAATTTTTATCGTTTGCTAATTTTTTTGAAGTTCGAATAATAATGATATATTCTTTTTAATAAATATCTTTTAGTAGCCACCAGTTTACAGTTTGAAAAATAAATTTAAAAAATTAATGCGTTAAAAATGAAAGCTATGCTTTGCATATTCTTTATGCAAAGTTAGAATTCTTTATGCATCTTTTTTCATACATATGTAATGAACTATCAAAATAACTCTGTTGTGATATTACAACAATCCAAACTGAATTATATTAAACTGACGTCATTTCAAACTGATCGATGTCGCAAAAATAAATTTATTTTAATTTATTGTCTAAAAGAATTAAAGTTTCTCAAGCGATTGTTGCGATGGCAATGGTGATTTAATTCTAATATAAAAATGGCTTCCTGTGATTTTTAAATGAGCATTAAATTTTGCAGTTTTTTAAATAATTGAAGTACTTCGAATTCGAATTATTTTCTTAAATATTTAATATATTCTAATTTCGATGCGCTGAATTTTTTAACGTATCACACTTGTCCGTAGCATTTGTAGTTTGGGCTATGAAAGTGGGTGACGGACAGACAGACAGACGGACTGAACGATTATAATACCTTCCACTTTTTACGTTATAAACGTAGTGTGGAAGCTAATACAACAACGTAATATAGTATAAAAAAGTTTGAAACCAATATGGGATCCAATATTAAATTCTTAACTATAAAACGCCGTTTAGTCTTATGTTCAAAATTGGGACATTTTCTTCAAATTTCCGGCTGTAGGTAGTTCAACTGTTCCATTTACAAAAAATACTTGCTTTATTTCTTAAAAATTAAATAATTACATATATGTATTGAAGTAAAGGTTGTATATTTTAAACTTTTGTTTTCTTTGGGGGGGGGGGGGGATTCTATGGGTGACCTACCCAACGAAAATTTGTTATTGAAGTTGGACTGCTTTCTATGGATACAGATAAATGATTGTTTTTAAGAACTACATTTCACTGAAGATTCTTTGAATGTTAGACAAATCCTGTGAAATTAAATTTTACTTCAAGATTTAGTTTGAGGGCACTAGTTGTTTATCGTACTCAGTAAATCCTTGGTTATCCAATATAGAAGTATTTAGACGTATGTCCATGGGGACTCAAAATCGCAAAAAAAAACTACATAACGGCTTAAAGAACTTAAATATGATTCAATGAATGAAGTTGCTTAAAATATATGAAGAACCTAAATAAATAAAATAAATGTAAGTTAAAAATAAATTTGTCCCTTGAGGATGTATGTATTTGCTAAGAAGATATAAATAAAAATGTTTACGGTGATTCTGTTTATCCCTATAAGACCGGCTATCCGATGGCGCTGATTTAAGTTTATGAGACTAGATTTTAGAGTGTTTTCGAAAAACTACCTTAGACAGCATCAAAGCCAGCAACTCCTTAAAAACAAAGTCATTTTTTATACAAATAACGACTGGTTCAAGTCAGCTGCTTGGGTATCAATATTTTTGAAGAGCTTGAACATTCTCTTTTATACCCGCACGATCGTGATAGCTCGGTCGGAAAGGGCTAAACGTAATGATTCACTACTGTGCAATTTTGTTTTCAGTTTTCATATTTTATTGTAAATTTATGTATCTGAAATTAATATGCTTTGATTTGGTAAGTTTCATGCCTTATGAGTTAAAAGGAAATTTTCTGAATAATTATCATCTTAATAAAACCCAATAATTTGATGAATATCAAACATATGAAAGAAACAAAGTTTAAGCACATAAATATTATTTAAATAAAAACAAAAACATTACTCGATAAAAATATGCACTTGAACAGTAGAAAAAGAGTTTTTTTTAAAGAAACAACACTTCAAAAGTATAATCTGATGCCAATTAGCACTAGCACAATAATAGTTTGCAGCAAGTTTAGTAAATCGTATTGGTAATGCATAGCAAACAATGCTACTTAGATTAATGCATTAGTGTAAATGTTGATAAAATCATTATTTAAATTAAGTAAAGATAATACTGTTTCTGTTCTTAGCATTCATTATCTAGTTCTGGAGCAAGTAATTGATTTATTCTAATAGAATTTTTTTTTATAACATTGTTTCTCACTAGTTTCTTTTTCTTTTAATAAAGCTGAATAAAGAATACCTGAAAGCTTGTAATAAAGCTTAGCTGAAATTCATTGCGTAATTTTTCATTAACCATTGAAAAACGTTCGTAACATTTGTGCATTGCTAATGTAGAAAAAATATGTTTTTTATTGATATGTGCATCTACAGTTATGTCTTATGAAATATGATATTGATTAAATGTGTAGCTTTAAAGCTGGCAGTACTATGCATCGGTTAATATATATAAATTCGTACAATGCTGACTTCACCAACTAATATTTAATTTTAATCACTGCTGCATTGCATTTTGTACCATATGCGATCGATATATAATGCTATACCATTCTTATTACAATTGAAATCTTCGGTCGTTAAGAAAAAGCAATTCCATAATAAGGAACCTTCTTAAAGATGTTGTAAATGAGTAATTTATTATTATATCTCAAAAAAGTGTAAACAAAGTGTAAACATTGAATTTGTTTAACTCTTAAGGGGACGCGGTACCCAAAATTTAGGGCTGCCCAGAAAATAATTAAACATGCTCGAATGCTGTGAGCTAAGGATTTTGCAAAAAAAAAGAAGGAATCCTATATAATGGTGGAGGTTTATTGAAAATGATATAGTGGTTTGGTAAAATGGTTTTGGAAATTTTATGTTGATTTTTTCAATTTTTAATTTTTTTCAACTTGTAAATGGTTAAAACCCTAAGGCTTTTAGGTAAATTAGTGTAGAGCTCCATTTTTTTTCCTGTGTTGAGACATATACGTTTAACAAAAGTTGGTATGGGATAAGATCTAGTGTGAATAGTTTTTTTTTAAAAATATGATGAAGTTGACAATTTAAAAAAAATAATATTTTTCGGCCATTTTTAAACGTAAAGGTACATAACTGTTCTTGTTTAACTGATAGCTCAATATCCATACCAACTTTCATTAATAGATGTTGTGGGAACATTTAAAAAAAAATTAAAAAATCTTTAAATTGTAAGAGGAGTAGCATTTTGAGAAAAACGTTAAAAATTTTGAAATTTTGAATTTAAAAAAAAATTACGTTTCAATATTTGTTATTTTTTCCGTATATGTTTATTGAATGTTAGTTCTTTGTAAAAATAGTTTAATTTGAATGCTAGCGATAAAAATACTTGATTTAATTTTTTGGGTACCGCGTCCCCTTAATTGTATTAATTTTTTAAATCATAAACATTTCCTAGTTTTATAAGTGTTTTTATTTGAAGCAATTTTATTGAAACTACTCTTATGTAAAGACGCGAATATTAAATTTCATTTTGATAAATAAGTTATATGTTTTTTTATTTATAATTTTTTTGAGAAATTTGTTAAAGCAATGGTATTTTTTTTCAATATTACGCATTTGTCTACATAAAACAAAAACTATTCACCCTACGTAAACCACACCCAAAATATGATATTTAGGAGATGATTCTTTAGTTAGTAGAAAACTTCTTTAAACACAGAAAATATGGCAACATACTAAAGATACACGGGAAGAAATGATGGGTAAAAACATAGTGAATAATTGATGAGTATGATGACACTTTTTATATGTAATCCCTATGATTTATTCTTCTTAGATAAGAAATATTATGGATTTACGGTAATGATATGAAGACACTATACAAATTTAATTGATCTATGTAGTATGGGATATTATTATTAATACATTTTATGTATTTTACTTTAAAAGTGCTAGTTTTTATATTAAAGAATAGAATGAAAAAAATGGAATCTTCTTAAATTGTCTTTTTCTAAAATTGGTAAACCATATACGAATATTACTAAAATTATACTTCTTTAAATAAAAACACAAAACGTAAAAATATAAAAACAATCTTTTAACATTTTAACAATCGAAACAATCTTTGAATTGAACAATCTTTAAACAATCTTTGAATTGAGCCATTTTTAAGGTAAGTAGGTTCTATCTTGTTATGACAGAGGATGCATTTATATTATTATTGCCTATTACATTGCTATAAAATTACTTGATTTAAAAAAAAAACTTCATTAAACTCTAACCTATATATTTTATTATGATGTAGTAAAATGGTATTTTTAAATTTATATAAATATGTGAAATTTCTATATACGAGGGCTGTTTTTTTTAACCTCCGATGGGCTGTAACAAAAAGACGGGTCAAAATACAAAAAAGATTTTTTTACCTAAAGTAATGTACAATACTGCTTATTTCTCCACATAATCATCTTGGCGATTAAGACATTTGTTATACCTGTAAACAAGCTTTGAAATACCCTCTTCATAAAATGTAGCCGCCAATGATTGGGAAGGAGTTGTGACGGTTTCGTTTTAAAAAGTTACTTTGGAAGCTTTACGTCAATTTTTTTCTGTATAAGCTAAATCTTTTGTTTTCCTAATTTATTGCAGTAACGAAAATAAGTTACTATTGTTATTCAATAAAAAATCGAAACTATAAATCACAAAGTTTGTTGGTACGTCTGACCCACAAATGCTCCGTAATTACTGAGAAAGAGCTTTGAAATTGTCAAAAAAAAGTTATTCTAAGATTGTGACCTTTTGAAGATTCAATCCTTTTACAAGTTTCTGCTTCTTTCGTTGGTTTCAAAGTTAATATTTTTAATTTCATAATGACAGCGGACGTCGCGATTTCAAACAAACTGTTAAAGAACACTAAGTTATATTTGGTTGGAAGTAAGTTTATGTTGTTTTTTTTAAAAATAGATATTTTCCGAAATATCCCATTACTAATCTCAATAACGATTTCTCCGCGACCAATTTTAACAAATATTTAGGTGTATTGACAAACTCAAAACTATATAACTGTCAAGGTAAAATTTTGGCTGTTCTTTTTTAGTATATGTCAAAAATACTAAATTTCAAGCTCTTTCAAGATGCATTATTAGGTCTTGAATTTCATTTAGTTAAAGTTTGATACACTGCTCAAAAGATTTAGGGGAGCACTTTGCGTACTTTTGTTAACCCGTTCAGTTCCAACTCTTTCTTATTTATTTTAAAAATCTAAAATTTGTGAATTATGTTATTTATGCATTCAGAATGAACAGGGAAAAAATCTTATTTGTTTACCTAAAATTTAAGGGAAAAAAATTGGAATCATAATTTTGAATAAATTATAACAATATTTTTTCAAAACATTATTTGTTGAAAAAATATAAAATCGATTTTGAAACATCTAAGAATGCAAGCGTGAAGAATTTAGGGTCAATTTATTTTACAAAAGTTTTTGAGAGGTGAATTTTATTTTGCCATGTTATTCATATTTTCATTAAATTTAAACAAACATTATCTAATTCTTCAAAAGACATCATTCATCCATATATCAATGAAAAAGTGATAGCTTAACTTAGTGAGAAAACAAATCGCAAGCTGATGATTCCAAATTGTATCGTTGGAGGTGAAAGGGTTTAAACCGTGCGTTCCCTTAATTGTTTTGAGCAGTGTAGTTCGCAGTTGTTTCTGTCCTCTTTTAATGCCTTTAAGTTGAATAAGCTATGGCCTGTCATTATTTATATGATAACTGTCCTACTTTTGCATTTAGCTTTTATTAAAATTATCGATATTTGTGAACCTATCGAGTTGCAAGAAAATTTAAATGAGCATGCTATAAATATGGTGCTAAATATTAAGTTTAGCACTTAGTTGTAAAATTATTTGAAGAGACATATTGAAGCAGGTACTTTTAGTATGTTGCATATAAATTATACTTTAAGCGAACTGTACAACAAAACAACAACCTATGCCGAGAGGACACCACTTTCCGGCTTGTTCGATGAAGAATAAATCTGCTCATTCATGGCCTACTGTATTTTTCCGGTGCCGAACAGGTTTCAAAAACAAGTTTATTTTCTTCTTCAGAACAGCCAACACTCTAAACAAGACAAAACCATTACGTCTTACAGAGCTGATCTGGCCTTATAAGTTGCCGTATATGTAAGTAAAATAAACCTAAACCTACTCTCTCATGGTCTACTACACATTTTTGGTTCATCATATTTCACAGTCAGACTTTTTTTCTTCTCCAGAATAGCCAACACATAGAACAGGACAGAAATTATTGCGTCATAGAGAGCTTATCTGACCTTATAAGTGCGGATAGTCCCAGGTTCGGGTCCGGGAATTGCCAAAATAACTGCCGACCTATAAACAGCCAGTGCAGCCAAAAATTTCAGACGAATAATACCCCGCGTAGAAGGAGTGCACATTAAATATGCTTCAAAGTCCCAACGCTGTGTTCGATGTCGCCATTAAAATTTGCGTTTGGTTCCTACTCAGGTGTCGGCTCTTCACTTGACTGTGGTTCTAAATTACGAAGCCCGTCGACAATTACCCTCGTGTAGATGTAGTGCGACGATAAATTAACCTAATCTAACCTGGCCTTATAAGTTGAGGAAGCTGTGTTCAAACGTGCTTTTTGTTATATCGCATCATAAATATGCAAAAGTGACGGGTTTCCCATGTTAACTAAATGGTAGACCATTCATTTTTCCGCTTTGTCTGATAACGCCGTTTTCTACTAAATAAAAAAAATATTTAATTCAGATTAAACACTTCCCCTTCATTTAAAGTTGATTCTTGAAGCATCAACTTATCATTTTCGAACATAACAAACGTTACTTTTCAATTCTCAACATGCTTTTCTAATCAAACTGTTAAAACATTTCTAATCATTTTTCAAATTCCGGTGTGGGTTCAGTTATTTCAAAAACGTCTTCCCAAATAAGAAAACTCTTAAACAATTTATTCTCTTTAGTGCTATTTTTATGAAAACTTTTTTTTCATCTTTTATTCCACGTTTAAAGCTAGAAGAGGCGTAAAACACACTAGACACATATAATCAGTCACCCAGGGGAACTTAAAGTTAAATTTTATTTCAAGAAAATTATTCCCATGCAGATTTTATTATTATTTTGTTGTTCGCCCCATTTCCCCCCTCTCCAAAAATCCGCATTAATTTTCTTTTCATTCATAAAGTGTTATGGAAAAAGAGGAAAAAAATGTAAAGATTGTTTCTCGTTTAGAAAAAGATACAGTCATGAAAACAAAAACGTCCTATGAGATTTTGCTTGGGATAAAGGGAATTTGGTAACTCACTAGATTTATAAATTGTTATTATTTTAAGCAAAATGATCTGTTATCAATTTTGGGATTAAAATATCTTTAGAGATTCATTTCAAACAATAAATTTCACAATAAATTACAACAAACACTCAATCTCGTACATTTTATTTTTGGAATTTAGTTAAAATATAATCGCTCCAAATAAACTGTTATTGTATCTTAAGGTGTAAAAGGATTAAGTATGTAGTACTTTTTATTGGAGAAATCTTGTGTCTTTGCAAGAAACTCAGAAGATCTTTTTTTTATAAATACATTATAAACAATGAACATTAAATACGTATTTTATTGTCATTTATTATTTTATTTGTTTTGCTTATTAAAGATAATATTCTATGATTAGGCTAGCAACTGCTGTTTATAAATAACTTGGTTTATTATTAGGATAGAAATTTTAATGCATAGAAAGTATTATTTATATTCTCATTGACGGTACTTAAGAAATTATTTTGATTTAAATACCAATATACAGTAAATAATACTATTTACAATTTTCGGATTTTATTATTTTTTTAAAAATATTATATTCCAAAAAAACTTAAATATTGTTATTAAAACTATTTTTTATTTTGTTACACTTTTGAGCAAATGAGTTAAACTTTCTCTAACAAATGGTGTGAAAATATGGAGATAAAAGTTAAATTAAAATACACTGAAGAAAATGACCGATGATGTGATAATAATATGACTGAGTACTTACTTTACCACCTTAGTTAAAGTCTGTTAAATATGGCTTTTGGAGCGACGAGCTGCTCTTCTAACTACCATATGGGAACACATTTCGTCTTAATCAAAGTTAAATACCAAAGTTTACATTTTTCTTATTTTTCATAAGTTAATTTCCTTTGGAGGGATCAGACATAATAAGCCCGCCACCTGATTATCAAGTTTTCAGGCAACATACTTATGTTGATACTTAGTTTGATATTTAAAATGCGTAACAATATTTATAAAGTCTTTTATAGTAATCTATTACAGAAATATAGGTTTAAAAAATGAAAAAGTAAAACTCCAGTAAAAATTCCAATTAAAATTTAATCTTAATCAGTGAAACCAAGTTTACACTTAAGCCAATTTGTTTATCCCTCAAAGGGTTAATGTGCATCAATGTTTAAGTATATTTTTTAACTATAACAGAAATGCATAATTGCCACAGTTTGCTGTCGTCAACAACAATATACTACAATATTTTTGTTTAAAGAAGAAGGGCGCTTGGTATTTTGATCTCGGAAAGCATTTTACAGCATCTAAATGGGCGATAGGTGAAATCGAGCAATAGTTTGAAGACAAATAGAACAACAGGGAATTATTATCGGGTTTCTTTCTATTATACTTTTGTGTTATTTCACCATTCCCCCTATGGGACACATTTTTTATCGTGCTCCTATATTTTAGCCACGTAGCAACATCTCCTATCGGCAAAGCATTTTTGTTGTCTATTATATTTTATTTTTATCTCTGCTATATTCAACTTTAGGACAATGTGTTTTGTATTGGTTATTCGATTTAAGCTACCGGTCGTTCTATTTAAAGACATTTTTGGTTAGTATTGTGTACTTTTGGAATGAGGTCATTTAAAAGCAACGGTTAACGCTTTCTTTGTAAGGGATGGTGTTCTTACAAAAGGTCAAGTCTTTTGTTTTTAGGAACTCAATATTTATTCTGGAAGATTTTATTAAAGATATTCGTAGCTGTATTTGTTTTCTTAAAACACGGTTTACTTATATAACCTGAAGTATATTTATTTTTCTCGATATTAAAAGTTTTTCAGTTAGAGTTTATTATGTATTCAAGAACACACATTATTTATTCTACATGTAGAACAGATGCGTCACGTTTTCAATTGGCTTACTTCACGCGACGTAATTCCACGCACTTTATTAATTAACATATCGAGACCTTATTTTCATTCCTGTAGAACTGCCACCACTCAAGACGTGAAACATGGCCACTATATTGCGTTGCATTTTTTATTGCTTTAACATGTGCTATTTTGACCAATCTAGGTGTAAAAAGAAAACTACAAACATACTATTGCGAATAATATAAGAAAAGAATGCATATTGTTATTTAAGTTAAAATATTTTTATGAAAAATAAATTATGGATGAAAAGCAAATTGCAATATATAATGGTAAGTAACAACTTCCCATCACAGAAAAATACTTTATTAGACAGGTCAGAGTTGTATTTACAAACAAACTATAAACATTTCTTTTGAAACACACAACTATCACTACTGTCAAAAAAACGCAATAAAATATAAATGTTATAGAACAAAAGTAATTCTAGTCGTTTTTGAAGGTACAGCAGTTGCCCTCCCAAGAAAAATTCAGATAAATTCATCAGCTTTGCACATAATTTACATCAGCTGAATGACTGTATTCCTGATCAATCACAAGAAATTATTATCGTCATTAACATTGAACTAAATGCTTGCTTTGTGCAACATCGCCATTTAATTTACAAAACTACTTCAAAATGTTCTTTTGAAACACGCAATGATCACTACAGTAAAATAAGCACATTAATAAATGAAGGTTGCAGAAAAAAAAATACTTCAGGTCGTTTTCTTAGATATTGTCGTTGTGAGTGACCCCTTCCAAATAAAAATAAAATACAATTCATCAGCATCGCAACTAATTTACATCAGCTGAATGACTGTCTCGCTGATCAACAAATGAACATCGGCATTAGCAGTAAACTAAATGCTAGCCTTGTGCAACATCGCCATTTCCTGCAATGCTTCATACATCTAATTGAACTTTAAGGAGTATTAGAACCCTCCCGAAGATACGCTATTAAACCTATTTAATTAAACCTACGAATCCTTGATTAGATGGTATTTGATGAAGCAACAGGGTCCAAATGAAGGCCGAAAGAGGACGCGTTGAGTATGTCTCCTGCGTTAGTAGTTACATTGTTGGGTATTTACTCTGGGCCTAGTAGGAAAAAGGCTGATGTGAGGCGTTATAGTATTGGATTCATTAGGTTTTCTACTTAAGTAAAATATTGTGACCTACGAAATGTTTGATAAATAGTGTGTGTATCTCTAAAGTAGTCGAGCGTAAACGACAGAATGAGTTTTAAGGTTTTTTAAGCAAACTATTTTTTTTTAAAATGCGAAATACATATCCTTTGAATTGTTTAAATATAGATATGTATGCCATTTAAGAGTTTGGCGTCTGAAATACTTAAACACACTTTGCCCATTAATGTTGTGTGGAATTTTAAAACTTAAAAGTTGAAATAAAATCTACATTCATTTCTAGCAATATATTTAATGATAGTATAAATTGTGTCATGATCTGTAGTTAATTGTTAGGTTTTACTATACGACATTTTTTTTCTGATTTGACGTTAAAACTATGTCAGAGTCTGCCCTGCTATTATTTTTATTGAACAGTTTTTTGCTCAACGAATATTTATTTTTTCATTATATATATTATTTTTTATTTAACTTAAGAGCAATCTGATTTTAGTTTTCGATATTTAATTTAAGTCTTTCAGTATACAATTAAATACATAATTATAAATAATATACTAAAAATTCGAAATAAAATAAATTCTAATATTTTGATAAATCATTAGCATTCAAGTTTCAGTTCTATAATTACTATATCCATCAAAACATGTCCAGTTAAAAAAAACATAGGATAATAGGAATACTACCATGTCTGGGAGCTAGACAGTCTTTTTAATGGTCAACGTTTACCCTTAGCGGTATGATATGGGTGCTCAGCAGAAAAATAAATGATGTAACAAAACAGTGCAATAGGAAGAGATAAAAAGAGTCACCAAAGATATACGGTATTATTTTTGATCAGGGTGGATTAGCTAATTTTTGTAAATGCATACTTCGGAATGAAATACTTATTATCCTTATTTATATGTTCCTATATTTATACTTTTACACATTATTTTCATGATTAGATATATTATCCTTATTTACATTTTTTTTATTGTACTTATTTATAGTTATTAATAGAAGTTAACGCTTTTAAAAATTCAGTGACGAATTTAATTTCATTTGCAATATTGAAATCACCTGAGTTTAGCATTACATATGTATCATTATCCTTAGTAAAAGCATGTTTTGAGTTCATTTGTAAAGCTATGACATTAAATTTTTATTGACGTGTAAATATAGGGGAGAGTGAAGGCTAATGGGACACATTTTTATTAACCTCTATATTTCAGCAAAAATACACGAAATTTAATTTATTTTTTTACAAGCTTATACACTGAACATTAGTTTACTTAAAAAGTCATTCGATAGATATCAAAACATTACCATATTTTAGTTGCTGAGCATTTTAAACAAACATCCAAATGTCCCATTAGCCCCCAAATGTGGGGTCTAATGGGACAGGGTGCAGGGATACTGGGACACGGTAAATGTTGCTTTAATTAAAATTTTAAAAAAATGAAAAAAAAAGAAAATACTCTAAAAATAAAATTTTAAAGAACACTTTTTACATAATGAAATTTTATTTTTTAAAACAATCATTTCTCATTGAAAGGTGAATTATCAAAGTATTACTCAAAATCAAAGATGTTCCCATATTTTTGTTAAATTACTGGAAAGGACATTTTTTAACAAAATCTTCTAAAATGTATCCCAAACTTGACCTCTTTATCAGGGTATGTAAATTTAAGGGGACCGTTTTTATTTTCAAATAGCTTACCCGGAATTTATCGCTTTCTATTTCAGAAATCAATCCAACGTAATAAAGAATAGTTTGCTTTCTGGCAAATTTTACCAACAACAAATCATCTATCTTCACCAAGCTCTGTTTAGATGTAACTAATGAAATTGCATGTGGGAAAATATGTCATAGATAAAGCTACCTGAACTTTCACTTATTTTATGACGAAAAAATTCAAAAAGTTTAAAATTAAAGTTTAAAATAAATTTCGGAATAAGATATTAAAGATTTTAATTGAATCTTCAAGAGAAGCATACAAAGCTAGGTTTATTCGTATCCTATTTGACCCCACAGTTTCTGTCTCATTAGACCCCACAGTGTTATTATATATAAAGGATCCAACACAGAACCACGTGTGTTTCATCACAGTATTTGACATATAATATCTTAATTTACGACATGTCATCTACCTTAAACTCTTGTTTAATTTAGGAAAATGTTTATTTATTACTTAAAAACTGTAAGAAAAGATGCACGTTTAACTTACTTTGGATTCTCCAAAACAACAATTATTTTCTCCACTTCAACACATGCTTTTAATGGCTTATCTTTGCTTGTTAAAATGTGAAGTCTAAACTGAAGTCTCTAAGTGCAGAAATATTTGTAAAAAAATATTTTTTTCTCCTGTTTTTGCCCTTGTCCCATTAGCCATGCGTCCCATTAGCCCCCACACTCCCCTATATATTCAATTTACGGGATAAAAATTGTGTTCCTATATTTTATAATGTATAATTATACTTTCGGTTGTCATTTTTTTCTCAAGATTGGGTTTGTCAATCAAAAATTGCAATAATTGATAACAATTATATTTTTTATAAAGTGCATTGAACAACTCTGTCTTGAAATACTCAATTTTTATTACTGTTTCTAATTAGTTGTACTTATTGAAGACATAAAAATATGCTTTTTTTGGAGCACTGTTTGACCACAATGCAAGTCCAAAGAAAACTCACACTAATTTTGGGCACTTGAAAACGTTACTTGTTAATTAAGTTTCAAGTATACATTTTTTATTGAGCTTTGCATTGGATATATTCCATAAATTGTTCACAACTCCTAGCGATACCGCAAACTCAATTACTCCATTTGTGGGTTAAATAACTACCCAATTGCGGTTAAAGTGAATTAGTCGCTCTCTTAACATGTCATCTGTCCTTCTGTCAAGCATCTCCGATAAAAGGTCCGGAAATATTTAAAAGGGAGCAAACCCATTGGCTGCCTCACTTGGGTAGTTTCCCCACTCACCTAACCAATACGTGGGTTTGACAAAATTTCAACGTTCATTTGAAGGATTATTTTCAGTTCTACGGACAGTTTTTTTTTTTCTACGGTAGCAAATGAGACTGGAAAAAAACTTTTAATGTTTATTGTAAGATTTGAATACATACAATTTGGTATCGATGATTGTTTATTATCATATTAATCATTGCCCGGCAACTTTAGCTTAATAACGTCCAAACTAAAAATTTTAACTATATAAATTGCAATGTAATAATTTGTTTTTATAGTATTTCATGTTTAAACTTCCATATAGACAATGTAATAAAATTATTCTTTTAGTTATTTTTCCTACAAAGCCTTACAAATGAACTTTAATAGGTAATATACTGTCTTAAAAATGTAACGAGTTAAAAATGATGAATCTTCAAATAATTATATTTCAAATGAGTTGGTAACAAAACTAAGCATGTATAAAAGTGATTTATGAGGTATATTATGGAATAATATGTAGTTTTATGTAATGAAAAATTGGTTCAAAATTGTATGATTTCTTTAGCTCCAAGGGCCACTAAAAAATTCTATTTTCAAATGATTTTGTTCCATTAATTTGAAATAGTCCTGAAACCATAGAATGGGTTTGATAGGCAAATTCCGTTCTAATTAATCTACGTGTTTCAAAATACACAGTTACGATTTAAATCGACAAATGTCAGTTGAACTTTTATCAAAATGGCTCATTGTAATACAGCCTTCATTATTAAAAGTTTTATAAGGTAATATTATAGAATAATATAAGTTTTATGTAATGAAAAATTTGTTTTAAAATTGTATGATTTTGTTAGCTCCATGGGCCACTAAAAAATTATATTTTCAAATCATTTTGGTCCATGGATTTGAATGTGTCTTAAAACCATAGTATGGGTTTAATAGGTAATTTTCGCTCTAATAAATCTACGTGCTTCAAAATACACAGTTACGATTTAAATTCCCCAAATGTCAGTTAAACTTTTATCAAAATGGCTCATTGTAATACAGTCTTCATTATTTCCCACAGTTCCGAAAGCTTTTCTTGCCAGGCGTCGACATTTTTGCAGATCAATTATTCAAAACTTTGGATGATTTTAAGAAAATTGGAAAGGAAAATTACGTCTTCCCTGTCCGTCTTATACTCGAAGAATGTCTTAAGGATAACAATTTCTAAGAGATTCCTTCGTTTTCGCTTGTTACCTTAAGGCTATGGAGAAGTTATTGCCGACTTTGTAGAAATGTATTGTTCGCTTTTGTCTTGAGTTAAGGGGAAGTTTCTGTAGATGTATTCTATGCTTCATTTGTGGAATATTTTCTTGTACGTGTGTCACACAACAATGTGTTCTGTGAATTGTTTCTTAGTTAAATGTTTCAGCAATAACTTGTCTGTCTGTTAATGTGTTGCTCTGAGAAAAGAGTTATCAGAATGGTTTACATACACAAGGTATCATGATTTACAATGTTTTAAATATTGCTTTATTGGAAAAAAAGCTCAAATACCCTGCTCTATTCTGAATCTCAAGAAAAATCTGAGATTGAGACTATTGTGAGAGAAAAATATTAAATTATATAAAAAGCACATTTTAAATATTTGTAGCTAATAAATATTAAAAACAATAGCGTAAAATAAAGTATTGCAACGTGGAATTTTAACCCACAAACTTATTGATAACAAATCATCACTACTAAGTGTCGTCTCTGATGAGTAGATGATAAAGCAGAAACACTTTTTAAATATTATTACACAATTATATGAATGTTTTGGATATCTAACTGCAATTTTCATACATAACATAAATTATTATGTGAATTTGTAGTTAGTTATGTATTACGATTATGACAATGCTCAGCATCAATTGGCTTTTCTAAATAATTTGACATTTTGTTTACCGTACATTTCGTTAATTTTATTGAATAATATTAATTAAGGATATCATTTTTATTTAAAACATCTATTTCATATATTATGTAATAGAACTATAATAAAAAATTAAAATTTTCATAAAATTCATAAAAATTTTTAACGTTAATTAATCTTTTTAGTGAAATTTTCAAGTAAATCAACGACATTTCTTGAACGAAGCTAACTTCCAAACCCTTACAACATCCATTATAATTGAAAAGCACATGAGCATCATACTTCCCCATTGCATTTTTTATCTAAGACCCAAAAACGAGGTTTTGATTAGGATGAGATGCGAAAACAAAAACCTTTGTTTTTTTTAAAGCAAATTTTCTCCCGTTATTAGTTTGCTTTTTATTATGATGAAGTTCTACTTCAAAGTCTCAGTTTCACTTGTACGATCCTCAGAGGCAGTTAGTCGCTCCTAATACGGTTAAACTGAGTACGGAAACATTGATTCAAAGGGGGGAACAAACTTAATTAAGTCAACATGTTTCCTATGCTGAGGCTTTGGGCAACTTCCCTGCTTTTACGCAAAGTATAGCATCCCTTTGTTTATTTTGCCGTGCAACACGTAGATTATCTAATAAATCAGATGGGGAAGTAGCGAAATAAAAGTCGCATGGAAGGGTGCTTTATTTAACTTTCTTTTTACTTTAATTAATTAGATTTTCATCAATCCGAAAATCAAAGAATTACTTTTTAGGATTAGAAGCATGTCTTTAAAGTAGAACTTGTTTGTACGTCGATGCCAAAAATAAAGCAATTTCAAAGATTAAAAACCAAATTTAATTTCTTCGTGTTTTATTACGTATTTCTTTATTGTATTTAACTTTTCTGTTAACTTAAAGAGTAAAATTTTAAAGTTTTTTGTATTTTATATATATTGTGGTTCTGCGCGTGCAATATTATAGTCAGACAACCAACCCGGGTTAGTTAGCTCTTGTTTTTGAGCTACGGTCATTTTTTTATTACATAGGATACGGCGAAATGGATGGGTGCATCAAACGCAAAATAAATTACAGTCAATTTTGTTTGCAGAAACCCTACAAATTTTTGCCTATATAGGTTTTATTTGATATCATCAACATGAGGGTGGGAGGAGAGGGTAAGTTTCAAGGTTTTTGCACCCACATTAGCAGCTTAATACTCCTTCGTTAAGTAGAAATGCTCTCACGCCAAGAGGTGCAGAAAAACAGAGCAATAAATTCCTTGTATTTCGTCCTTGGTTATTTTAGAAGCTGTAGAACATCAAAAATTAGAGTTAGTGATAAATCTATAATTGTAATGCCTTGTAAATGCATTAATGGCGCTAATAACTTATTTTATATTTGACGCAAAGTACCATTTTCTGCACAAAAAAAAGGAGCATCACTGCAAGTTAAGAAAGCGTTTCATTTGTATTTTGGCTACAAGATAGGGGACCAGAAAATATGCTGGGTACCTCAAGTATGGTGTTAGACATGTGTAGAAATTTGTCACTTCGGCTTTATGGGGGAAAATGTATGCCATTTTCTGGGAAGAAAAATGAATGCCGTTTTATGGAAGGAAAGGGGATGCTATTTAATGATTATGAGGGAACCAGCAAATCATGTTAATGATTGTTATTTCTGCATCATCTCACGAGTTAAAGGAGGTGTTATTTAGAAAAATATAAAAATTAAATGGCCTAAAATTTCTTCTACTCTGCATCTGGTCCAACATGACTCCTTGCTCCAAAGTCTCCAATATATATATATATATATATTTTAGTTTTAAAGAGTTAGCCATCCGTCTGCTAATTATTGCTTTACTTCTAAAAACAACCATGGACGAAATTGAAGGAATTTATTGGTATTTTTTTCTGCACCTCTTGACGTGAGAACAATTCTACTTAACGAAGGGATATTAAACTGCTAATATGGGTGGAAAAACCTTGAAACTTATCATCTCCTCCCACCCTTATGTTGATAATATCAAAAAAGGCATGTAAAAGCAAAAATTCGGAGGGTTTCTGTAACAAAATTAACTGTAATTTATTTTGCGTTTGGTGCGCCCATTCATTTTGCTGTATCCTATATAATGAAATAAACGACCGTAACTCAAAGCTAGAGCTAACTAATACTTTTTAAGGTAATATTCGCGTTTAGCACGCTGAAATCATTCAGAATCGGGTACTTTCATCTCAGTCGCAGAATTTTTTCAAATTTTGTTGTCCAGTGTTATAAGCTACTTTCGATTTGTATACTTATTTGATCAATAAATTTCGTTCAAGCATTAATTGAGAAATTAACAGCGGTAAATATTTGCAAGTATTCAGCTGCACAGTCATAATGATATATACTATACAGAAAATGATATAGAAATGGGTTTTTGGTTCAGTAAACCCTGATCAGAATTTGACATCAAATTTCAAAATCATAGTATCATATTTAAATAGTTTGCAAATTCGTTTAAGTTATATTTAAAAATACAGTTGCTCTAAATTAAGTAAAAAGTTATAAATAAATTAAATACTTCTAATAGTAATTAAAAGTATGATCTTGAGATTATTATACTTTACTTCTATAGCTTGGCTGAAAACTAACCTCTGCAGTTTAAAAGATTTTTTTTTTAAGTTTATGAAGTTTTATTTTATTTTTTACGAAGGCACAGAACTACAAACTATTTAACTATAGAAACTAAAAACCGTATCAATGAAGGGAAATAAACATTTATTGCCAAGATTTACTTCAAAAACATCATTCATGTAAAAAAAAATAAATTTCCTGATATTATCACCTTATGACATCATCTCTCTATGTAGGATTTAATAAAAAAATCCTAAGAAAAAAAACATTTTTAATTAAAACACTTTTTATTGTATGGAAAATTTCTTGGAACTGCTACTTCTTAGGTCCTTTTACCATCTACTTTCGGACTGAAAGACAAATAAAACTATTTTATACGATAGCTTTTATATAACAGCCTTGCATCAGACGACAAGTAAAATAAGGGACTAAGTTTAAATGACTGGTTGTCATAGCAACCTGGCATAAATATTCTTTTACCTCAATTTGGTTTAGTTAGCCCTCAGACGGTCTAAGACTCATAAAAATCTGACACCAACTAAGAAAGTTCATAAATAGCTTTTTCCTTCAATTTATTTGCGCTATATATAAATCTTCCTATTTTTTTAATCCTTATTTTTCGTATTATTGACCGTTTCTGTTTTTCTTTTGGCTCATTGAAATGAATCAAGCTCTTTTAGGCATAGTTAGAATAAAACTTTTTGAGGGGAACATGAATAAAAAAATAACAAAAAAACGTGATTTAGTTGGAAGTCTGCGGAATCTATATATTGTTGCCAGATACATTTTTAAAATTGAAAAGATTTTAATCTAAGATTTTTTAGGAGAACGTAAGATATATATACATTTAATAAGCTGTCATAGTGATTTAAAAAATAAAAGATATAGGCTAAATTTAAAATGTTCATAGAATAAATATATATGTTGAATTCTATAATAATTGCAAAAAAAAAAAAATAAATATGTTTTTAAATCATTTATTCAAATTTATGTAAGATTTGGAACATTTTGCTCTGTTTGGTATTGTCATAAGATTAAATCGTTTTTAGAATAATATGATATATTTAAAGGTCCTTGAAAACTGACATATCGTTTTTAACAAAATAGTTTATACTATTATAACATATATAATGTTTAGATATATTTTATGCTGATAAATTTCATAAGTGCAATTACAATAAATTTATAGTTTTAAAGTTTCAAACTAAAATCTAATTTCGGAATTTTATTGCTAGAAACCATATCAGCGTTGAAATGTAATGCTATAATACCGTTAATATCACTAGGACTTACTGACAATTATTATATCGGTCTTGTAATTATAATCTTGCCTGCATTCTCATTTGCATGCAATACGTAAACTATTCAAATGTGATTCCAAATTGAGTACAAACGATTACAGGCCCCGTCCTAATTGCATTCAGCTGCACTGACGATATGAGTTAAAATTTAAATAAAAGTAGTTACGTTTAAAGGTAATTGAGTATTGTATGAAAACTATACACAACACATTTTTAAAAACGCAAAAATACATTTGTATTGCATCCTTAAAAGGGGTTGTTTTCTTTGTTAAACATAGTTACTTTGTATGAAATAATTATCTTATCATATGTTAAGAGTTTTATTTAAGCAAACACCTACTTAATTTATTTTCGAAAATTCAAAAGAAATTCATTACACAACCCTGGAATTCTTCTTCAATTTGAATACTCGCATTTCAGAAATACGTGTAACTTACTAAAATTCTACATTTATATAAAGAAACTCAGAATTCAATTAGCTATTTAATTATATGACGACCTAATTTTTATTCATTATACATTTTTCGAAAACAAATCGAGCATGAAAGGAAACCCGCTTTTTCCACCACTCATATATAAACAACTAAATCTACCTTTATAGAAAAAGGGCATTAGCCTCGTGTTACTACCAATGACTTCCGCCCTTTTTCGATTAGGTGCGTAAATGTAAAAGTGCGTAACATTGAAGCGAAGGAATATAGTAAGTTAGAAGGGAATTAAGTTTGGACAAAAGATTTACCATACCACTGAAATCATCACTTTTTTGACAAGAAAAAAACCGATAGTAAGAAAACAATGAAATTAAATTATCAAAGTTTGCGCTTATCCGTCTATCGACAATATTGAATGACTGCTGCTAAAGAGAATAAAAACGCATCACAAGCTGCTCTATTTCTTTGAATAGAAATAAATACTTGTGTTTTAAAATCTAGTCAATGTTAATGTTTTTATGGTATACTATTTTGACAAATGGGTTATTTCCCATACTATGGGGACAAAAGGGTTATTTCCCATACTATTAAGTATGGGAAATAACCCACAAAACCTCAAATATGGTAAACCGAATAATGTTTTTTTTTCAGAAAAGAAACATGGTTTTCTAAGTTGCTATTGAATGCGTTCCTTTTGTCAAAAATTCGTTATTATGCTTATAGTTTAGTGATTTTAATCAATGATTTAAACAGCCGATCAAACTAGTTTGGAATTAAAAATTGGTTCTTAAAAGTAGCTTAACAAAGACTTAACAAAGTGTTTGCAAACTAGGTGTTCAGGTGTACAATATCTAATGGCTGATACTAAAGAATATAAAAACACATCACAATCTCCTCTATTTCTTTAAATAGTATTAAATACTTTTGTTTTAAAATGTATTCTATGTTAATGTTTTCAAAGTATATTCTTAAGACAAATGTATGGATATTAGCCTACAAAACCTCGAATACGGTAATCTTAAGGCGACTAATTTATTTTTAAAGGAAAAAAACACGTGTTTCCATGTTTTATTGTATGTGCTATTTTAGTCAAACACTCATCATTATGTATGGGTTTGTTTCGTCAAACATTCGTTCTTTTATATAGCGAATAACCAACAAATTTTATATAAAAATATATTAAGAATAACCTACAAAACTTCGAATGTGGTAATATTAGGGCGAATAATGTATTTTTTTCAAAGAAAAAATTTTTCTTTGTTGTTATTGAATGTGTTCTTTTCACCATAATTTCGTTATTATGCTTATCTTAGACTTATGTAAATTTCAAATGTAGGTAGTTTGGTTTCCGGATGTCAATTTCTAGTGTCTGTGAGGATCTATAACACACAAAATAACACCTCGTAATTAAGGGCCATGCTCAGGTGGCGAGTTAGACATCTAATCCGGTCACCAATGGAACTTTGAGCGATATCGTCCGGACAATGGACTCCATACCTTTAACAAAGCACGTATTTTCTAGTGTACACACGGAGACCCAGTGATGTTTGTCTTTTTTTCCAGGACATGTTATATAATTCGACGATTTTAAAGCTTTATAAAATAATTTGATGTTTTATATTTTAATAATAGTTTGGGCACTAGTAAACTTATTATTCATAATTTGATGCCTAATATAGTGATTTAAAAGCATCGTAGTAACTTTTCGTAAGTATTGATTACTTAAAAGGTAAGGCCTTGATTGTAGAATTTTTGTTCCTATACAAATAATCATCAGTATGTTTTACAATATAAATTGCAGATCAAGTTTCTATGAAAGATACTGTATTGACAAAATGGTAAATTTTCAAAAGTACGGTAAGTGATGAAACACATTGTTTTCTGTAGGCTGTAGTTCAACCTTATTAGTCAAAGTGGATGCTTTTGTAAGAATGTAAAAATCATCTATATTATAAAAAAATAAAATCTGTATTTATATTTGTTTCTGTACAGAGGTCATTCGGAACTTTTTGAATATAATACAAATTTTCTATGACTTTTATTTAGATGCGTAAGTAATTTTTTCGTGTTGCTTGCCGAAACGAATATTAGAAAAAGACGAATTGGAAACAATTAGAAAGCTAAAAATAAGGTAAGATTTCTTTCCTTTTCAGATAATCAGTCTTAATTAATTACTAAGCATTTGTTTTCGAATAATGTATAATTAGACAATAATTTAGAAAGTAAGTTTCTGGTATGGTGTATTTTCTTGAAACATTTATGCAATTTTTGGTTTTAGCAGAGTTTTCACATTCTTTTTTTTTTGCCTTTTATGTTCATGTTGAAAATATTATTTAATAGTAAACTGAAAAGATTGTCTCTCTTAAATGATCATATTCAAAAACCAAATTGAAATATTGTTCAAAAGTTAATCTTTAAATTTATTAAAATGACGTCAATTATTTGTTCGAAAAGTAAAATAGTTGACTATTGCTGCCCAATATTGAATATGCTTTTTTATGTAATAAGTGGAATGAAACCTTAAAGTTTGGTTCATTATTTCAGGTTTCTTCCAAATGGAGACAATCTTTTTTGTGAAGACAAGGGCAGAATATGCTGTGAAGAAGGTAATTATTAAGAAATGAAATAAAAGTATCCTAAAGAAATTTGTCATAATCAAATTCATACATTAAAAAAAAACATTGTAACTGGTAGAGAAAATAAAATTTTAGTTCCCATTTAATATTGCTGTAAAACAAGAAATAGTTGTTAGAATATTGCAAAATTTGACAAGAAGATTTATGACTTGGCACAGTGTTGTTTAGAGAAAATCTATTTACTAAGGTTATAGAGTAATGGAGAAAGGCTACAAAATGTCCTTGTCGAATATCAAGAAAATATCTTTAAGAATCAATATTTTACATTGCCGCTCGGACCCTGAAACCTAAAAAATATGTAGAATTTTTGCAGTAGCTGCCACCTAAAATCGTTTTCCCTTACGATGTATAAGCATAAAAAACAAAATCCCCAAACACAGCAATTGATTTAAATTAAAGCTTTTAATAGCCATAAGTGAAACATTTTATTAACTTTTTTTCATAAATTTAATTGATATTCCTTATTGTCTGCTAAATTAAGTTGCAGTTATAATAAAAATCGGTTACGGACATAATTTCCACAGCCGAGACCCGACAAGCCATTAACCCGACAACCAAAACCCGACAGGACATAACCACGACAAGGACAATCCTGACAGTGACGAAATTCCGACAGAGTTGAAATCGTGACAAATCACTATATTAATGCCGTTATGCTTAATTAAGAGCAATTTAATTAATATAATTTTTTGCATTTTTGCTGTCGGGATTATGTCCAAGACCCAATAAAAATTTAGTAAAATTATCTGCTCTGAAAACAGAAAATAAACTTATCGTGACATCGTTCTTTATATTTATTTCTTAATAATGATTTACAATTTTCGAACAAACAATCTATAATTTTTATTTTTACGTCTTTATGCAATAATACGTTAAAAAACGGCTTAAAGGTAAGTTAAAAATTACTACATTATGAGTATGCCAAAATTAGAACTTTCTGTGTCGCTTTCTAAATATACATATAATAAACCATTAAAAGAACTGTATTGTGATATATACTATGATGTTATTTCAAACTTATTAATATAAAAAATGTATATTCCTTTAAATTATATTCTTATTTGAGGGGGGTCTCTATTCAATCGCTGATTCGTCGACAAACAGTAGAAAGATGTCCGTCCGGACGTATAGACAGACGGACAAACAGTAAGAAAGATGGGTATCTGAGGTCTTATCTTTCTAACAAAAAAACTTTTTTAAACCCAACGTAACGGATAGAACCAATTTTGGAAGGTGAGGGGGGGGGGGGGTAAGATTCGGATATCTTCAGCATGTCAATGCCTACTTTTTAATTTTTTTTAATTCTTTCGAATTTAAAAAGGAAAGCAAGCTAATAATTATTGGGCTACGAATGAATAAACATAATGAAATTTTAAAATTGTATTTTTTTCTTAGTGTACACATTAATGTTCAGATTATTTTTTTCGCTACATCCGTTTTAATAAAAGATTATTTGTTAAATCATATTAAATTATTTTAGTTTTATGGTTATATTTTTTTGACATTCCTGGGTAATGATGTAAATTTTGAATTCATTAATTAATATTTTTACTTTTAGTTTTTAGACGTCACCACTAAAAATTAAGTATTTTATAAAATAATAAAATAAAATTTAAACAGGAAGATTATGCTTAACATATTAAGAAATAATTATTATAAAAGTATAGCTAAATTAAATTACTCGTTTACAATAACATGTGATGGTTTAAAATGACGAATTTTGAAATAAATACTATTTTGAAATGCCGTCAGTGCGGGTAACTTTGGTCCAAAATCAGTTTTTTTTTACAAAAGAAGAAAAATTTAACTACAAAAACGATTTAAACACTTAAAAATCATTATACATTCTAAGTATTGTACCTTTAGGAATAATATCCAAACACTTTTGTTAAATTTTATAAATTAAAAAAAAAATTGGTGTTATTTTAAAAAATTAGGAAACTGTTAGGATCCGGGCGGGTAACTTTGGTCCAAGCATGAAATGCATAAGAAGCATACTTTTTAACCTTCTTTAAGACTGTGTTACCGAATTAAATAGTGATATTAAAATGTTTAAACCTAAAAATATCAAAGTTATAAGACACATAAATATTAAAAATGATATATAACTTAACATTTACATTACAGTGCATCGTAGAATGACATTACATGATGAATACCAGTTTTGATTGTCGCTTAAAAGAAAAGTAAACTTCTATTTTAATAAGGGAAAAATAACTTCTTTTTAGAAGCTTGACTTAATAACAAATATATTTATTAAAAGCAAACGATTGTACTATAAAAGGAAAATAGGAAAAAGGTATTATATTATATATATATATATATATATATATATATATATATATATATGATATATTATATATATATATATTATAATTATATATATATTATAATATATATATTATTATATATATATATATATATATATAATATATATCATATATATATGTATATATATATATATATAATTCTATATATATATATTATATAATATATATTATATATATATATAATATATATATATATATATATTATATATATATATAATAATATATATATATATATATATTCGTAATTAGGAATTTGAAATTTCGACATTTGCGATTTTGAGTGTTGTACGTATCTTGAATTTTATCTTTATCTTTTTAATGTTTAAAATCGTTTGATTTTTTTAAAAAAAATTATCTCAAAAATGGGTAATCATAAAAGTAAGACTTCTTCAAAAATAGTTAAACAGAATACACTTTTACATACATTTGTTTAAGTGCAAAGTTATATAAAGAAATCTTTACATCTTGGACCACAAAATTACCCGCATTCATCGGCAAAAGTTTCCCAGTGGCCAATATTTAAATATAGCATAAAAAGTATTCAACTTAGAATAAAACAAATGGTGTAATATTTATCCCCATTAATAAAATAATCGAATAGAGGGTTTTATTTAGTTATTTTCAATATTTTTTTAGGTATTCCAGACAAAAGTTGGACGAAATAGATTTTTGTCATTGAATGCTCATAAGAATGAAAACGTCAATTGTAGTATTGCCAGAATTATAATTAGAATTTTTTTACATGAAAATGAAAGGCAATGTTTCCACCTTTCCAAAAATGTAAAACAATTTAAGATGGGATCATTTTATGAAGATAAATTAAGAAACATTTTTTTTCCGACACGTGGACCACAGTTACCCTCCATGGCCAAAGATACCCGCTTTGACGGTAGCAAAAGTCATTTTGCAATTTAATACTTAAGAATGTTCACATGTTTTTCGAAACGATTTATTAACAACTACAATAATCTGTTTATATACTTTATATTTATTTTTTATACATCAACTAGTACCTATCTCTCCTGGACTTCTTTATATATCGAAAAATACTATTTACGAGTCCCTTTTTATAACCACTTTTCTCTCTACAGAAAAACATATTATCCTTAATATTCCTAAAGTCTTTCTCTTCGATAAGGCAAGCGAGGGCGAAATATCGAACAACGATTCCAAAGTACTTAATCTTCCACGCATTGTAGAGAACCACCTATTTCGCGAGCCAGCCCTTTCGGCCCTCAGCCACACTTATCTGCTTTCTTTTGACAAAACTCTAACCAAATTGCTCTGAAAAAAGACAGCAAAGTGGTGGCTACCATTGGAAATTCTATCTGCAACGAGACGGCAGGGTCCCACTTGTTTGGTTGACAGCGGCTATTGTTGTAGAAGTTGAGTACAATGTACATGCTTTCTTATTAAATCTATGGAGTGCAATGACTTAACACCGAGTACGATGTATCTATAAGGCTGCATTAGTTGTCAGCTTAAGTGTCACTTTATCGCGGCTCAAAATTTCGAGCCTCGTCTTCAGTAGCCTGCATGTAGCTCTAGTGAGACGCTAATATGGGTGTGTGAAGACTCTTTCTGGTATAATTATAAAACTTTTGTCTATATCTCTTAGAAAAAATAGCAATTGTCAATGTTTTTACATAGGATTACGTATTTTTATATCGATTTCATAATAGAATATTGGTAAGCTGAAATTCCAGGGGAGATAAAGAACACTATTGCGTTGTGGAATTGGTCTATTTGATTTGATATATTTCTTTTGAAAAATGCATTACTCAATATTTAGAATTTTTCAATCGCCATAGACCTTCATTATAATTCTTAATTATTATGTCATTTTACACACAATTCGAATGGGAGCAATAATAGGTCCAAATCTCAGCAAAATTAAGACAATCCATACACGGCACATTACACTGCAGATAGTCTACACAAAACCCGATATATTATTCTACTAAAACAATTCTACATATATCCAGCATTAAACACTATATGATATTACGAACCACATAAATATACCTTAATATCAAACACCGCACATCCACACAATATTATAAAATAAACAAATTCTACTGAAATTCATTAAATTGTCTTTTAAATCTTTGTCAAACTTACGCCATGACTTCCTAAATGGTATTTTTGAGTCAGGAAAAAACGAAATCACCTTTGAATTGATTTCCTAGTAGCTCATTAATTTTATTGAAGAACTACGAAAACGCATATTTACAAGGAGGCAATAAGGGGGCAAGCATAGAATTTGTGCGGTAAATACTGTCGTGTGCTAAATCCTGGCATTGTTTAAAAGAAATAAAGTACTTTGGATAAAGCTTTTGGAAAGGTATTTAGGTAAGTCATAATGCGAAATTAAAATAAAGTAGGTTTATTTTGTTTGTCTTTAAAGATCTCAAATTATTGGGAAAGCAGTTTTGGTGAATCGGGCTTTTATATTTAGAAGCATGTTTTTATTTGAGGATTTTGATTAAATACATTAAGTAAAAGTTTAAGAATGTATTTTATCACTTTTACTAAATACTTACAAAAATATTGTGACAAATCTGATTGACTCTAAGCTACATTTGTTTTACAAAAATATTGTAAATGCTTCGGTTTTTTATTCTGATTTTTTGTGAAATATTCATTTAACTTTGTTAATAAGTAAAACTTAAGAAACAACTTAAATTGGTATAATTTAAACCGATTTCTATGTTTAAATTAATATATATTATTAACCCTTGAAGGACCATTACTACGTTCACAGAAAAAATTCAAAATTGACTCGTCCGCTATCGTTTGGTAATAAGTAAAATATTCAGGTCGAACATAAAACTTAACCCTCCACTCTAACTTTGTTGTAAAACAGGCCCGAATACGGAATAGTGACTGTTAAAAATAAACAAATGAACAGCAGGAAAAAAAAGTTCTAAAATCGTTTAATTAAGATGAAAAATATGACACTATGATGTAAAAAACTGTAGTTTGTAGGAAGTTCGTGAGTAAAATAGTTGAAAAGTTTATATTTTTAAAGACACAAAACAGAATTGAAAATATGTCGTCAAACATCTGCGATATGCTTAGCAAAAAGAATAAAATACTTTTTTGCTTAAATATTGAAAATTTGGGTTAATATAAAAAGTAAACAATTTGAACCAGCATTTACGTGAGTTTCATTTCACTACCACAAGTTAGGGATTTATACACCAAACAAACTTTTCACAATATATAATAAATTATGAAAATTTTAAGAACTATGTGAAAATATTAAAAAACTATTTTTTATTAATTTTAATTTCAGTTTAAAACATAAAAAATTATAGTTTGGATTCATAAACAATCAATAGTAATTTACGTTATTCATTACACAAGACCAAGACTCCACTAATTACTTTTGTTTCTGATCTGATTTTCAATGTTTTTTTTTTCATATAAAATGTTTTTAATGTCAATGTTCTAGCAGTTGAAAGCAGTTATTCTACATTTCTTAAAAAAATACATATTATGTATGTTATGTTATTATGCGTTTCATGAATTCTAAGTATATTTAAACAGTCAATATATAAACAAATACTAAAAAATACACTCAAAACTAAACTTTTTGCTAATTTCCTTATCTTTATATGTGTTAAAAATTTAATGAAATCGTATAGACTTTAAAATAAATAAATATTTGCTATTGTAGAAACCGCTTTATTTACATTTTACTTGCATAAATTTAAATAACTTTACCATTAAATACTCTTTGAATAAAAATAACACAGGAAACTATATAAAAATGTTAATACGAAATTATTTTTTTTTCAAAGTTGATTCGAATATTTGGTTTGTGCCCGAGGTTATTTCTCGTCAGCACAAATTATTATTTCACAATCATTTTGTTTGAAAAATTGGATAATAATAAGATTAGGCTTTTTTATTTAATAACTTTCCTGTCTTAATTTTTAGGAAAATTATTAATTTAATATCTACTTTACTCGCGTTTGAAATTACGTGTTACTATAAAAAGAAAAATTATGTTATTGGAAAAAGAATAATTTACCCAGGATAGCATAGTAA
The DNA here is from genome assembly GCA_019343175.1 of Oedothorax gibbosus. Classification (NCBI taxonomy): domain Eukaryota; kingdom Metazoa; phylum Arthropoda; class Arachnida; order Araneae; family Linyphiidae; genus Oedothorax; species Oedothorax gibbosus. The sequence goes on along the minus strand of CM033282.1, from coordinate 1,476,495 downwards.
AACTGATTGCAATTATTTTAAGGTTGAAAAATTGTGATATTAGATCAATTTATCAATTAATTTTAGGTTATATTTAGTTATGAATTTGAAGAATATAGATTTAAAGGCATAACACTTTATAATATAAAGGTTATTATCTTTATATTTAAATATCTTCTAAAACATATCTTCAATAAAAGCATTTAAATTTTAATTTTTTATTGTGAAAAACACGCTGCAACTTTAATTGTTTTTGGGACAGCAAAAAGCTCTTCATCGTTTTTTTTACGTTACAATAGTCATTCTTCAAAAAATCCAGTTTAGAAAACAAACTGAAAAACCTTGAAAAGCAGATTAAACCAGTGCATCTTATTACTCCACATCGCAAAACGAAAGTCACATAAATTTGAAAAGCAGAATGACAGATTACCTTTTTTTCTTTTCGTGAAATTGATAATAAGTCCAATAGCTAAATGTAATAAATAGGATTATGTGATGTTAATGGCATAAATAGATAACGCATGGCCCCACACTTTTCATCAAAAGAAGCTGACGACAATGCCACATAAAAAACAATTACTTTCATATTGATACTTAAAGGAAAAACTAACTTAGATTGAAGAAAATGCAAATGTAAAGCAGCTGCAACCGACTGCTCAAGAAGTTCATCGTTGGAGAGTCAATCCGATAATTAAATTTTGGTTTCTGTTGAATTAAATTTGCATTTCCTGGTTGTGATATTGCACCACGACGTCTCTCAACATTTTGAAATTTTGGTCAGATACAGATTTAACTGACATTTATTATAAAATTGTAAATTCAGAAGTTAATAGGAACCGCAAAAATATTTTATTAATAAACGATTCTATAATATGTTTGCATAGTATTTAATTAAGAAACGATAATATGTTATACTTGGATATTATTTAATGGAGAAGCGATTATGTGATATACTTGGATAATATTTTAATAATTAACGATAATATGATATACTGGAATTAAAGTTAACTTGAATATCTATTAGATTATAAGTCATTCGAGGATAAAAAAACAATTTTTCCCATCTTTGTTGGCTGTTATGATGATTATCGTTGTGGTACAAGTAAACCCTTTTGTAATTCTTGTAAAATAAAAATAATAATATTAATTCTAATTCTGACCATAATATAATATATCTGCACATTTGCTTTAAATTCAGGATTTTAACAGTATTTCGAATGCAATGCCTCGTTTAATACATTACCAAATATAAAATTTGCCACTCGAAAATTAGTTTTCTGCTTAAGTTTATCTAAATAAACAAAATATAAGAAAAGTAAATACCATAAACTTAAAGAATTTATGTATGATAAATTAAGTTACATAAAACCAAGTTTTAAAAATATATACTTTTTTTAATCCGAAATAAAGGCGTCGTCAATGCTTTAAACTGGCATATTAAACACGACGAAATAGTATTTTTCCCATAGCCACACACACACATATTAACTTAATTCAATTCTTCTGCGGCTAAGAGAAAAAAAAACACGCGTTATAAGGAATTGTTGTTTACTAAATTAATTAAACTTTTGCAATTATAATTACACAATATTTGCATACTTACTTTACTTCTTTGGAAAGTGTTAGTTACCACTTTGGTAAACTATTGATAGGATTTTTTAAGCACATTGGTATATCTTATGTTTTAAATAAAGGTTGTCCGCTCGATAATTCAACTTGATTCCCCGTAACTTGAGGGGCCAAGAGTTCGGAAGTGCCTTTAGGAACAACCGTAAGCAAATAGCAGCAGAGTTGGATAAGCAAATATACACTTTTATTCCACAGAAGCTATCGAAGTTTTTCATTTCAAAGGGAATTAACTTTTTTGTGGATTTCGTTTTTTTTGTGCTTTACGAATTCAACGAAATTTATTTAGAATAGCGACAACATTGATTTTAGTTTATTTTCCTTTTGTTAAATTTCATTAGAAAAGGAGATTATGGAATTCGATTGTCGTACCACTTCGTGGAAAGCTTTGTTTCAGTGATGAATAGTCAAGCTGACATCAGTTTTTTAAGAGTAGTTTAAAGGATAAAAGATTTGCGATGGCAATTGTCGCGTACATCACCTCTCTCATAAATTTGTAAATTGAATTCATTTTTTCTTTCAATTTATAATAAAAATGTTTTCGGCAGAAACATTAACAGATAATGCCATATATTTTTAATTTAAATTACCATTACTTTATCTAATAAGTACATTTAAATATTAAAATTATAAGTGGCTAAAAGTTTCCGTCAAGTTTAACTGAATGGTGTAAAAGAGACTTTTTAATTAAGCAAACTTCTTCGCAGTTGGACCTGGTAAAAGTGGTTGGTTGGGTTTTAATAGAATCAATAATCTTCTTTGTAAGAGACTCACCGATAATCGACCTCGCCTACTGAGAGGGGCTTTGGTAATTTTGTAATTTAATAGTTTCCGACGTCTATTTCTAACCTTCTTCAGGAGCTTTAACATAGCCAATTACGCCTCGTAATTTAGAACTGCGGTCAAGTAACGAGGCCGATATCTGAGCTGGTACCCAACTCTACTTCGAGCGACATCGTAACGCTATCGCCGTCGGGACATTGGATTATACAGATTTAACGAGCACGTCTGTCACATTGCACTCGAGGAACCCCGTAATTAAGTCGATTTTTTACAACAAATATCCGTCTATAGGATATGGCTGGGTTTTGAGTGCGAGACCTACTGTATGAGAGGCATACGTTCTGACGACCGGACTACGGAGCCGCGTCTGATTACTCTTTACTAAACATTTCCGGCTGCTGCCCTCTGCATGTTTCTAGCCACCAAGATGATCTGAAACACAGCCATGTAAGCTTCGCAATTTTCAGTCGTGGTCCAGTGACGAGGTTGACACCTTAGCTGGCACCTAACTCAGCTTTCTAGCAATATGCATTTTAAACTTATCCATATATTTGATCCAGGTAGTTTTGTTTCTTTTAATAGAAAGATACACAGCTGTTCTGCTACGTAAACTAGATTCGAGATCCAATGCCGCCAATTTTGTTACTTCTAAAAAATAAGTATGCGAGTTTTAAATTTTATCTTCATAAAAAAGAAATTTGGTTTTTTTTCGTTAAATAATTAAAACTAAATCTTAATTCAGTTCCTAAATGGATAATAACCTTTTTGTGTTTGAAAACTATTAATGTTTCATCAACATTATATAAAAACAGTAAAAAAAAAGTCAATATACCATATTTATATTTAAAAATTTAGATGCAATACAAAATAAAGTTTTATTTTATTAAATGTACGAATATATAATCAAAACTTGAAAATACCTCAATATTATAAAGTGATTAAAATCCCAAGAAACATAACACTAAGACAAACTCTCTTAATGGCCTAAAATCTTCATTTGATTCGATTAAACTCCCAAAAAAATCAAACACTCTAAAGTCAAAAATGATCTTCCTAGTCTCTATCATTAAGTACTATCCTTTGTTAAATGCAATTTGCTGAGGAACAAAAGAAGCTTATCTCGTTCCATTGTTTTAAATCAAGTTTTCTAATGATATCTCATAGAAGTTTTCTGCGTTATATAATGAACTTCCACTACGCTGATAATGAAGACGATTCCAGGAATTCAAAATCTCTTATCTATTTAAAAACGATTTTTTTTGCTTCATTACCATAAAACAGAAGACTAATAATGTATTTTTTTTTATTCCGAAAAAAGAATAAATGTTTAATTGGATTGTTAAGTAAATTTGGTGTCAAAATTTTATGAATTAGTATTGTAAGGAACGAAGTGCTGTATTATAAGATTGGACACAATTCATTTTTTCCACTGAAGGAAAGGATTGAAGGAATTCAAGTGGCTAACAATAGAGCTAACGTGTACTAAATTCATTATTTGTGAAAAAAAAATATACGTTACTTTGTTATAGGTTTTTAGTTAAAGTTTGTTAATCGCATATTGTTTTGAGATAAAAATCAAAACAGGATTTTCTGAGTTATATTATTCTTAACAACTGGTTCAAATTGAAATTTACAATAAAAAGAATATATTTTTTAGTTTTATTTTAATTGCACATTAAAAATAATTTAAATATAAAACTTATTCGAAAAGGTCAATTTAATTTGTCTGAAATATAGATACGCATGGAAATTGTTATGCTAAAAAACCATTTGCAATTTTAATTTCAATAATATCTAGAGAGATTTGGCGAAATAAAACTCATTTCAAAAAGTAACGCACAAAAAAATATTTTGTCGTCAACAGTAATACATCAGCTGGTGGGCATCAATATAAAAAAATAGTTTAATTCAATTAATGTAGATATAATTTTACCAAAACTTGATATACTTTATTATATTTTTATTAAATACGCAAGTCCCTGTAAAACTAGCGAAAATACCAGTTAGTTTTGATAAGCTGAAATAATATTGCATCTTTAAAGAACTTGAGGTTTTAATGAGATTTATAAATATCACTGTATCTGTACGGTCAAACACTGAAAAAAATAATTGTCAATTCCTCCTAATTGGTATAAAATCTTTGATCTTGAATTCTTACGACCCCGAACTGAAACTTTATAAGTACCAAAGAGGTTTCGCAAGCAGGATTTTCTTTCTTTAATACCTATAGGCCGATTTAATTTCAAATACAAACTAATGCCTCTAGTATTACACTTACATGTATTAAAAAAACTTCAATTTGTTCCGCTTTTCAGCGTTTTTAATGAAATTTTCGCTGTGGAAAAATGCAATGCTTTTAATAATAAAAGCGTCCCTCACTTCAACGTAAACAAAACAGAGGAATTCTTTAAAAATGAGTCATTTTTATAGCCCCCAGCTCTTGTAATTAAAATCCATTAATACGCCTAGCATCGTTTTAATATGAAACTCACGCGGGCTAAAGGCGGACCTCGACGTCTATTGTTGCAAGAGGGAGGGAGGGGATAAAACATTAATTGTTTTCACCACAACGAGAACGGGGGCTGGGATACGAAAGAAGCAACTGTTTGTTTGTATCATCTTGTTGTTGAGAGAGGTGGTAAAAATTAATGCATTCGAAGGGATGGTGCGGCATTTTTGAAATTAAAATAAAAAAAATTAGAAATGGTACATTCAAATCCTTTGAATAAAATTATAAAATCTTAATTTGTGTTTTTATTAATATGACATTAATAAAATACTGAATTTGGAGCTCTAAATTATCTGAATGGAAGCACCTACACTGTAAAACGAAATCAGTTAAAAAAAAGAATATTTATGTTATTTTCCTACTTGAAATATCCATTATCTGTAAAACTTATATATCAGTTTGTAAAAATACATATTTTCTCTATAAACAGATAAAATACACAACCACTGCTACAGATTGCACTTGTTGGGAACAGATTATTTCTGTTTGATTATGAACAAAAAAATCTGATAAATATAAAATACTTCCGTGGCTGTGATTGTGTAGTAGTCAGTATGCCTTGCTTCTAGACCGTCGACAAGGGTACGTATATGGGTTATGGCTTGACTTTTTCTTCTTTTTTTTTAAATGTACCCAGCAACACAGAAAATATTGTCTGTATTGCTTAGCTACGGCAAAATTCTATCAACAGATTTTTCTGTTCAACAGAATTATAATTAATTTCTGGAAACTTTTATTCTAGAAATTTCCTGTATTACATATAACAGGATTTTTTTACAGTATAGAAATGAACACCTTCCCACAGCACACTCATTAGTGTGCTGTAGAAACACTGCTAATATTATGCATTCAGTTAACATAAAATCAAAAAAACTTTATTATGGGAAGTTTGGACGTTTCACCGGCGTGTGGTCAGACAGACGCGATTGCTTTTGCAACAATCAAATTGAATACTGGAAATTAAACTTTTAGGCTGTGCAAAGGTCCGTCTATTCTAGAGGGAATTTCCAACTCAAATTTTCAGGAGCTTAGGTACGTTTTCTGAAAGTGAATTTTATGATAAATATGATGCGTTAAACGCCGCTGATGAAAAAAGGACATTCATAGACACTTGAGGTATGTTCCTACTGTAACCTATATGAATTTCAATTTCAAGGACATTGTTTTTTAGTTTCCAAAATAATGTGCAGAATCTATTCTCTTACATCCAATCGCCATTTCGTTTGGTTAGCTGTTATATCTAGCATAGATATTGATATCTAGCATAAGATTAAGATAATTCGAAACACTGTAATATTTTATTGTAATTTGATGTAACGTTACATCGAAAAACAGGTAGGCACTACCTTTATAGATAAGTAGCCGACATTTTATTTTTGTATCAGAAAGGAATATATAAGAAAATCCATTTACTAGTGGGTTCACAAATGTCCGCGTAACAACATTACAAAATATCATTTTATTATAAAGTTTATTGTAAAAATTGCCATATATGGTTTAACGTTTACCCTATAAAGTAGAAGAAAGCTTTGAAACTTCCCCTTACTTTGGGGGATTAACGTTACAAGAAACTGTACGGAGGACTGTACGAGTTGTAGCTAAACGTTTAAATGTGGGGACCATATTAAAATAACTGTACATAAGTTAAAATTTTCAATTAGTAAAATTCAAATTTAAAATTAACTGTTTAAAAATATAAAGCAGAATCCACGGTCACAAATTAATAAATATAAAATATACTTCTCATTTCTACATAATAGAACTATTTCAGGAAAACACTGTTTATAGAAATGCATGTTCCACAAATGAGAAAGGTGAAACGAAGCACTTAAAAATTTATTCATGTGATTCTTTTAATTCTTTCGATGTTTTAAAACGATGAAAAATACTGCTAGCTTTGTTGTGGCTGTGCGTTTAATGTAGATTATTAATTTTTTCATCTCGTTTGTGTCTTATCAACAGTGAAACGAATTATGATGGTTTTAATTAGTCTTTTATCTTGTTGAGTTGCAGTATATTTTTACGGTGTTCACCGCAGAGACTTGAGTGAACTTTTAATGTTAATCTGAATTATGAGTTTTACATTGCTTATGGTTCCTGTTAATTTATTTGATGTTTAATTTAAATTATTTGATACTGTTGATTAAAGGTTTTTTTTAAAACCTAGGCCTTTTTGTGTGTGAAGGCGATGATAAATATTTAAATATTGTTTTTACATTATATATTTTCTTTCTCTAACTAGTGAATACTTATTATTTAGTATTTGGTTTCAATTAATTGTTGCGTTTGGAATCTATAAAATTCAATTTTTTTTATCGTTTAAAGATTAAAAATTTTTGCGTAACAGAAAAGTTTGCATAATGTAAAAATACAAGGATTGTGTATTTAGTAATTATACATTTATATGAATTGCTAAATGTAAAAAAAAATAAGTCCACATAAGTATAACTGTTCATGCATCTTAATTCGCTGAAGTTTGGAAGAAAGAAGCACGGGGGTGAGAATTTATCTTTTTTTTTTGGAGATGACCACACATTTTACATTTAACGATTCATATAAGCTTATCTTGATTTAAATTTTCGTGGCAAAGATGTTTTAAAATACGAAAGTATTTGTTAAATTGAAAAAATCAGCTTTACCGTTTAATTCGTTTTTACGTTTACCGAATTTTACTTTGTGAATAAAAATACTATTAAATATCTACGCGGAAAATGATACTTGGCGATATTCTATAAAAATTGAAATATTAGTATACACAGCACAACAGCAAGGTAATCCATAATTAATATAAAAATATTAACTTAAATTTGTGCTTTTATAGAGTGTCTTATAACAATCAAACTTTAATTGAAAATATATTCATATTTTTTGCATGAATTTTCCATTAAAAATCATTTATATTTACTAACATTTTATGATATACAAATAATGCGTATTTAAATATTTATATTTGCTATTAAAATGTCTCCACTTTTAAAATAGCCCATTGAAAAGCAGACAAATTATTTTATTTTTCAGTCGCAAAAATAAAAAACCTTTATTTCAAATACAACTTATATATACAAAAATGTTTTTTGAAAATGTTACTTTTTAGCAATAGAAAATTTCCCAAAAAGAATAATAAAATAATTTGAAAACTGTTATAATTTTCAAATACTATATTTTGATCAGATAATCGCAGATTAAATTGACTATTTCACAGAAACAAACATATAATATTTAGTAATTTTTAAATCTTAATATACATTTGATTCTTCATTTAAGCCAACCAATTAAAAAATATATAAGTTTTAAAATATTTAGTTTGAAGTTGTTACAAGATAAATTTACTTAATCAGTTTACATACATAAATAAAGCTGTCCAAATAAAGTGTCTTGACACGAAAACTTTAATATTTAACAATACATAATTTAATAATGAGTAACTTCATCATTAACAATTTAATGCTTAGCAAAGTAATTCTCGTATTTCCTCATACATAAACTATTTATTGGTCGATAAATAACTATTTAACGAATACTTAAGTTATAAAGCATAGGTTATGGTAAGACTTACAAAATATCTGTCTCGCCACGTCATTTACTATAAATCGTTTATGCATAGATATTTACTTAAGTTTACTACTGGGGCTCTTTTTAATCTTTCAGATTATAAAAATATTTGTATAAAAGGTTAATCTTAGGTAATGTTTATATGGATTCTTATATGTTTTAGAGATGATGTTATTGCAGATCCAGATAATTTCATATTTTCAATGCGTTTAAGTATTTTTTTAATGCACAGAATTGAAATAGTTTTTACTGTTCGGCTACTTTCTTAAACCAACATTATTCTTTTAATTGAATTAAAAACAGAAAACCCATTCATATAGTTAAACGTAGTTGTTTAGGATACAATTTGAAAATGATGTATCAAAAATAAATAACTATGTATTTTATTAAATTTCTTTATAATGTAAATCCTTAAAGATTATTACATATATGTTATTAAATGATAATGACAAATTTTATTTCGTAAATGAATTTATCGAAGCGGTTGGGGTAGGATTCAAAGATGAATTTTTACAAATAGGATCAATAACTACGGGATATAACCTACCTAAGAATACAATATAAAAATACAAAACTAAATTGGAATATAAATTCATATATATTTTTTTAATGTTAGGTTATAGTTCCACATACGCAATATACGTGTGTATATATAGATAAGTGTTTAAAAAATAATAAAATGATTAAGCATAGGTTTGAATCCGAATCGCAAAATAGCCTTTCAATCCCCACAATTCGCCCAACTCAATAAATCCTCCTCCAAGGTAAAATATTCAATATACCAAACTTCGGTCTTCCGGACTTTTTTTTTCTATATCTCCTACACAAGAGGAGAGGTTAGTAAGTAAAACAAATCACTACTGGGACTTTTCCTTTTCGTTGGCTAGCGAAAAGATCGATTTCGTAAATGAGCCTCTAATAAAAAAGCCTGCCAATTCCGGAACTCTGTCAGCCACGTCATAGCTCCGCTAATCTCCCTGCTAACGAACCTACCCCATGCTGCGTATGAATCTCAGGTAGGGTATCCTTAGGGACTGGCAAGCCATACAAAAAATAAAGTATGGCCGCAAGAATAAAAAAGTATGGCCTGCATTTGGTAGGTAAACTTTTGCTTTCTACTGACAGGCATAAATAATGAGTTCAGAACTGAGCTAACAGCTTCGTAATCCAGCAGTGCTGAATAACCTTGTGCTGTGAAATATTAGGGTTTACTTTATAGGAAAGAGAGTCAAAGATTTTGGAGGGCTTTTCTGAGTTTAAAAGGAATCATAAGGACTTACGCGGAGAGATCTTTATCGCTGAGCTTATATCTAGATTTATAGGTCAGGATTCGCTGAATTTTATAGATGTATATATGAGACTATTTTTTTCAAATACATTTTAAATGGTGGTTTTACGAAATGAAATAAAAATAAGTCCTTTCTGAAAATGTACTTATGTATTTTCTATAGCCATATTTTATATATAATTTTTTATATACAGGGTGGTTATAATTAAAGTTACGATTTCAAAAATCGATAATTTTAAAACTACTCGTCAGAATGACCTGATATTTTAGCAGAACAATCGTAAGGCAATGGAATTTTGTTTGGCGAAGGAAAAAAAATAGTTCAAAAATCTGCCGATAGATGTCGCTGAAAGGGTAATATCAGAGGAAAGACTAAAAATGGATTCGTTAAACATAAGAATGTTGTTAGCCAACTGAAAACAATAGAGTTCAGGGTTTTTCTAAACATTTATTTGCAAAAAAACGAATACGTGTTTACGGCAACAGTGATAATGCCAAAAAAAAGTGCTTCATGGAACAAACATCTTACTGATGATTAAGGCATAAGTTGTTCGATATGACCTCCGCCTTGTTCAGCTACTAATTGGAAGCGCAGAACGGCATGATCCACAACAGATCGGAGGGTATCTGTACTAATGCAATGGATGTTGTGTGTGATGCTTGCCTTCAAGTCGGCTAGATTCAGAATCCGCCCGCTGTAAACAACATTCTTCAGGTACCCCCAAAGCCAGAAATCACACGGGTTTAAATCGGGGGAGCGTGGCGGCCATGTTGTTGTAAAATGGCGGCTTATGATCCTATCAACTCCGAATTGAGCATTCATCAGCTGCTTCACTGGAGTAGCAATGTGCGGAGGAGCGCCATCTTGAATGAATATTGTGCGATCCACACACGGACGCTGCTGAAGTGCCGGAAGGACATGGTTGCGCAAAAGTGCTTCATACCGCTTTCCAGTAACGGTGCGGGTAACAGGACCCGCAGGTGTGATCTCCTCGAAGAAAAACGGACCGACGATAAACGTTGTCTTTATTCCGCACCACACAGTGACTTTTTTAGAGTGAAGAGGTAATGACTGTAGCTGGAACGGATTCTCGGTCGCCCATATCCTGCAATTTTGCGTATTAACAGAACCGTGTAAATGGAAGTGGGCTTCATCAGACCACAGAATGTTCCATGGCCATTCGTTATGTCCACTTCCATCCGGGCAAGAAATTGTAGTGCAAAAGATTCACGTGATTCCAGGTCAGCAGGTAGCAACTGCTGCACATGAGTGATCTTGTACGGGTAACAGCGCAAGATGTTCCGTGCACCGTGCTGATCGGGATATCCAGCATTCGGCTCATTCCACGTGAACTGCTGATTCCAGTGTCACTGTTCGTCTGTTCTTGTAATGCTGTGGCCACATCTTCCACTTCTGCAGCCGAAACTGGTTTCCTTCCTCTACCCCGTTTCACGTCAAATGAACCAGTCTCTTCGAATTTAGCAATCATTTTTCTCAGTCCATTTGTGGTTATTGGACCCGATTTTAGGGATTTTAATGTCCGAAACCTCCTAATAGCTGTAAGTGCACACTCATCGTTCTTATAAAAAAGCTTCAAAAGCAGAGCGCGATCCTTCATAGTCAGAGTCATGATGAAGCATTCAAGCAAAGAGCTGGTGCTCTACCTTTTTATGATAGCTGTGTCTGCGGTGCGCATCTCACATATTAGTAATTTGCATAACCCCAGATAATGCAAACCCTTACAGCGCCACCTATTTGCAGATTTCGGAACTAATTTTTTCCTTCGCCAAACAAAATTCCATTGCCTCACGATTGTTCTGCTAAAATATGAGGTCATTCTGACGAGTAGTTTTAAAATTATCGATTTTTTAAATCGTAACTTTAATTATAATCACCCTGTATAATGTGTCACCAATAATAGTAATTTATTTGATATGTTCTGGTTCTGGTATTTGGTTATGCATTCATTAAAATAATAATAGTTATGTTATTGTACACAAATAGTTTTAACTAAATTTGCAAACCCATAATTGTAAATTATAAAACATTTGTACTCATTTTTTATTTGAACCAACTAATCAACATAATCATACGAATTTTTAAATTTTAAGAAATACACTCAGAAGCACTTTACATAAAATAAAATCTTTAAAATTGAAAATCCTGGAAAGTTGGTGTTGATGAAATGAAAAGACTTTTCGGCTATGTTATTTCAATGTAGAAGCTTTACTTTTCCGCTAAAAAGACCAATTTCTGTTTCTTCAAATAAAATTAATTGATGTGAGTATCTCATTACAGAGTTAGTAAAAGCTATTTGCAAATTTAAATTTTTCAACAACCTACTTTACATAAAATAGTCCCAATAAGATTTACCGAAACTTTAAAGAAATAATTAAGTGCTACCGAAAACTATTTTAGACATTCTCGCCAATTCCCTAATTAACAGTGACAAACACTATGAAACCTTCGCCAACTTCCCCAGGGAAGAACCATCAGCTCATTGAGAGCTCGAAAATCAAAAGCTATTCAATTAGCTTATTTAGCGAAAATAAAATTCCGGCTGATGGTTATACTGGGGAGTTGCTAATTTGTCCTAAAGGCGCGAATATTTTGTGAAAAACGAAAAGAAACTTTTCGGAAAGCGAGAATAAATATTCAAACCTTGGCTAAGTGAAGGGTGAATAATCTTAAAGTCTTGAATTGGGATGAGTCTAACACCAGAATTTCTAATGCTCGATAGAACTACAGCCTAGCAAGCTCTCTGTAAATAGTTGGAATGGTTTGATAAACAACCAATTTATATTTAACTTTATTTCACAAAACGGGCGATGCAATACATAAAAGTGCTTACAATTTAGTTTCCAATATAATTTTAATTTTAATACATCTACTTCTCAGAATTATGACTAATTCGTTAGATCTATCTGCAAAATAGCTGATTTGTTAAACCACCAAGTCATATTCAACTTTTTCTCAGTAAAACGGGTGATTATAATTTTAAAAAAGTTACAATATTATAATGAATTGTTTTATAACCACTTAAAAGAATTGCTATAAAATAGTAAGAAGAACTCGAGTGGAGATAAAAAAAAAAGTGGTTTTAATAGTCAATAGAGCAATGAAAAGCTGGAGTATCACTTTGATGGAGCAATGGGACAAGATCGATCATCCAACGCTACCATGTTCTTTTGACCTATTTGTCAAGGTATTGTCGCTTATAAGCCCTCATTCAACATTGACGCCGAAAAACGATATCAATTTGTGTAGTTCTGGTTATTATTACCCGATTACTACATTAGTCACAAAACTGATTTCAATACAATAAAATATCAATTCAAGAAAATATGTAAAATTTTAGATAATTATTTCCACGAGCTCTGTTTTTTTTAGCCGAATTTTATCGAAATATCAATTTTTAGCTCCACGTTTTATATTTGATGTCGCTAGAAATAGAAATTTAGCACTCTTTCTTACTCACTTATTTATTAACAAATTACTACCAACTGTTAGTGCAATAATTGGTTTACAGCATCAATTAATTATTTTTTCGCAAGAAATAGAAATTTAGCACTCTTTCTTGCTCACTTATTTATTAACAAATTACTACTAACTGTTAGTGCAACAATTGGTTTACAGCATTAATTAATTATTTTTTTACAATACTGCAATAATAAACGATATGATATATGCAAAGTTAAGTTAAATTACAATATTTTACATAACTTTAACTTACAACCTCATCAAACTAGCTTTATGAAATGGCATTTGGGTTCTGCGAATTAGGTCCGTGATGCGTTTTGGACTCCCTTTTGTTCAGCTCTAGCAACCCCCTGTGATAATTATATTGGGGTCTTATCCCTTATAAACCCTGGCATTTAATTACTGTAAGGGTAATTTGCCTAAAAGGATTTACCGCTTATCAAATGGTTTGTTTCTTCAAGGCCATGGGAATTACTGTAAGCTTGCATTTAGGAGTTATTAAGAACGAGTTTTTAGTCGTTATACATTACAAAATTTGTTTAACATTACACTGATTTTTGACGTGAGGGTATAAATTCTGTTGCGTGCAGGTTTGAATAAAATGATTGTCACACTTTGCAAATTTTCCGATTTTATATAATAGGGAGGGAAAAAAGATAAAGACGTTTACAAATTGAGAAAATTGAACCATACCATAAAATTTAGATATACTTTGCGAATTTATACTCATATATCTTTCAAAAAATCCTAAATAATTCTTTCAGAATATATCTCTTTGCAGTTTAAATTCATATTAATAATTTTTTCATAGTTTGTCAAATGACCAAGAAGTTTGGTTTGCTTTAATCAAAAAAAGATTTTATGATCAATATTAACAACAAGAACAAATTCATACAGGGTGTCCAGAAAAGGACTCCCTGTTTTCAAAAATTAATAAAAAAGAAATGGATAGAGATATTAACACAATTCTTGCAGAAAACGAATGAGTCATGTCTGGAATTTGATATGGAACAATTTATTATGTTAGTTATGTTTATTACGTTATTATTGTATTACACTTTATTATGTTCAATTTAACCGACAGATGGCGCGGTAATACAGTGTGTTGGCTGTATAAAAGAACTAGGCATGCGTATATACCGAAAAGAAGGACAAGTGGTCAGAAATGTTCAGTAGCTTTCAGTTCAGGGAAAGCAGCAATAGTTATTGCGTGGAATCCAACACATGGTATTGCACGCTATCTGTCGGTTAATTGACATAATAAAGTTTAAAACATAATAAACGTAACTAACATAATAAAGTGTTTCCATATCAAATTCCAGACATGACGCATTCGTTTTCTGCAAGAATTGTGTTAATATCCTTTACAGGGAGTCCTTTTCTGGACACCCTGTATTTTCTTTATAAATGCTCATATGTCTTAAAATATTCTATATAATATAGGCTTTTTTCAGAATTATAGTGTTGTTAAGGTAAATATTTTTTTTGAAAAAAAAAGACTCATCTTTTTACGGATTTTCAATAATCAAAGTGCTCTAAAACGTTTCTTATCTTTGGATCAAATCAGTGTACCATATAATATACCACATACCATTAGAGACACTATTTTAACGCGAAAATGTGTCGTGAAACATGTTACAAATTGTCAAAATCATTTTAAATATTTCATAGAGTTTATTAGAAATGTGAAAAAAAACTAGGTGTCTTATTTATTTTATCTAACACATGTATGCGTCAGAGTAAATTTAATGAATTCGGTTATTACAAGAATATAGCAACCGGACATACTTCATAACAGACATCGTAATGGACATACAATAAGCAGGTAAACCAAATATTTAGCAATGAACAGAACTTTTTGATATGAACTCAGTGGCTTACTGGACTCACTATTTAATTTTGCCGTGGTTATTTTTGAAACAAATAACCAAAGAAGAAAATATTTATATTTCCCTCTTACCGTTGCGCAGTTGCGGTAAATCAAAAAGTCACATCTATCAATCATTTAGATTCGTTTTTGCAGTTTTTCTTGGATATTTCTCCCAGTACGATTTCATTCACATTTTTCTATTCAGTAAGAAATAGGAAATTCTTTTATAAGAAGAATTGTTAGCAACTAGTTTCCATACATATGAAACTAGATTTTTTCTTATTCAATTCAAATTATGAAGGTTGGTGGTTTTAAATTTCCTTATTGTTTTTAAATTTTGCATAACTTGTTTTATTTTAGCTTCATCATAGAATGTTAAATTCTGACCCAAAAACAAAATATGTCAATTGCAAAAAATTATTTTATTCAATTTAATTCGGAATATACAATGTGTTCTTATGACCATTTTATTGAAATATATTATTAAATATATGATGATTGAGGGAATACCTAATGGTTTCTTACATATAGTTATATTATGTCATCATATTATATATGTTTAATACATAAATTCCTAAAACTATAATAACTTTCTAAAACTACTTTTTTAAGCATTTACTAAATTCAGATAATTTTATTGAATTGGCTACAAAGAAGTTTTCGAAATATCCATATCTATGAAGCATCAAAAGGCAAATTTTGAACCAATTTGTTGCTACTGAAGGCCCATAATCGAATCCTTTTGTGGCAGTTTTGATTATTTTTTTTTTAAATATCCCACATCAAGAAACCAAAATTTAAAAGTATGATACTATATGAATCTATATAACATATGTAACGTTTTTTATTAAACCTATGGGCAAAACTGAATTTGAGCAGAATACTCAATTATCAACAAAATAAACCAAGGAAAAATACCAACCCACCGAAAACGTCAATTTCAACTCCAGCCACAAAGCACACGAAAAGAGTTTAAAAAAAACCTCCAGTCCCAAAATAAACAAAAAAGCGTGTCATCTTAAACAATACAAATTCAACTTTACGATTATCTAATATTCTCTTTCTCCCCTAACTCAACACCTATTTTAATCCTACTTCGACATCCCCATTGTAATGCATAAAATATATTTAAAAATTTACTTTCCATCCTCGTTTGAAGTTCCCTACATGAATCCCTCGACCATTTTAAACGCATATGCACACTTTACATTTTTACAATTTAACATTTCTTATTTTTTTTTATTATTTATCCACCTTTCAAGTCCATCAAAAGTACAACAGCTCTTCTTTAAAATATTTGTTCTCTTGCTAGCCCACACGATTAACAAACCATAAAAAGTTCCTACTTGAAAACGGCTCGATTTTTAGTAGATTTTCCAAACCTTCTTGCGATCAAATAAACGCCACATCACGATTTTTGTTCGGCCCTTTATACATAGTGAAAAGAGCGGTAGGGAAGAGCCCAAGGGCCTACAAATGCAATTTGTTTTCCTCGACCGAAATTTCGGTTCTTTTAACACTGGAGTATTTTTGTGTGCCTTTTTTTATTTATTTTCGGTCGTAGACAACCTATAAAAAGTAATTTCACTCATTGCAGTTTGACCGAATTGGGGGTATTATAATTTACTAACCAGGTGGAGAAAGAAGAACTGTAATTTTGTGGCTGATTGAATCTTGTTTATTTACTAGTTGGTTTGTAAATTAGGTTGTTAGTTGCGAAATTTATTCGAAACGTTAATAGAAAACAAGGTGGTTCAAAACTTCGTGATTTTAAGTTGGTAGGTTACAGTTAAAAATAATATTAAATAAATAGTTTTAATATAAACATTAAAGAAATATTAGTGAATACGAATGGCTTTCTAATAAAAAAACTTTCATAGTTTGTATAAAAATTGAAATTTTGTGGGGGTTTTGCCTTATACCATTTTTAAATCTTTAAAAAACGGATTTATAGTTAGTGATTTCTTTTACTAAGTTATCTTATCTCAAATGTATAGTACATGTATTTAAAATTTCGAATTTTGTCATGAACTTGTGCATTTAAATATAACATGGAATAAAACATGCGTTTATGTTTGAGTATAATTAGTATAACATTAGAGATTCTTTCTTGAAAGAGAGCTATTAATTTCACTTTGAAATACTTAAAAAAATATCGGTATGTTATACACATGTCTTCATTAATATCTAAAGTAACGCTATATCTATTTGATTTAAACTGAATAAACGTTCGCACGTTGACTCATCTATCAAATAAATATTGCATCTTTCAAGACTATAATCCATTAAAATGTTATGTTTAATAAACAAATAGATATAATTAAGAATATATTAAAGTATTTCTGTAATATTAGATGTTCACTTAGTTAGGTTTTATTTAGTTTGTTAGAATACTTAGTTTAGGTTTTTGTTCTTTTTTAAATTACACTAGATGTTTTGATTTTGACAATTGACAATGTGCGATGACAGTCATTTTGCGTTTATACGTAATTAATATTAATAGCAGTGTTCATTATATTATTCAACTTAACAATTACTTTATTCATTAAATAACTTTAACGTTAACGTAGTTTCTTTATCTTTAAATAAAAAAAGCCGTTGAATTTTGTCCATGACCATGATGTATTCCGAGCAGTAAAATATTTTATAGTATTGCATGTACTTAAGGACTAGTTTAATAGTTTAGAATCGGAGAAGTCAGATATATCAATAATTAGTACGTCAGGTAGTAAATCCAAAACAATACAGGTAGTGGTTTAGGCAAAGATAGTAGTTTTTCAGCGGTTAATTTATCGGGCATTTTGTATTAAAACTAAAGGTAAAATGGCCCATTAATCACAAAAAACTGACAGAGCTTGTTTATTTATTCAAAGCACACCAAAAATAAGTATTTTTATCCATCAAAACCTCAAATTTCACTAATTGACGTGTCCCTCAGCAAATGTTAAAAATAACTTTTTTCAAAAATAGTTACAAAAACGTACTTCTAAATACATAATTATTTGAAAAATATGTTTATGTAAAGAATATATGCATAGATTTTTTTCAGGAGTGAAGAGGGTATATATGCAAGCGGTATTTAAATAAGTCATCGGCATGGAATTAAAAAAAAAATACATGGACGTTTTAGTGACTTTTACTGAAAATAATATCGAATTTTACTTCAAACAAAACCTAATTTATTTTGTAAACATTAAGCATACAATTATAATTTACCGATACCCGTTATAAAATCTTCAAAATTATTATATAATGTATATAATGGTATAATCGACGATGAACACATATTATATAACATCCTATATTTAAGAACAAATTTTAGCTTGGGAACTAATCCGATGATGATTTTAGCAACAATCAGTACTTACTATAGTTGATCCGGAAACAACTTACAACACTAATAACTCCCCAAATACCTCCTAGATAAATTCTACTAAATTTAAGTATTGACAAGACTATGTAGTGATGTATATGCACGCGTCTTCCCTGCGCCTTCAAGGCAGTTCGGTAGCCAACTGACAAGAACTGTCCCCAGCAGATTCCAAAGAATAGCTCGCACTAATTAGTTTCCGTATAGGTAATGGCTTTCTAAAGTTCGCCCATTATTCTTCATTCCATCTGCATTCGATGTTTTGCCATGACGAATTTGCAATGGATTGGGAGATCCATTTTCATGCTAAGTACATTATTTGTCTAAGACACGACGACTTGTGTCGGGATATTGAGTGTTCGGCACTGATCAGACTATTAGAGGGTGATAATTTTTGTGTCTCGGTGTCATTAGTTTTATGTTTGTCTTAGTCGCTTTTAAGATGGTTTGAGATTTAAGGTAAGAATAATAATGTGTGTGTGTTTTTTATGTCTGGAGTAATTATAAGTGCGTAATTTGTGTGGAATGATGGGGAAACTTTAGATTGAGTTTCTGAAATTTATAATGCTTTAAGGTATCCGCTACGTTCGAGACAATTTTTTTTTAAGAACGTTATTTATTAAGCATTTAAACATATTTTTAACAATTATATGCGTAAAATATAAATAAGAAGTAAAAATATCTAGAATACAAATTCTTTTTTAATAAATTCTGAGCTATTCTGCTGTTAAATTAGAGAGTTAAACACCATTATGCAATACCTGATTTTATTAAAACTACTTAAGATAACCACAAATATTTCCTATTACTATGTTACAGTAGTAACCTTGTTAAAGATAATGAACTAAAATCTAAGAGATATATTGAATAGGAAAAAAGTTATTGCTCGTCGAAACACAATACTCATGCATTTTTTTAGAAATGTTACTATGTTACTTTGAAAAACCAGCTATAAAAAATTAAATTACATAAAGAACCATATGATTGTGGTTCATTGCCTGTAAAACAGTTTGATAAATATGCTGGATTTTTTTTTTGAAGATATCTATAAAACTTTTTGTTGAATCATGTTTTGTGTAAAGGTTTGTAAAGCAAAATTTACATTTTTCAGAAATGTGTTTTGAAATTTCTACTATGCAAACAAACATGTTTTGAAAAAGTAACCTATCAATCATTTATATTGCCAGATTACTAAAGCAAAACCTGATACCAAATAAACTTAAATAATGTAGCTATGCAATAACACCTTATAAATTAAAATAAAATTTAAAAAAGTAAGAAAAAACAATTACTAATTAAATATAAGCAATTAAAAAGTTAGTTTCGGTTTCGAAATAAGACATCCGGTTGAATTCGACAATTTTTGTGTGTTAATTATTAAAATAATCATAACTTCGTTTCTAGATGACTTAAAATTAAACTTCTTACAGTTTTGGAGACTAGAATAATTGGGCAATAAAGCTAAAAAAATATATTGAATTTCATTAAAAATAGATATTTTAACATGGGCGGATACCTTAAAAAAATAAAAGAGTTTCGTCCGTGAAGGAATTGTATAAATAGAGTATTCTAGAAGAACCAAAAATATTATGAATCTTAACTTTCATATAATAATAGCTTTTAGAAAAATAACTTTCATATAATAATAGTTTTATTCGTTTTCTAACTATCCTTTAACTTCTGTTACCTTCCTTTCAAGTAAAATATCGTGTAAATGTTTTGAAAAGTTAAAATTAAAAACAATTATTAATTATTTGAAGTATCTATGTTCAGTATATTTTATAATACACTAATTAAAGTAGGATGGATCTAATTAATGATAACTCTACATTATAGTGAACTTCCAAGACTGATGACTTGGTTAAATTAAACTTTCAAATAGGTGCTAATAAAGATAGTTTCTCCGTGCCAATATTAAAAATTCGAATAACTTTCTAATCAACATTTGTCAAGAAAACAAAATTCTTTCGAAAGAATGTAGATCGAAGGATATTAACAACAATTATATATCCCCTTAATAATATTTCCGTGTTTCCTCCCAACGTTATTGTCCAGCCGCCCACAACAACGCTTGATGAAATTTCCTATCACAAGAAAAAAACATTTGACACCTTTTAGAGGAAATTAAATTTAATCAATAGGTAAAGGAATGTGGAGGGGTGGCCATGTTTTGCAGACCACAAGTTCAATAGAGCGCTTTTATTTTTATTCCAGCGTCAAATTCTTGGTGGGAAAACATTTGGAGACGAGCCAAACCACTGTTCCGAGCCATTTTTCGGGTTCTATACCGCTGACCATATCATCCCTTTTTCTTTCATCACCTATCTGTTCTTACGGCCATGGAAAGAAACATGTGGCCACGGTGGTTTGAATAAATTGTAACTTTTAAGTTTCTTAGATTTTTAAATAATGCACTGTTAAAAATTTGGCGCTTAGTTTCACCAAAAATATGGTTCCTAGTAGCTGTTTCACCTCACATTCGGTATTCGGTTGAACCATTTCGAACCAAGTTTTTGGTAAAAAAAAACCCTGAAAAATGGTTCAACCGAATACCGAAATTATGGTGAAACATTTCACCACACATCCGTTGCAGATACTAGTAAACATTATTATGGTGAAACCACAAACACACCATTTTAACAGTACGCCAACCTAAATCTTATCCCCTAGAAAAGAAGAGTATCACCATAGATTTTTTTATTAGTAAAAAAGAATCTTTCTTTTTGCCAATCTCTTTCTAACGTGATCATGTGAATTAACACGATGCGCATATTCTGAGGCACAAACTTACATTAATTTAACAAAAGTTTTAATAGAGGCATTTCTTGCCATTTCATTTCGCTAAAAATGACGATATTTTTGTGATATTTGAGCAACCATTTCCAAGAGTGCGTATGGGCTATTGGGGACGGACATTGTAATTTTGAACTAAGTGGTAGTCAATTGGCGAAGTTAGAGTCGTTATAGATATTAGCTCGAATTTAAAAGACAGAGGATGGCTATTTGGTGAAGTACATAAAAAAGCCCTCGCAAGAAACTTATCTCGGTAGATAACTATTGGTAAAAAGGGCCCTAAATTGTATTACGCAATAAAAGGAAATGTTCTCAAACTTGTTAAAATTACATGTTGTCTTAACTCGTTTTTAGATTCTAGACTACTCGTTATTGAGTGACGTTATTCTAGACTAGGTAAACCGGAGAAGGCCCGCAGTACATCTATGAAGGACATCATAAGCCACATCAGGACATAGGACCATGACTTCCTAGTAACGCGAAATTTTACTTATATACAATGGTAATGGAAATAGTTAAGAACATTATTATCTCAAGGTCATTGCATCCCTCATTGGGCTCTCGCGCAATAATAATGTATGCAAATACCTAAACTGTTAACTCTATTAGCTGATATTAAAATAATGAGTTTGATGGAAAAGACGTTTTCTTACATTGAGTACTAAAATTTTTGCGTTACAAATAAAATAATTTACCAAAATGGTTAAAGTGGCAATCAGCTAAAATAATTAAATAGTATTCCCTCAGTTCCACTTTTTCGTGCTTGATTTGCACAGAACAAAGCAATTCCAACCAATACCAAATTAATATACATTAAACCATGTGTAAAAGTAATTCTATGCTATGTTGTGTTATAAATAAATTTTTATACAGGATTTTTTTAAGAGAGTCACGTTTTCATCTTTAGTACGATTACATTTTCGTAAAAAGTGGATTTTTTACATGTTATTACACTTTTACACGTTATCTTAATTTACTGTACATGTAAATATATACTCAATTTTGAAAAAAAATTCCAAACACAATTTTGTGAAACCAGGTTTACAATAATGAACTGGGCTTCTGGGTCCAAATATCTCATCTTTTCCGTATGCCCGATTTTTGATTCGTCTATTCGGAAAATCTTTATATCCTTAAAGTTGAGTCACTGTCTGAATGTTGACTGTTATTGGTGCATAGTTTTAGAAATTCGTATTTGTGATATGGTATTTTTTTCTTTATTTTATAGTTTAGTGTTAAAACATGTTGTAATCTGATGAGATTGTTTTACTACAATAATAATTATAATAAAAGATCTAAATGAAAAAATATATTTTTTAATTTCTCAAGTTGAAACTTCTTAAAATTATAGTAATAGATAAATAATATACAAATATGTTTGTTGAGCTCTATCACAAAAGTGGATTGATTTGTGCAAGAAGAGGTTTTATTACATTAATATACATTAACCAATGCAATTAACTACTTATAATCACCCATATTATGCAAAAATTCCCAAAATTTACTTAAAACTTTCCTATGTAAGTAAAAATTAAAATTTTCTCTAATAGTACACAAACGATTTAAAAAACATAAATTTGGCTGATTATCAAGTATCTGATATTCATTCATATACTGATCATTATTTTTGAATAGAGAAATTACGTTTGAAATATATATTGCATGTTTAAATTAATTGTTTTATTAGGTTAACTAAATCGTCTATGTTTCCAAATAAAACAGAAAAAACAAAAACAAATCAAAAGCTATATTTTTGTCAACAAAATTATATTTTTTTTGTTGAGGTTTGCTATATAATTTACTACGCATAATTTCAAGTAATACTTTCATACATGTATTACGATTCATCTCTTAAGTACATTTACAGCCAAACAAAAATAATAGCTATACATTATCCTATTTTTAAACCTCTAAAAAACCACTTATTACAAGCAAAATGCCATATTTCATGAATGGGTTTTAAATGGGGCCTCAAACTAAATACCTTAATCACCATTTTTATCGCTGGGGGCAAAACCACCACTAGGGGCAAATATTTAATTGCCACCGCCACTCCAGCGCGCCAACTCCCTCGTTACGTAAATAAAAGGTTCCATGTTTTTCTTCGCCATTTACAGCTTTCTTAATTACGAAATTCCCGTTTAGTGCATTCATTTTCTTTGACAGGTCTGATCCTCTTTCGTTTGATTTTAAGAAAGGCCCAGCGCGCACTCGTAAATTGACTGTATGGTCATTCATCAATTTCGCCACAGGGATTTCGATGAGTGTGTTCGACAATGGTTTAACTGACGCTTTGATGATTTATAGTAAATTAAAATTCCAGAAAAATACCGTTCACAAATAAATTGATCATTTTTGACGAAATTTTTTGTAATTTTAAGGCAAAAGCTGTTTTTTAACAGATACATTGTAAAGCAAAAACATAATCTTGTAAAAAAAATCTATAAAATTAAAAGTTTTTTTTTTTACAGTGCATGGGGTTCTTAATTAAACTGAAGGTACTCACGGCTTTCTATAGAGTGGGTGGATTTACTATTCATTTGGTGGAGAGGCTATTGACGACATTGGAAAGAGCATCTCGTAAACAAATTGTTCATTTTTTATTATTTACAGTAATGCTTCGAACATTAAATTCAAGAATAAGAAATATAAATTAAAAGGGTTAAACTTTACTAAAAAATGCGTTTTCGAAGGGTTTTTTTTTATACCATTGCTTAAAACAACAGCAGTGGTCCCTTTTAAAATTGATCGATCAAACCACATGGGGTAACAGAAATAAGTCCATTTACAATAATCTCTAGGGAAATTATTAAAATAAGGAAAAAATAATTTTTAGCAGAGTTATATATCAAATTAACAATTAAACCGAATATAACATTTGAATTGTAATCACTTTATCTAAACAATAATTAACACTTGTCCTATGTGACTCCTTTCGATAACATGGGTTTTATATGGGTAGCCCAAAATAATCATTTTGGTTTGCCCACTTTGTACCAGGTTGATCTATGTATTTGTATTATGTATGTCTAGGTTGATGTATGTATTTGTATCTATGATTTTATTTGATTAATAAAATTCGAAAATCTGATTCACAATGGTTGGTGTAGTGGGTAAGCCATAAAGATTATTTTGGGTTAACCAAATAATGCCAGTGCTATCGAAAAAAAATAACTAAGACACCGTTTTAATTATTATATGGACACAATAATTAGGATTTAAAAGAAGAACTGTACTTTATTATTAATTTTATATAAAACATTGTAATAAAAAAATTAACTGTTTCGTATTTTGATTAGTATTTCTTAGAGAAATGTGTCAGAAATAAGTCAGACAAAATTATAAATGGGCCTGCGTGAGGTAGCCCATGTGGGTCTACGTGATTTACCCATAAAATAAACGGGTCCGTTTATTTCTAGGGCGATATATATATATATATATATATATATATATATATATGTCTATATAATATATATATATATATATATATATAATATATATATATATATATATATAATATATAATATAATATATATATATATATAATATATATATATATATATATATATATATATATATATATATATATATATATATATATATATATATATATATATATATATATAATATATATATATATATATATATATATATATATATATATATATTATGTGTACAGTAGTTCATTGTTTGGTTTGTTTAAATATGATATTTGTCATGTAAAGAAACTTACCGTAGACAGGTGAACTGCAGTTACTGTTTTGAACTGTCCCAAGAAAGTAATGGACTTCTTTTGCCTCGAAAAAAACTTTTACTTTCTTAGTTTACTTATTTTTTTTCTTATTTTCTTCTTTTACTTCCTTTTACTTTCTTAGAATTATCGGGTGCTTACAAAAATGGTTCCAAGTCATTTGTCTAGCTACTACAGTTTAACTGCTCACGACAGAATTATAATTTAACAGCCAATAACAAAATGTAGCGGGAAAATGATTGAGTGTGATATCAAATGTGAATTTGTGTGATCAAATGTGTAACAAAAATGACCATCGTCACTTTTGTTTAACACTTTCAGTTTTAACAGTAGGTAACAAATTGCAGTGAAGAAATGCTTCTGAACAAAAATAATCTTTTTTTAGATACTGCCGTTTACTTGTGCATTTCACATTTTCACAACGTATATTTAATATGTTATCAAACTAACAAAAAAGATTTATGCGCATAATGTTTTAGCTTAAGTCCTTAACAAAACATCTGATCAAAAAAACCATTTTTGTAGATACTGCCAATGACTTGTGTAGAACATATTTTCACAATGCATATTCAAATTGTTATCAAACTAACAAAGAGGATTTATACGCATTGCATTTTAGACTTCTGAAAAAATGACATTGTTGTAGATACTGCCGTTGAGTCGGGAGAGCATTTTTCACAATGTTTATTTAAATTGTTCTCAAATTAACAAAAATAATTTAGACGCATTGCATTTTGGACTTCAAAACAAAACTTCTGAACAAAAATGACCTTTTTGTAGATACTATCGTTGACTTGTGGAGCGCACATTTTCCCAATGTATATTTAAATTGTTATCAAACTAACAAAAGGGATTTATACGCATTGCATTTTGGCTTGAGTCCTTAAGAATTTATCACCTCGCTTGTAGGACAATAATTACGCGCTTTGGCGTTTTTCCTTTTTTACGCGGTCCAGTGATTAAAAAGGGCCGTGGGCTTTATACGGTGTTTGGGCTTGATTTCCGGGCCGCTTGCTAATCCGCGGGCTTACGAAGGCATTTAGCTAATTAAAAAGACGGGAAGGGGTGAAAAAATTAACCCCACAATGGATTGTGGTGGGGCCGATTTGTTTAATTTGATTTTTAGGAATTTTTGCGTGATGTGTTTGTAATAGTTTTTGTAATTTTTTAATTTGAAATAAGTCTATTTAAGATGGTGAAAAGAAAACAATTGTTACTCTTCAATGAGCGAGGTTGAATGAGATTTTTTTTATTGGAATTGCGTGTTTTTATCAATTACTTTGAACATGCAGACTGTACAAAATAAAATAATGAAACCACCTGAAAAGTCAGTGATTTAAAATAAGTGAAAGTACAGACAGAAAGTAAAACAAAAGTTTTTTTTTAAAATATTAATTTTAGGTTATTGCATATTTTTGTTTAAAAAAAGTCTACAATTTCTCTACTATGTTTTCCTTATAAATTAGATTTTTGTGCTTTTATTTTAATTATTTCTTACAACTTATCTTTGAAAAATGTGAAACATACAAAAATTTTAAAGACGGGATTTTTTGCTAACATTTTAATTAAATTCGCTTCATTACGCACATTCCTAAATAAAATTGTTAACGTTTCAAAACGGAATAATTATTTACAATGAAACTTCATTAACCAAAGCGAACCGTAAACTAATTATCAGATTATCAAGTTTCTGTTTACGCAATTGTTTTTATCTAAAATTTCTGTTTGAATAAGTTAAAAATTCAAAAACCTAATTAATTAATTAATTAATTAATTAATAAATAAGCACAGAAAAGCAAGAAACATCTATTTTTATCCCCATGTTGTTTAAATGAAGAAAATCAAAGTTCACTTCGTATTTTTACCAAAATAAGTTTGTAAAATGTTGTAAGGTTAAACCAAACTCAAAGAAATACCACACAAAAATAAAATAAAAGTCCTAAACGCTAGATATAGATAGCTACTTTATTTCTTCTTATTTTCACAAGGAAAGGAAATTGGACTATCGAAATCGATTAAGTGTTACCGCTTCGAGCTCTTGATTATAATTACGAAAGTGTGTTCCCTGGTGAATTGGTTTGAATCAACTATCTTTAAAATGTTTAGCCCCCCAAAAAGAATTTATTTAAATGAGTTTGCAATTGGAGCCCTTTGTTATGGTAGAAATGCGGTAACTGCACATTTAGAAATGTAGATGTAAGGATTATATATTAGTTAGTCTTTTAAATTAAAGATGATACTAGTTAAGAGTTTTATGATAGAGTGTGTATTTAAAATTTAATATTTTGTGAAAGTCATTGAGCAAAATTATTTGTGAAATTAAGAAAATTCCTTGTGAAATTAAGAAAATTAATAAATCTATAGTTTGCAGTTTTGCGGTTAATAAAAGAGGACACAAAGTAGGCTTTATTTGGAAATCGAAAAGATGTTTAACATATGAAAATTGCATTATTGTTTCTTTATCATTGTCCTGTTCTCTTATTGAAAAACGTTATGACCCTAAATTAATGTATTTTTATATTGAAATAATAAATATTATGTTTGTAAATATTTCTATGTTTTATATAACAGAAACCCTGTATATGTTGTTCAATAATTAAAAAAAATAAAGTGATATAATATCCAACTGAGGACCGATCATTATAAAATACAGGATAGAACCACGGCTCTGTGGAAATCCCCTTTAATAAACAAGTAGTAAAAATAATGACATTAAATTCATAACAATAAATTTATAGTAATATACATCAAACAAAATATTAAAAGTATGCTATAAATACGAAACTATAGTATTTATATATGAAAATTAGACAAAAACCCATAAATTACTGCATAAGGATTATCTATTCATCAATTACTGGACTTGCCACTGATTTATATTGCTTTGGACACTTAATAAATAGTAAGGAATTGGCGCTGTCACCGTATTCGTATTAAACTATACAAATATGTTTATTATTTTTATTATTATTGTGATACGCCGTATTAGTCACCCATGATTAATCGTAAATTATGTATTTACCCTATCACCATTTTAAATCCATTTAGTTAAAATAAGTAGTAAACATTATTTACATTTCAGTATAAAAAGTTTAAACTTTAAATCAACTAATCACTTATCAATTACTCGACGATCGGCACATTTCGATCGTTTTCAACAAGTAGCAAAGACTTGATATTTCCCTTACAGTCATGACTGCCCATTTACCCTATTGAGATTGTGTTCAATTTAGGCTTGCCGATCAATTCATAAATAGTAAAACAAAGAAAATATCGCTACAAATTCAGAACAAATATTTGTGCAGTAATATCCAAGCATACTACATAATTTAGTTACATGACCACGGTTTAAAATCCACAGTAACGCCCATCACCAATAGCCCTCATGTAGCTCAAATGCAACGTTAGTTCAACCAAACCAAACATTATTCTACATAGCCGAATAAATATATAATTTTACATTAAAGAATATAAAAGGGAAAAAATAATCTATATACTAAACCCAAATCATCCGTTCATCAATTACTTGACGCGCAACCGATTTCGATCGTTTTTAACAAGCAATAAATGACAAGGAATTGATGCTACCATCACATTCATGACCGAACATTAACATCATTTAGATTATTTCAAATTTAGTGAGAGTGATTTCAATGTCATTAAGCTAGATCGCTGAATAAATAAATAGTGAAACTAATATGGTTCCCACAAAATTCATAACAAATATTTTGCAGTGATATTCAAACATACTTATTATTTCGTTACATAACAGTACAAGCTATGCAAAATCACCAATTGCCCTCGTGTAGTTCAAATGTGACGTTGATCCAAAAAAAAGTAAAATTATTTCATAAAAACACCTAATATCTAGCATTAAATTAAAGGGAAAAAATAATTTTCCACTAAACCCGAATCAGTCATTCATCTATTCATCAATTACTTGACGCGCCACCGATTTCGATCGTTTTCAACAAGTAATAAATAGCAAGGAATTGATGTTGTCATCACATTCATGACCGCCCATTAACACCATCTAGATTTTGTTCAATGATTTTTGTGTCATTAGGCGGAGTGATACGACATCTTTATTTATTCATTGGTGGATAGAGATTTATGTGGGAAATGAAGACACGCTTGATTAATAGGATAAAACTTTTATTTATTTTGAAGTAAAAGGAAATAAATTGTGTACTTAGGGATTGATATAATTTTTTACTACTTAACGGGTTTATTTATTGCTTCATTTAATTAGATAACGAATCAAATGAAATTACTATTGGTTATTTTTGAGTTTGATTAATTAGATTGCATCACAAATTCATGACTATGGAATACAGTTTTAAATGCATGGTATAGATAGTAAGTTATAGAATTCGATGGAAGTCAAAGCAACAGATCATTAATTGGACCCCCATTCAAACCCGTGAAGTAGTTAAATGAAATATGCAAATTATTTGGTTGACAAAAATGTAAAGATTGGGAGAAATGGTTACATCTTCTACTTTTGTTAAAAAATTTCTTATTTTTGAAATCCAGGCAAAATACCGAACGAAACGAGTCAATTTAGCAAAACCTGTTTTGGTTCTATATATATAAAGCGAAAAATTATATTTAAATGATATGTTAATAAATTTTAGCTTTTTAATTTACAATATCGTTAGACAAAACCTACGTCTACAAAGTCCCTTCGAAATCATTTTCAATCAATTTATAAAGCTTTAAAGCTTTTAATACCCGAAGTTAAGGTACTAAATTAAAAGCTTAGGCTGATAGTTAGTCAGGATCGAAGTTTAATTTATGGTTTATTAACTAGTTTCCTTAACTATTACAATGATCTAAAATTGAAAATGACATTTTAACTCAGGGATTTATGTAAAACAGGCAATAGGTAAAATTATTAAAAATTTAAACAAAACACAGCAACATATTAATTTACAATATTTATTTGATCTTATAATTTTGTTATATATTTGTATTTTTAACAATAAACATCGTTAAGTATCAATGGGACCTAAATTTTAAAATAATATGCAATATATGATTACACACACAGTAGGTTAAAACTTGAAATATATACACTTTCTTAAAAAAAACACAAAAAGCTTTAAGATTTTGATCTTTGATCTCAAATACTGTTCCAAGTTAAAATTATAAGCTTAAATATAACTAAATAAGGTTTTAAGGTCTACAGCTAATGTTTTTATTATCGGGACGCGGTACCCAAAAAATTAAATCCTTTATTTTTATTGCTAGCATTCAAATTAAACTATTCTTACAAAGAACTCTCATTCAATAAACATATGCGAAAAAATAATAAAAATTGAAACATAAGTTTTTTTAATTAAAAAAATTGAAACATTTAAAGTTTTTTCCAAATGCTACTCCTTATGTATATTGAGCTATCAGTTAAACAAGAACAATTATGCAGCTTTATGTATAAAAATGGCCAAAAAATAAGATTTTTTATAAATTTTCAACTTCATTTTTTTAAAACAACTCTATTCACACTAGACCTTATCTCATACCAACTTTTGTTTATCGTACATGTCTTAACGCAGAAAAAAAATTTGGAGCTCTACATTAATTTACCTATAAGCCTTAGGGTTTTAACCATTCACAAGCTGAAAAAATTAAAAACTGAAAAAATCAACATAAAATTTAAAAAACCATTTTATCAAACCACTATATTATTTTCAATAAACCTCCACCATTATTAAGTATTCCTTTTTTTCGCAATTTCCTTACATCACAACATTCGAGCATGTTTAATTATTTTCTAAGTAGCCCTAAATTTTGGGTAATGCATCCCCTTAATTATAATATATCCTGAACTATTTCTTCAAAAAGAGTTAAGGCTGCATAATAATATACAGACTTATTTGCCTTACACGTATTTTTTACAAACATATTCCTACCGTATAATTAGTTATAATTATTAATAATTTTACTAAGAATTATTATTTTTTCCCCTGTTTCTGATGTTTTTGTCTCGACCCAAACTGCCACGTGTACGCGTTCGGACTATTATATCTTAAATAATAAATTAAGTCTACATTCATTTTATAAATAGTTACAAAAAAAGTTTAACACCATTTCGCTGGAAAACTATACTTCTCATTATAAACTCGAAACAACAAAATCTTCTTAATTTAGAGATCAATCATTAGATTTCAGAAAATCCTGCATTAATGGCAAAATAAATAAGATTTCTTTCATTGATAAACACTAGACTTTATACGCTAGCGTAATCCTATACTTAAAGTATGGTTAGTTTGT
Source organism: Oedothorax gibbosus (assembly GCA_019343175.1). Taxonomy (NCBI): domain Eukaryota; kingdom Metazoa; phylum Arthropoda; class Arachnida; order Araneae; family Linyphiidae; genus Oedothorax; species Oedothorax gibbosus. The sequence goes on along the minus strand of CM033282.1, from coordinate 1,445,217 downwards.
ATAGACTCAACGCAAATCTAACGATAAATTTACTAAGCTTTGTCAATATTAGCTCGTAGAAACACGGTTATATGTAGGTATAAAAAGTACTTCTTTTCCAGATTAATCCCACGAAGTGAAATGAAAGTCTATACTTTATATACTTTGAACCTTAATATTTAAAAATTGGCGAATTTCCAGGCCTGTATGCAAAAATGTACGTACTGAAAATTCTTGATTTAGATCATGATATTTAAATGGCTGATAATTAATTAAATTTAATAAATTTTTAACGTAATGTAACTTTGAAATATACCTCTGAATAATTCACTATACATTTAAATGGCATTATAGAAAAATTGACTTTTCGCAAAAATGTGACTTGTCGAATTTAAAATGCCCTTATGTTCAAAATTTTAATATCTAGTGATTAAAGCAAATCTTAACTCGATTGTCAGGATAGTTTAGATACAGTTGCCACATCATTTTACTTTCAACAATAACATACAATGGGGAAAAAAACCTTCAGGAGATTTATCTGAAACACAAGCTTTTTTGCTGATGCATCACTTTTCCGCGCACACTGCGATATATGGACGATTATTCAAGAATATTCATCATTACTAATTTCTATTTAGTACTTGTACCCAATACGGCCAGTTCTCTCAATATAGACACCCCTAAAATTTTAAAAATTAAATTTTTAATATAGATATATTGTGCTACATGTCCGTGAAGAAAATCATTAAAAAATATTTTAGCCTAGAAAGTACAATAAAGCGCGCTGTTTGCCCTTTCGAAGGTAATTTGTATTTTAGTGGTGTGCTGATTTTAATTATATAAAAGTTTTAGCTAATAAAATATATTTTCGATTGATATTGCATATATTGCTTGATATTGTCTTATCTGTATATTTATTATAAGATTTATTAAAACTACGCTGGATTCCTAATACATGGACACTATATGTCTCCATTGGAAGAACAGCAAACAATCTCCACATTCGCAAATTTGTAACACATCTGTTTAATGTTGTTTTATTTAGCTAATTAATAATAAATTTATGTTCATATTAATGACATTACTGCACTTTGATGGTCTTCGATGAGCCACAACCGAAAATGACATTCCTCTTTTCTAAACTTCACGTTTTGAAGATATTTACTCTTCCCCCTTTCCTTAATAAGATTTTTTAAGATTTCTTTTTATCTCTTCTCTTCTAAAACCCCTGAAAGAGTGACTCTTCCATCCAGTAGTAGTTTCAAAAGAAGTCATCTGTCCCTAATATGGGCATACATGTCCCTTATAGGGACAGGTGGTTCCTTCTGTCGACACTTGTAAACTTTTTTCTTTCTATTATTTAAATTAAACCAGAATAATTACAAGATCCCTAATAATGATAGTCAACAGTCCGGATATTGTGGTCACATTCTTTTAAAAATCTTGTGACGTGAACAAAGGGGTGAACAATTAAATTTTTCTTAGGATGTCCATATGGGGTACAGGTACTATAGTTAATATTATCAGTAGTAGTATATTTAAAATTATTACTATTATTAAAATTGTTAGGCATTATTATTATCATTACCATCCTCATCACCAATTTTATTATTATTAGAATGATAATGATCACCCTCATCATCGTTATTATTGATTTTGTTGTAATTATAATTATTATTATTATTTGCAAGGACTATAATATTGACTAAAATCAGTCCCTTTAGTTTCTACATTACGTTTATAACGTAAAAAGTGGAAGGTATTATAATCGTTCATTCCGTCTGTCTGTCTGTCCATCCGCCTGCCTGTCTGTCACCCACTTTCATAGACCAAACTACAAATAGTAGGGACAAGTGTGATACGACAAAAAATTCAGCGCATCGAAATTAGAATACATTGAAAATTTGAGAAAATAATTCGAATTCGAAGTACTTCAATTATTTAAAAAACTGCAAAATTTAGTGCTCATTTAAAAAGCATAGGAAGCCATTTTTATTAGAATTAAATCAACATTGCCATTCGCAACAATCGCTTGAGAAACTTTAATTCTTTTAGACAATAAATTAAAATAAATTAATTTTTGCGACATCGATCAGTTTGAAATGACGTCAAATATGAGATTCTTTGTATGTTGATATGAAATATTTTTATTCTATTTAAAAGCGAGGAAATATTAGATATTTATTCTTTGAAATATAAATTAATTTTTGCAAACGATAAGTTATAATTATTGACTTTTCGAAATAAAATAAATGAAACTAGCCAAATTTAGCATGTAAATGTTTAATATAGAATTAATGCTGTGTTTGGCGCCTTTTTACCTGTTAAACACAACAGTTGTGTGGAAGCGGGTTAAGTGACAGATTCTGTTACAAACATACTTGTTTATATTTCTTTTGTAACACTATACCTTATATCCAACACTAAAACTGCAACACATTTCAAATCTATATTTCTCCAAACACGTCCCCGAAACATTTGTCCAATGTTTCTCTTTATTTCAGCTCCCCAAATATTTCGGCAAACGGATCTGTCTGAAAACGGTTTATTGTCTCCTATTATCACCCTGGCCCAAATGTAGTTTTCGAAACGTCCAATTTATCAGAACGTCTCTAAACCCCACCCCGAACCCACCCCCAGGCAAAGCGAGTGTCCCCCGATAACACTACAGACTGACTTGACAAGGCAGTTAGTCATTTCACTCTAGAGCTCAGAGCCCTAGAGTGTCGCATCATGGCTTTGGTTGAAATAAAAGTCGCACTTTCGGTGAAATACAAACATAGTGCATCGCTTTTAAGTAGGTAGGCCATACTTTTCGTGGATAACTTAAAGTAGGCCATGGCATACAGAGATTTTTTATTTGTTTTTTATGTTGACGATATTTCAGTTGAATACTTGATTTGAATACTGGATATCCATGTAAAAAGAAAAACAAAATAGTAAGTGTGTCAAAAATGATAAATTTTTAAAAACATTTAGGCTTGTGTCGTGTGGATCAGGAAAGTTTTGATAATATTGCATTTATTTAATGCTTCAGATTTTTAAATTAAGTAAACTGATAGTCAGTGTTTTGTGTAACTTACTTTTACTGAAGATTATAGAAGATATTAGAATTTTTAAATAATGTATTTATTAAATCTTTAAATTATATGGGGTTTTATTATAAATAGTTTGTAAATTTTGGAAAAATATAAGTACAGTATATATTTGTCGACAAAAAATTGATTCAATGAAATAATTAGTGTTAAATAGTATGGTATAAGAATTACAGTGTAATAGTACATTAACAGACATTTAATGAACAATTTGCACTTTACATACATTACAATTTTAGATAAACTATTTCAACCTTAGGCAATTTTATTATTTTTGTACTAATTAGTAACAAATGGATACGGATACTAATTTGTGTCGTTATTTAACTGTTACCAATTATCAAAATACTTTGAGTTAACCCTTGGTAATAAATTTTTACCCTTACTAAGTTCGTTACTTATTCAAACACACATTTGATAAGTAAACTAAACATGAACAAATAAATTATTATATATTCATTAATGCAAAAAATAGCAAGTTAATAAAATATATACATATGTATTTCAAGAAACCTTCAAACATTCTCACAATTGATTTCTAATTTAACATCCATTTAAATAATAATTTTTTCCCCAAACATATTTATTCTAAGTTCCATACATATTTATTTTCGCAACCGTGTATATTTACCGTAAATTGGAAAGAAATTTCAGGACATGTTTACTTTGAAACTGCTCTCGTAACTTTCGGGTATAGAAATTGTGAATTGATGTTATTCGCAATTAACGACTTTACTCTACCGTGAAATCAAAAGAATTCCCCGCACATTTTTCACTTTGTAGAGTCTTCGTTACAGAAAATAATCATTCTGTTTACCAAAAAAAATTAGTTTTATCACTTAAAAGAGGATAGAAATATATCTTCTTTCATTAAATTAAATCTGCATTACTTTACTTTTGGTTAATGAATAAATATTTACGTTAGTAGAAAACGGGCTGATGTATTGCATTTTGATGTTAACATAGCCATCTTTCCTACTATATTGAATAAATAACAGTAAACATCGGTTTGTAATAGAATATTTATTTATAATATATCTTCCATTACAGTGTGTTAATATTATTTGTAATTAAAAAAACGTCAAAAATTTATTTATGTTCATTAATAGAATTTCAGGTTGCCCCAATAGTAAATAATTATAACTAAAATGCGGCTGTTGTACAATAAATTTTAACAACAAAAATTTACAAAAACAATATTATTTGAACTCAACCTTAAACACTGAAGTTAATAGAATTAAAGAATTTTTAGCTTATAAGTTTATTTATTTACCTGAAGTTCTGCTTAATTATTAAGTAAGAGTAAAACAAATTTTGGCTGGTTGAAACTAAAAAAATATCTTAAAATCTTACGAAACTTCGTTTTTAAAACATATCTTTAAAAGTATTATATTTCTAGAATATTTTTAAAGTAAAATGAAAATAAAATATTAGCTTTCGTAATGAGTTTTAGATTGTTTTACACTGTAATGTTACAGGTTTGACTTATATTATATATTTTTATTTTGAAAATTTAAAATATTAGATCTTTATATTAAGAAAAGAGATAAATTGGTTTCAATCATGAGATTTTAGTAAAAGAAAAAGGCAAATGACAAATTTTATAGTAATAAAAATATGACAAATCCAAAAGATAAAAAAATAGCAACGTAAAATGCAATCTGGGCATTCATTACTAATAGTTCTTTCTTATTTAAAAAATCAACTTTCACAATTATCTGGTTACAATTAATATAATTAGCAAGTTTCGCATTGTGAGTGGCAACAGTTCCTGGGGTAGTGTTTTCATTTTTGTTCCGTATGGAATTGCATTTGTTTTGAAAAAATACATTATTTTCTTGCCTTATTGAAATGAATGTTGTTTAGAAACTTTTATTCAGCAGATTTAAAGCTTTTCTCTGTTTGCGTGAATCCCGTTAAATTGCTGTCCTACAATATCTCTAATTTATCCACATAAGAAAAACTATCTAAACCGAAGTTTTCTAACAACATTGACATTTTGGTATTGCTTAGCAAACTTTAAACATGATCGAATTACAACGGATAAAGATTAAATAATAACTAGAACAAAAACAAGTTGCATGTATCCCTCCTGCATGTATCCCTTGTAAATCCCTCTTATTTTGACAGGGAAATCGAAATAATTTATGAAATCTCAGGAAGTAATGAAAACAGGAGTGTTACATAATCGGAAACAACATTATTAATAAGCATTCTTTGTAATTGGGTTTACTGCAGAGCATATTTTACTATTTATACTTCATGTTTTTATTCATGGGCTTTAAGTACTCAGTGGTAAGGTTTTATGAGGATTTTCATCAAATCACATCATACGAATTTTTTTAGTCAAAAAATTGAATGCAATGCAAGGATATTTTACCATATAAGTAGGAAATATTGATTATCCAGTTCCAGGTATCTATTTTACATCAAATGAAACGGAAAATGTCTATCAAAATAAATCCTAAAATTTCCTCAAAAATGTGTTAGTACAACATAGTTGTAAAGTAAAAAAATCCCCAAACAATTGGACATCTGTATTAATGATTAGAAATATACTAATTTCAATAAACACTTATTTGTGTCAACATAACCAAAAAATATAAAATCTTTATTCAACTACAATTTTTTAATGGTCTTCAATAACAATTCGCATTTTCAAACACGATTAGCTCAAAATAACTCAAGGATCAGTTACAGATGTGTCAAACATGCAATGAGAAATGTGTAGTTGAAGAAAATATGAAAGTAAAATGTGGTTTTAGATGGAAATAATCTTCCTGGCTGTTCCCAGAAAAGAAAAGGTTTGGGGAATTCGGATGAGATTGGATTCATCCTCGACCTTAGGAGCTGACAAAATGCCATGCCTGGATTCGCCTTCGTTTTTAAAGAGGATGGGTAACATTACAATTGTTCACACGCGCGATGCAATTTACCATACGGTTGAAATTTATCCCGTTCCTTGAAATTGATTCAAAAGATGCGACAAAAAATCTGAGATTGCTTGAAATGCAGTCGAGTGGTGCTTTTCTTGCTTTGGAAAAGTCCTAAAAGTCAGTTTAGATGTAACTTAAATGTTTTTTGGGATGAAACCTAAATGGTCTGTTTAGGTGAAACCTAAATGGTATGTTTAGATGAAACCCAAAAGGTCCTATTAGATGAAACCTAATGTTCTGTTTACAAACAAATAGCTTTTGGAGAACACAGTATTACATACCATAATCGTTCAGACATGATTATCAGTGAACAATATCAAATCGACAACGATAAATAATGCTACTAGGAATTATTTGTCATTGTATTCAGCTGAATAGACAACCCATGACCTACTCAAATTTTAGGCGAAAGAAGCTCTTCGTGACGTCATGCTATCCGTCCGGTTCCGACAGTCGGCTTTTGCGAAGAAAAAGTAAGAAATATTTTTGCGCATGACTGACTAAACTTTTCAGGTTACAAACTGTTCAAACAGGTATGTTCATATCTTTCGCAACAGACAACATAACCGGTCGTTTAGTCTAACGTCACAGAGAACTTCAGCTTTTCTGGCCTTATTAGTTGAGTCGACCGTAACCATCCCGATATCATGTTCTATTTTCCAAAACGTGCATCTAATTTGTGTAACAGGTTGTAACTTTAGGTTTCTACACACGAAGATGCATGATTATTTGTATTATGAAACATAATGATTATATTTTTTGTTCAAACCGTACATACTTACATGCGAATAACTTTAATTAACTGAATTTGAATGAAATATGCATAAAATAACGAAAAAATACAGATATTATGGGAAAATAAAACATTTAACATACTTAATATACAGCATATATTTAATATACGATATATTTAATATACGGAAAATTTCACTTACTTTCCTACAAAAAAAAAATAAAAAAATAAACATTAAATTATAAAAGTTTTATGAAATAAGTTTTTTAAACAACGGCGCAAAAAAATCAAATCAATTTTTAGTTCATGTATCTAATTTTTTACTAAATAATAAATAGCTAAAATACCAGATAACCTTTTTTCATTTTAATACATTGATATAGAAAAACTTGTGAATATACAGGAATCGGGTAGTCGTGACTTTTTCTTTCCTTTTTTTGAAAAAGGAAATCGTTGTATAAATAGCTCTTCACTTTTTATTCCGCTTAGGGCAAAGTTACCTATATTTACCCTTTTGAATTAATTTTAACTCAGTATGTGTGTCATCGTATTAATAATTAAAATAATTCCAAACACCGAATAACTTGAATTTGTTAAAATATAATTGCTTCAAATTTAATTTGAATTGATTTTTCCACCAAGACAACGGATTAGTTTTTGAAAAAATAGATTATTGACATGGTTCTTTGCATTTGTTTAAGCTGTGTGTTATTAGTATTTCAGTCATCTTTAATTGTAGTTCCCTTTTGACGATTAGAAGTTATTTTACTATGAACAAATTTGTGTAAAAATAAATTTCAACAAGAAACTAAAATGCCATGTTAATTCGAAAATAACTAAATTTCCATTTGCGTTTTACAGTTCAGTTTTTCACAACTCAGTATCTGTCTGTAAGTACGCTGAAATAAGCTCAAAAATGTATTTAATTAATAAAGCTGTATTTGAAAACATAAGAAGCAGCCTTATATTGTATATTTGTAGTAATTATTGCAGCTAAAGTGCAAAATTAGGTTTTGATTTACAAAAAGGTTGAAATTGCGAACTTTGCAAATACAGTAGAACTCCAATTATCCGATTCAAATGGACAACCGGAATTTTTTTTTTGATTAGTTATTGTTTCACGATGAATATAAGATAAAAATAACTTCTTTTAAAGAAAAAGAGCTTTCATTTAAGTGATAAACAATTTTACGTATTAAGCATATGGTTGAATGAATGGGTGAAGAATAGTTATAGCGTTTTGGTTTGATAGTAGGACCTTTCGATTAATTAATGTGTGGGTTTAATCGACCAAGGGTAACTATGGATTGTTGGATAATTGAAGACATTAGTGGAAGAACATGCTGTGTGACAAAAAAGTATTATAAAAACGAGAAAATAGACTTTAAAATTTTAGTTTGCCCTTGGATCTAATAAAAACGAAATAAAAATTTTCGAAAGGTAAAAACAATACTTAACTTAATATTTATGAAAAATGATACTTTTTATCTTTAAATAAAGGAGTAACATATTCTTAGACACAAAAATCTCTTTTTTTTCAAAAACGTCACGTGATACGTTCTTCCACGAAGCTCTTCAATTAGAGTTACATTGTACCACAATGAAAATAAATACAACACACTAAATTTGCCTTCACAAAAAGATTTTCTGTGGAAACAAACACATACAAATTAATACTTATCATTTAAATTACACTTTTTATACGCGCCTTCAAACTAACCAAAAATGACCTATCCCTAATATGTGACTGGCCCCAACCCCGTCAAATCTCCTCTATTCTGTTTGCAGAAGAAAGCTAATCATCAGAGCTGCTTTGCATATACTGCCTGGGATGGCGTTAATCCTAACTTCGTGCTAATTATATTCTACGTGCAGTCTCCACTTTTAGAAGTGGCGGATCTGATGATACTACACTGTTCGCATGTTAAAGAGCCTAATGGTCGGACCATCTCATAACGATAAAAAAAGCTAGAAACTGGGAGATACAGGTTACAGAGGTAGAGTGTTTATAGTTATTGGGGTTTTGTGTCTAGATTCCGATTTTACGTTAAGTGTTCCGAATTTTTTTGGCCAAATGTGTTCGATTTTTCGCCAAAGATGTTTTGATTCTGCATATCCTACGCCTCCAGCTTCGACGAAAAAATTACATATCTTATGTTGGTTGTCTATAGGTTGGAAATCCCTTAGACAATTGTACATTAATTATAATAAATTGTCTATGTTATCAATTGTAAATTGTAATTATTTGTAAATTGTAATTATTTGTGAATTGTAATTATTTGTAAATTGTAATCAATTGTAATTTATGCACTCCTTATGGCTCTATCTACGACGGAAAAAATACATATCTTATGTTGAGTGTCTGTTATTTGGAAATCCTTTAATGATTATAAACAATTAAAACATGTGGCTTCAATACTAAAAATAATTTTAATTGTCACTACTATTCTTTATCTTTTTCGTAATGTATGTTTTGTGTCTATTTTTTTTTCTTTTACATAGGTTTTTGGGGATTTTTTTTATAATAAATGCCATTTATTTATAAATAGTAAATTTGGATTCAAATCATAAACAGCAATGCACGTAATTTGTTGAAGCATCTTCAAACTGTCCATCAAGCTAAAATTCTCTTTTGATAGCAACTTTAGACATTTTGTTTCAATACAATAATATCGATAACATTCACTAATTGCTTTGTACTATAAATTTATAAACAACTTAAATTTACAGATGTGAATTACTTTATATAAATGAACAATTAATACATCAATCTATGATCAGTTATCAAATAATCTGCACTAATAGTATTGATTCAAACTAATAATATAAAATGTTTTGAGGTTGTTTTGGATTACGAAGCGTTTTGGAAAATAATACGACTGGTGTTGAAAATATTTTTTTAATCATTCGTAGTTCAGCACAATCCCAAAACGCGCCGTATATCTTTATTCCAAACTGAATTACTGTTGCAACATATGCAATAACAAAAATAATATTGTAAATTAAAATTTATAAACAAGGATTGCTATCTTGGCGATAATAATCTATAGCTTGACATCAAATGGGGAATAAACCCCGTTTTCTGATGAATACAACGCCAAACACTTTATTTTTATTTCCACAGTCTGAAATTAAGTTTTGGTTTTCAGTACGCACGTTCGGCGATAAATGCTGGATGCAAAATTCCAATACGTGATGCTTTCTATTGGCCAGGGGCTCGCCTTTTATGGAAATGAAATTTTGAGTCAAATGCAAACGAGGTGTTTTATTGACATTCGATTCCGTCTATTTCTTTGATGCCTGCGTTGATAAACAGTTATACTGCTGTAATATTCGCTTACTTTTATAAGTGGATGTCGTTGTTATTGAATCGTATATCGTATTTTTTTTTTTTAAATGTAAAAAAATTCTCTATAAATATATAATTTATACGTTTAATACGTAATGTATGATAAAAAACTAGTAGTCTTTTTGATAAATTACTTAGTTTAAATTTATTTAACGTTAGCACTATACATTAACAGTTATACTGATGTGATATATGCTTTCTTTTATAAATGGATATAAATGTTATTGAAACTTATATTTTTATGGTATAAATGTAAAATAATACTCGATAAATTTATGATCAATATGTTTAATAAGTAATGTGGGCCGTAGTGAGCCTAGTGGTCAGCGTCTTGGTCTCGGGATCGGAAGGTCCTGCGATCGAGTCCCGGTACCACTGAAGACCTACCGAGTATATGCGGAGTACGTGCTCGTTAAATCTGTTGGGTCCGAAAGTCCTCTAAGTTCCCATACCAAATCAATACCTCTGGGGGTGACAAGCCAATTCTGGGGATCCTCTATGCTCTGTCTCTAAAAATTAGATGGATCTAACTATAGTGCTTGTTTCTGTTTGTATTCGTCCTTACTTGACAGGTTTATACGGGTTCTCTAAACAAGCACACAAACTGAATATATATGTCTACCAACCAACCAACTAAGTAATGTAAGAAAAAATCTAGTAGTGTTGTTAAATCTAGTAGTGTGTAACTACTTAGTTTAATTTTTTTTTAAACTTTAGCACCATATATATAATTTTATAATATTAAACTATATTATGTCAAATTGATGTGAAAAATGACCACGCATTTAGAAATAAACTTGTAAAAAATTATAGATTTGTACCTGTTTTGCCTTGAGGTCTATGTTTATTTCATTGTAAATTTTTTAATTAAATATTTAATGATGTTTCCAAAATATATCTGCTGAACCGTGTACTACTGCAGTTTGTAAATGTGTTTATTAATAGATAAAACAAAGATGTATGTTTTTTTTAACAAAAATATTTTTTTCTTTTTAGGTAGGAAATCCAATTTATTTTAACGTGCATACAGTTCTTAGAAGATTTGTAAGTTGAAGATTGCTTTTAGAAGATTTTTTAAGAGGTTTTTTAGAAGTTTTAATACTGTTAATTAAAATGTAAATTTAATTGGTAATAACTTAAATTAACGCAATTCGAACTTTATGTGAATATTAAATGTATATTTTAAATTATTGTATTCATTCCCTTGGAACCAATTATTCCAAATTATTGCACAGCATCCTCAAAATTACCAATGATTTTTGTTACTTAATTCATAGAAAAATAAATTAATCTATAAATTTCAAGCCATTAGTGTTAACAGAAACATTTCATTATTTTTATATTAGTTATATTCATGAAACATTTTAAATATTCGTCTTCCTCAATGGCTTGGCTTTGAGTTTGACCAGTCATATAGAAAAGAACACTTTTTTCATAAACTAAAAAGGCATTTTAGTATTGCATTTATGCTGAGCTACATAAAATCCATTATTTTTATAAAATGTTTAGATAGGCATTTTTTAATAAAAGTATAAGTTTTCATTTTTATTATTTCTAAAATTGCAACATAAAATTCTCATTTCGATTATAATTAAATTTATTACACTATTCTTGATAGCCTTATTTTTTAGTCTAGTAAAAAAGTAAGTATGTATTTTTACTGATAAAATTTGTGGATTGCGAGCATGGTTTTTTTTAGATACAAAAATAATTATATACGATCTTGAACCAGACATTTCATTCATCCGACTCCAATTACCTAAAATCTTGCGTTGAAATTTTCGTATTATATCTGTGCTGATCGCAAATAAATGAAATTTATATTAAGTTATACTATAGATTTCAATTTAAATCTACTTACTATCATGCAATTTAAAGTATAAAGTTAGTTGTAAATACAGTTCAGTTTATCTAACTTGTTTTTACTTTTAAATCTTTAAATTGGAAAATACATTAAATCCTTTTCATGTAAGGGTATTTCCGAGAATGTTTCATTAACATTATAATTTCTATCAACATTAAATTGCAGAAATTAAGTGTTCAATAACTAAGACATCCTGTCTTATTGACTTCTAAAACTTCTCTTTGACCTTATTGACTTTAAATTATTTCCATTTGACATTCTAATTCTCAAACGTTAAACAATTTGAATGCCGATCTTACATCATGCCTACTTCAATTGTTCCAAAACCTTCTATGCCATATCCCTCCGATTAAGTCTACTCTGTTGATCGCAGATGAATGAGACGAAATCTTCTAGATGAATAGATGAATCTTCTAGATGAAAGCCGACCCTAATGAAGAACTTACTGCAAAGTAAAGGATGCGATTCCCAATAAGGTGATGGTCCTTTTGTAAAAGTCAAGAAGAAGTCTCTAATGCCCCCTGGAGTATAACGGATGAGCATAGAATTGAAATAAGGATTCATAGATAAATAGAATTCTAGACGGAAAGTCAAGGAACTCGTGCTATTTTCCTCGGCGCTTAATAGACCCTTCCGTATTTTAATCGTTGGCGGGTGTTGGGATCATTGCATTTGATTGTTCTGTCATTCTTCAAATAATTGCAGATTTCACTTGTAATTTTTTTTCGAAATTTAAAAATGATTCAATTGTTCTATTGTTCCCCCTGGGATGTATAAACAACTAAACAACATTAGTAAAGATGTAATCCTGTTCAACACCTTTGATTTTTAGATTGAAAATTATTTTTAAATAAGGTTTTAATTTTGTATTATTTACACATACTAAGAATTACAGATTGTGATAATAATTAATACTTGCATTTATGACTTTATAATATTTATAATAGAAAAATAAAAGATGATGCATAATTCATAAAAACTCATAAAGAAATAAAAAAAAATTCAATTAGAATCCATATAAAACTCTTATAGAATTATCTTTAGGTAAATGTTTAATTAAAAAAAATATAGCTTGTCACTAAGAGTCTTGGGATAACCCTCAAAGTATAAGAGTGAGTTTTGCAGAGTGAAAAAATAACGTAGAAAATTACTCAAAAATATACTTAGCTAACATTTGACTTCTAGTAATTTCGACTCATTTTCAAAAAGTTCTAATAATACTTTCTTCATATTTTAACCACTGAGAGAGATTATTACTTTTGAGCATGTTTTTTGTCCTTTTGGAGCATTAGTTTCAATGTTAAGAATAAAATAGTTGCAAATTGTTATAAAAAGTAATGCTAGTTATATGCTTTAACAAAAAGTATTACAGTTTATAGTTAATCACTTCAAATAGTTATTTTGAATACATTAAAACAAAAGATATACAAAACAAATCCGTGAATCTAAATTTTACATTTAATTTGTAGAACATAAGAAACTATTTTTATTACTATGTTAACTATTACTTTTTTAAGAACATATGAAAATATTACTATAATTACATTTACTTTAATCTTAACTAAAACAGCGTAAAAAGTTAACTACATAATAACATTTACGACCTAAGCTAATATAAAAAGCGAAATAAATGTCAAAATCACAAAGTTGAAAGCTTAGTAGGATTTTCTCGTCAATAATTAAGACATCGTGTCTTGCTTGGAAAAAAAAATATAAAATTTTATTTTTTTTCTTTCAATCAAATTGTCGTTTATTAATCCCCAATGTTCTACACCAACTATAGGCCGCTTATTTTTTTTTCACTACAAAAATATGAGTGGGCTTAGTAAATAAAAATTAATTCAAAAAAGTTTTTATCTGAAATTTTTTTCATAGTCTATTAACTTAAAAATATTAAATATTTTTATCATTCTTTTTTTAACAATATGATAAGAGCAATTAAATGTATTTTATAATTTTTTCATGCCCCGTAAGTTAAATTGGTTGAGAGTTTTACATTAAAAAGTAAAAATTTTATATTTAAATATAATTGGTAAACATTATATTTGATAAATATCTGGTTCTGTGGGAAAAGTTGTTGATCAGGAAGGGCTTACCTATTAATATTCAAAGATAGTCTGATGATAGTCAATTTTCAACTTTTATGTATATTTTGTATCCATATAACTTAGACAACTTTTTCGTTAATTTTTGAGATAGACTTTTAAAATTTTGTGAGAAGATCAGTCACATAAAAACTAACATAAAAATACTTTACTGTAATAAAACATATATTAATTATTAAATTAATTAGCAGTTAATTAATTTAAGTGTGCCAAACTGTGAACAACATAACGATATTTCAAATTAGTTGTTTTACATAATTTTTGCAGAAAATAAAACAATAAAAATCCAGGCATGTGGTCATATAAAATGTAATTTCTAAGCAAAGTATTTAATTATGATAGTTTAAAATGGCTAGCTTTAAAATGTGATTTTTTTAATAATTTAGTTTTATTGCATCTAACAAACCACAATTTAATTATTGCATATCCAGCAATGCTCTGATTAATTATTTGGATTAGATAATTACTTTTTCTCAAAAAGCTGTGGTAAAAATGTGATATTTATCCAATAATTACCCCGTGTCACCCTGTGATCCTTCTTTTACTAAAACGTTAAAAATGATAGTAATATAAATGTAGGGGAGGTTGGGGGCTAATGGGACAAATTTTTATTAACATCTGTATTTCAGCAAAAATATAAGAATTTTAATTTCTTTTTTTACAAGCTCATAAACTGAATAATTGTTTACTTAAAAAGTCATTCGACAGATGTCAAAACATTACCATATTTTAGTTGCTAAGCATTTTAAACAAACATGAAAATATCCCTTTAGCCCCCATATTTGGGGAATAATGAGACAGTGTGCAGGACTAATGGGACATGGTAAATTTCCCTTAATTAAAATTTCAAAAAATGGAAAAGTAATCAGAAAATGACCAGAAAATAAAATTTTAAAGCAAATACCATTTACATAATGTATACATAATAAAACATTTTGTAGTGGAAGTCACGCACAAAAATGTTAATAAATTATTTCCTATTATATTTCAACACATTTTTGCAATTAATTTATTTAGCTTTAAACCTTATACTTAAAATAAGCACTGGTACAATGTTGATTTACTGCACTATGAAAAAGAAGTGAGAGTTTAAAATGATAACCAAAAATCGACTTCCTTTCATGTGGTGCAAGTCACATCATGACATTTTTATTATTTTTTAATAAAATACTAAATGAAAAAAGGTTTTTTTATGATTGCTCTAAAAATACTGTATGCTCAGGAGTAATCTGACATACAATAAATTTTTTTGAACAAATAGAAAATAATTATGAACTATGCAAACGAAATTTGTTAAATCGTCAGATGTAGTGTAAAGTCACACGTGAAAATGCCCCTTAATCTATGATATGTCTTCTATCTAAAACTATAGTTCAGTTCATGAAAAGTTTCTATTTAATACTTTGAAAGTGTAAAAAAAATATACACTTTTAACTTACTTTGGATTTTCCAAAACAACAATTCATCTCCCCACTTCAACACATGCTTTTAATGGTCGATCTTTGGTTATTAAAATGTGAAGTCTAACTGTTACAATGTTGTAGTGCAGACATATTTGTAAAAAAGTATATTTTTTTCCGCTTTTTGCCCCTTGTCCCTTTATCCCCCACTCTCCTCTACTAAACTGATAAAAAAGATAGTAATCTAAATGTACTAAAATGTTAAAATAGATAATAGACTTAAATTTTGTAAAGGATAAAAGAAATTCTTCAAAATATTTAACCTATTTTCAGCTTTTGTTACTCAAATATCATATTTATAATTATTTGAAAGTTAAAACAGATTTTAACTAATTCTATTTAATTTATCATATCACAGTTTAGAGGTTTTGTTGGAAATTCAAACTCAGTGGGAGAGTAACGCAGCTGTTCTTACAAAAAACCCGCATATCCCTTTAAATTGTTTAACAATATGACAAGGGCATAAAAATGAAGGCAAGTTTTCCCAGCGTCCCCAAAAGGCTATTGGAAGTGGACTTGGTTGATAGCTCTACTTCGGAAAGTAAAGACCTAATATACGAGAACGGTTGTAAATGACGCATTATGTTAAACAACTGTTTCTAAACCCGTTGGGGAACGTTGTCGATCGAGAAAGGCTTATCTTTTATGTCCTTCAACAGAAGTTTTCCGAATTTTATTTCCTTTCGTATACTTTATTGCTTCTTTCGGGGCCCAAACAACCCTCTGTTTGCGATCATTCTTTCTAGCGAAATTTTTCACTTGAGATTATGAGGTGTGAAGTTTGTTTTTTTATATACTTCAACGTGGGAAAAGAGAATTGGAGTGGTTTTTATGAAAGCTGGAAAGGCATAAGTTTAGTTGCTTTAAACAGGAATGTAGTTTATTTGAAATAGTTAAAAGAGTAATGTGTAGCTGTGATGCACCTTTTGTTATTTTTGGTTCAGTTAAAACGATTATTTTGGAAACGAAATTCATAAAGAGAAAATTAACTAGTATCACCTCTTTGGTGAATTTAAAATTATTTACTTTTAAACACTATTCAAATAGAAAGTAAAATCGTGTTAACATGACATAATTGATGAATTTAGATTATTTAAGTATTTTTAAATGCCATATTGCAGAATATGTTAATTAGTGTGTATGATGTGCCATGGATAATAGGGCTTGGGATAAGGATGGTAATGTGGTTTTACTTTAGAGATAACACTTTTTTTTTATCTCATATGTAGTTATTTTTTTTAAAAAACCTATATTTTCAATAGCAATAATTTACAATACGATTGAAGTAATTTACGTTATACAATTTAGCGTTTTGTTCTAATCAAATTTATTATAATTACCAAACAAATCGATAGAAAAATTTCAACTTATTTTAAAATCTTTAATGAAATAGCTATAGTATGTTAAATAATAGTGTTTTTTTCAAAAGAGGTGTTCTCTATAATTTAAGATTTGTATTAAATTAATTAAGGGATAATTAAGATTTTTTAATTAATTTATGGTTAATTTATTTAGGATTTTTATTAATTAAATATTTTTGAAGACGAAAAATGTCCTTTCATTTTCTCCATGTAAGTTTCGTAAGCATGCAGTTTATTATTATTTATTTTAAACATTTTGTGAACAAATTCAGAAAGGAAACTTTCCGAAAATGCTTGATTTCTTATAATAAATATAATATACCATAAAACACATCAGCAAATAGTTTTATCGCAATCACATGTAAGAGTGACTTCTAAGATAATGTTTGTCAAAAGATATAATCTGACAAGACGAAATCTTCATAAACAGTAAAAATACTTTACCATTTGGTTGCCTTCCAAAAGATAATTCTAAACCTAATATGAACAAAAATGAATGCAACTAAGATATCTCTCTACTTAAAGAAACATTAAACACAAGGCACGTTATTTCTTATATCCCTTAAAACATACCAAAAAACTTTATTTGCTTTTTTAAATTCTGGCTAAGCGCATAAGCAAGATTCGCAAGTTTGCACTTTTTTTCATTTTCATTCGAAAACGACCCAAATATTTAAAATAATAACAACAATATCATGAACCGTAATGTTTTGTGCATGACAAGCACGTATTTCTGCTAGTTTATCCTCACCTGAAAGTATTGTGGATGCTGCAACATTAATTCAACACTTACTCGTATTAATAGTGTCATGCTTGGCAAGAGGAACTAAGTCCGGCATTTTGCCAAACTGGGTATGTCTGATGTTTTATGTTACGATTTTTATATTGTTCAGTTTGAATTTTGATACCTCGGCATTTATTTTCTGGCTGTCTGCTCCGGCCATGTTAGAAGTGATGATAAAATAAAATGAATCCGAAATTTGGTGAAGCTTCTAGTGGCTTAGGTTTAGCTTTTTTCCTGGGCTTTCCGTTGGCCTCAGTTACTAGCTTAAGCGTTGTCGGTGTTATTGGACCGTGGTTAGGTTTACATGTTATATTGTGCAGCGTTTTATGATTTACGGTATACGTAAAACCACCGACAATAACTCATAGTCTGTGAGAGCAAAGATACCGAACAATTTTCAATAAATAAAATTACTCTTAAATGGTGTGGCTAGTAGCTTAGAATACAGCGCACATTAGGGTATTTCGCGAACTTAGCCTGTCAACATTCGATTTTTCTGAAAGTTGACTTAAAAAAATGGTTCTAATGGTTCTAAACAAAGATGCATGCTTTTGCGCACAGGCCTCTTGAAGACTCCTATGAATAGTTGAACTTTGACCCTTATATGAGGAGACATTTGACCCTTACTTTAAAGTAGCCATCGTCATAATACTGAACACTTGCTAGTTCTTTCATATAAAAGAAATTGGAGTTAAAATGGAAACTCTCTTGAAACCTCCAAAAAAAACTTCTAAAAAATAAACCGCACTTGGCAACTTAGCACTGTTTGGCAAAACAATGTTTTCGTTTCTTAAAAATTAAAACTAAATTCAATTTTATTCGATTTTCATTAATTAAAAAAATCTAATAAAGTTCTGATTACAATTACGTAAAATTAATTTATAATAATGTACTTTAAAATGAAATTCACATTACAGAAAAAAAGAAAAAATCATTATAGTTTAAAGCATTTGGTAAACATTTTATCACCAATCACTTGGAAATCACGTATCTAACAACAATAAGTTGGGTTAATTTTTGGGCACACCGGAATAGAGCTAGAGCGTCTCTACTACAATTCCTTATCTATGGTTCAACCCGTTACTACACTTAACATCAAAAATACAAACGAATCATACAGCATTGCACGAGAGTAAAAAAATTTATACAATGAGGACAAAGATGCCTTTCCAATTGCAAACCCTCTATCTTCTGTATTTTCTTTTAACAGAAAACCACATCAATGAAAAGGAAATGCTCTCTTATATTAACTTGTAACAGAGTTTGGTGAATAATATAAACAAAGAAATGTGCGCAGGTTAAAGGAATAAAAAACTTTTTTTTCAAATAATAAATTACGTAGGTTTAATAAATTAAGCCTTAAAAAACTCACTAAGTTTTTTAATTTTTAACATTGCGTTTTTATCGTTAAAAACAATTTTTATGGAAATAAATTGATTACATGTATTTCAACACAAGTAATTTTAATACAAATTCACATAAAGTTTTAATAAAAAATTAATATATTTGTCTGTTCATATTAAGCAGCGCTATTTCACATAATATTTTGCTTTGAAAGATTAAAAAAAGACTATTTATGGTATTTTACGAATTTTTCTCAATCTACGGGAATTTTTTTTTGAGAAATAAAAATATTAACAACTACTATAGTATTATTATTCATAATATTCATAAAAATAATAGAAATTAATTAAAGCACATTGTACAAGCTATTCCTTATTATATCTAACAAAAAGATTAGGAAAAAATGTGTAACAGATAAAGTTAAATCAAAAACTGAAAACCTTAAATGTTCCAAATCTATTTCAAGAATAAATTTTGTCACAGTGAAACTTAAAGTTTCACCTGAAAAGCCTTTTCTAAACATTTTTCTCTTCAGGTCAACCATCTCTCATATTGTTTACCAAGATTTTTAAAACAACCAACAACCACTTACGTTACAATATTTTTTATACCAAAGTAAAAAAAAAAAATTTACCTATGTATAAAAAAAGATAAGTATTGTCAATTTTCGTTTTTGCGACCACACCTCACTGATATCACGTATCATCAATAATGAACAAATTCATCCTTCTCCCCACCCCCTACATATTAACCTGAGTATTTCCTATCAACATCTCGATGCATTAGTTTAACAAAATTGTTACTGGTTATAGATTTATTTTGAGTTTTATGGGCGGAAAACTGAAGTAGAGAATCTTAAAAGTGAAGATATATAATTGTATATACATAATTAAAGTTTTCTTTACAAATGAACATAAAAATTTGTAAAAAGAGAAATGATTTTTAAATTTATGGGTTAAAGATAAACTACAAATCCCTGCTGCATTTAAAAATTTAAATAACAAGATTTATTTTGAAGTAATTTTTTGGGGATAATTAATCAGTGTGATTACAATATTTGTTAAACATTTGAAAGTATTTTTAGTATTGGGGAAACAATATCCTACCGTGTGCTCCAAAAATCTTTTTTTCCCTATGTACTTCTATTTAGAGTGTTACAAATAATTACTCTTCAGGATAGTACATAGGAAAAAAATAGATTTTCATCGAAGCATTTGACGTTTTTTTTCATTGAAATTCATATTTGCAAAATACGGATTTGTTTATTGTAGCCTTACTTTTGACCAATCTACTTAAGAATAGTTTCAATCAATAGAAATTAAAAAATGAGTACAATTTCAACTGAAAAAATTATTTTATTATATTTTCGCAGACATGCAATGTGTAATCTTACTTCAACCACAAATTAGAGCAACTTAGTTAATAGTCCTTTTGTTAAACAATTTTAAAATATATAGATACTGACATTTTTAAGACCACCCGATACCTGTACCATTCCAGAAAAAACACCAATGCTGGTTATATGAAATAAAACGATAACATATTGAATGAATAATATTGAACAAGGATTTTTAACACGAAATCATATAATATTAAAATAACAAAATTATTTCGGCAAAAGTGCAAGATACAGCTTTGACCACCCAACGAAGCACCCAGACAGGTGACAGGAGTAACTTCAGAATGGGCAAAACTTGGTGAACGCAATCCGAGAGAATGACCTAATAAGAGAATTCAAAAGATTATTGGGAAAATATACGTTAATACAATCGCCCATCCATTTTCATCTTTGAATCCTAAAATAGCCTTGACGTGTCACTCGGGAAGTATACTTTGACAGTGTTATTTTTAAGAGTAGCAGAATATTGCTTATACAGTGTTTGAATGTATAGTATCATCTAAAATGTATATTTCAAATGATTGTTATAAGTATATGCGTAATGTGCTTTTCCATAATATATATATATATATATATTATATATATATATTTTATATATATATATATATATATATATATATATATATATATATATATATATATATATATATATATATATATATATATATATATATATATATATATATATATATATATATATATATATATATATATATATATATATATATATATATATATATATATATATATATATATATATATATATATATATATATATATATATATAAAACCATAAAGTAGTTAGTTATAGATAAATTGTATTTGCCTTAAAAATGTGGGCATATCATTTACCTACTTTTATACTTATTTTAAAATAGAATTATCAAGTAAGTTTTCATTAATTATCAATTTATTAAATTAAAAGCTATTTTGCTTATTTACTTGTCATTTTCGTTAACTATTATATCAAATTTTACGATTTGCCCGAAAATATCGAAATATACTAAATTTTACGAAAATATAGTCAATCCGGAAATAAAAGATGAAATAATATTAATTAAATTACTGTATTTTGTTATAAAAACTACTTACCATAGTTCTTAAGGTTGTTGTATTTTAGTAATTTATTAATTAATCGAATCATATTATAACAATAAAAACGAATTTAATAACGTTTATATATTATGCTCATAATATTATAGCATAATTTACATTGATCTAATTTAATCCTTTCAGTCCCAAGAGCTATTTGGCATCATCATTTTAGAAATTTTTTTCTGATCGTCTATAGCCATTTATGATATCAAAAAGCACATCATTCGATTCTTCAAACTTTTTTCTATTAGAAAATATTTTTTATTAATCCCAATAGATGTCAGCCCTATTATTTTTTTAAAAATTATGATCACAGAAATGATGATGCCAAATGGCATCACTGGGACTGAAAGGGTTAAGTAAAAGCAACATATTACTGTTATATAAATTTTTAGATTAAAATATTCATTTATTAACAAAAAAGCAACAAAAATATTCAAATAATAGCGAATATATTATCCCGTATAAATTCGTTTCTTGATTTATTTAACATATTTAACTATATTTTCTAATAAAGATCCTACGACAGACCATATCATAGAATTGAAAACTAGATAAGCCTCATGGTAGAAACGGGGACATTCCATTCACTGCAGCTTTTTCGTCAAATTTTTTTCTACTCCAACCCCAAAACTGAAACGGATTCATTTTATTTTTCCCGTATAAGTTCTACCATTTGATATACTAAAAACAAGATCCAATATACGTATCTATACATTACTTTTTGTAAAAGCAATGTTTATTTTCTACTCTATTGTCGATATATATTTTCAGATATTATTCTCTGCTTTGTGCATGGTACATGAGAAGATCCATGAAGAAAAACAACATTGATTATTGGCGCAAATAGCTTATTCAGTAGAAATTTACAGGTTTCGGTGGGAACACAAGCGGTTCACCTTTTCAGAATGGTATACAACTCAGACTGATACTATAAATGTAGAAAAGCCTGCACTATTGTTTTGCGAAATAGCCCCACTACATGTCTTTAATAAAATTATGAACAACATAAGCCCTAGAAATCCAAACCATAAAATCCCCGTATTAAACCCGATATAAATCCAATAGTCCCATAAAAAAATTCAATTTCTCTCTTAATCTTTCCATTTAGTTTAGCCTTCTCATCACCCCAAAAGAACCCGTGACAGATTTCTTTTATTTCCCCCTAGCGACTTCCGCCAATAGCCCTAAGTACGAAAGTTAGCTGACCAAAGGAAAAGGATAGATTCGCAGCCATAAAATACAGGGGAGCGAAAATCTGTTTTCACACCTCTTCCCAGTAAGGACTACAATCAGGTCCGATGTCAAACTAAATTAGAGATAAATTTCCCCAGCGCTAAAGTTATCTCAGTCTCGTGGATCCAGAACCTCCTTAGCCCGTCTACTTTATTTTTTGTGTTGTTTAGGTGGTTCTTTAAAGTTCTCATCGAAATGTGGCCGCGACTGGGAGCTACGAGTCTGTCAGATCTCCTTCCCTCATTATTTAACTTTACCGCTTTTAAAACAAGGGGTCCACTGCAAATGAAAAAGTTAGTAAATCTGGATTATGAATTAGTTTCAATTCAAATATGTGTGGTAATTTTGTAACATTAATAGTCCGAAATATATATATTAAGATAATTATTTCTCAAGCGCTATGTTCTACTGTTTTCTAGTACCGTGTAACAGGAACCTGATTTAGCTGGCCTACTTTATTTTTTTTTTCTTCTTTAGGTGGTTCTTTAAAGTTCTCACCGAAATGTGGCTGCTGTTGCTGCGAGTCTGTCAGATCTCCTTCCCTCATTATTTAACTTTACCGCTTTTAAAACAAGGGGTCTACTGCAAATGAAAATGTTAGTAAATCTGGATCATGTTAAAATAGTTTTAATTCAAAAATCTGTGGTTATTTTGTATTACTATTAGTGGTACGAAATATATTGAGAGAGAGATTTCTTTAGCGCTATGTTCTATTTTTTTCTAGTCCCGTGGTTCCAGAACCTAATTTAGCCTGTCTAGTTTATTTTTTTTGTTTAGGTGGTTCTTAAAATTCTCATCGAAATGTGGCCGCTGTTGATGGGACTGGGAGCTACGAGTCTGTCAGATCTCCTTCCCTCATTATTTAACTTTGTCGCTTTTAAAACAAGGGGTCCACTGCAAATGATAATGAAAATGTTAGTAAATCTGGATCATGTTAAATAAGTTTTAATTAAAACATGCGTAGTTATTTTGTGGTATTAATAGTATGAAATATATAAAGATATTTATTTCTCAAGCGCTATGTTCTATTTTTTTCTAGTCCGGTAGATTCAGAACCTTCTGTAACTCGTCTATTTTATTTTTTGTTTGGGTAGTTCTTTAAAGTTCTTTTCGAAATATAGCCGCTGTTGCTGCGACTGGGAGCTACGAGTCTGTCAGTTCTACTTTCCCCATTATTTAACTTTGTCACTTTAGAAACGAGGGATCTACTGCAAATGAAAGTGTTAGTAAATATGAACCATGTTAAATTAGTTTTAATTCAAAAATGTGTGGTTATTTTGTATTAAGAGAATTATTTCTCAAGCACTATGTGCTATTTTTGTTTAGTAGGCTTGATCGAGAACCTCCTTTAGCTCGTCTACTATTCCCTCATTATTTAGCTTTATCGCTTTCGAAAAAAGAGGTCCCCTGCTAATCAAAGTGTTAATAAATCTAGATCGTCAACTATCATTTGACTTAATTTCAATTCAAAAACGTTTTTTTTTTATTTTGTATTATAAGCGGTAAAAATAATATTAAGAGATAAATTTTTCAAGCGCTATTATTGGTTAGACTGCTACCTATCAAGTTAAACCATCAAAACTCGTATATATGAATTTATGAGTTAAGGTTTTCAAAGAATATAGTAGTTATATTTTTCTTCTGGTACTTCCCGTAGCTCTGTTCTTTAAAACTCTCATCGAAATCTTATCTTTATAACTGCAAGAAAGATCTACGAGTCTGTAAGGTACCTTATTATTTAACATTGTCACTTTCGAATGAGGGGACGACTAAAAATCAAATGGTCGGCTCTAGAATACTTCATTTATTACTCGCCGTAAAGTAGTTATATTAAAGGACTACTTTAAATAATATTCAGATTCTAAAATTAAAAAAGAGCCAACGGTGAAAATTCAAATGAAATTTAAAAGACTTTGAAAAATTAAATATTTGATTTTGGACATCTTAATGTATTTGTTTTTTTCTACATTTCTTCTTCGTCAAAGGGATTGGATACTTTCAGAAAAAAAAAATCATAATTGTGCTTACTAACGCATATAAATACATATTTATTGTGGTTAAAAATTAGTAACACTCATATTTTATCAATTATTTAAATTATGATTTTTAAACCACTAATAACTGATTTCGTATACCACTAATCACTTGAATCATTAAGAATTACATATTGATGTGTACAATACTAAGGAAAAAATATTTCGAAAGATATTATAACATTTTACACCCAAGTGGAGTTTTTGATAAACAGAAAATATAATTTATTCAATAAATCATGCGTAAAAATTACCAATATCAAATTATCTTATTGTTTTATACTAACTGTATATAGAGAGCTTTGAGCGAAAATCAATGTATTACTTTAAATAGAAACCCTGAAGATAACAACGTAGCTTGTTTCTTTAGAATTATCTATGTGTATAAACAACTCCCTTATTAAATTTTTGAGAACTAAACATAAAATTCTAACGCCATAAGCAAACGCTTAATTTCACAGTTTATAAATCCAACTAACTATTTTATCTAAGGAAAATAAATTATTATAATGAGGCCACACACACTACGATTATGAAACTTTTAGACAAACAAAATTATTTCTACAAAAAGTGTCCTCCTTGAATACTTTAGTAATTGAAAGCAATTTCAATACAAATGTGTTTATCTGGCAAAAAAAAACATACAAATAATTTATTTATATCAAGAAACTCAAATTTGAAACTTTTGTGCTGCACTTGTAACATAGAAGTATACTCTATTTCAAAAGCATATGAATTATATGCACACAACAACAGAAATACCATCAAATGCTAAAAAACATCTGTTTGTCAATATTAAACTACAAAACTTCTATTATTAGGAATAAACCCAGTTCAAACTATAAAATAAGTTGAAAGTAAAATATAAAATTGTTGAGGCAGACCTACTTTCCTGAACTGACTCTCTACCTATTAATCTTTGATGATCAATCAGCATTTATACAGCAGACTGACGTTAAATCCCGACCAGTGCAATTTCAATCCCAACTCCTTTTTACAACTGTGTTTGAAACCACCTGAAAACCAAAAATACGCTGTTATACACATTCTTCATGATAAACGAAATCCTCTGCTTTATAAATATTAAAACAAAGTGAACTGTTCTAAACATTTTGTCGTTTAAGATATATCTGATTTTATATACTTTAAAACATGTGTATAGAGGTTTGAAAATAAATGTTGCTTCTAAATTGCGTAAAAGTAATATAACATATATTTTCAAATGTTATAGAGACTTAGCTTTTATTTTTTAAGGATCAGTATTAAATTTATGTACATATAGCTGACAGAACATGTATGGCAATCTTCATATAAACTTTTCTGACAGATTGTCTTCTTCTGACACCCACCTCTTAACTTTCTTCCACCCCACCCCCCAAAAAAGTTATATATTTCTCACAAAAGTCAACCAAATAGATCTTAAATTCTTAGTATTTTTAATAGTTCTATAAATATATATAATATATAGTTCTATATAATAGTTCTATATATTCTAATTCTATAATCTTCACTTACGATGTCCTATTTTTTTTTAAATAAAGGGTTCTTCGAAATGGGACTTTTTTAATGTAATTGACAGAAATATTGGGCAAATGTACTATTTATAAATATTTTTCCGTCTGTGGAGAGTTTTAAACAATATAAGATAAAATAACTTTTTAGAAAAAGGTTCGTCGGTTATTTTTGTAAATATTGTAATTGTTTTATTTTACTTCTAATCTTATTCTGTACTATGTGTACCCGAAGTTTTTAAAAAAAAAATGCTTTAATTTTTGCTTCTAAAAACTGCAGAAACGGATCCACATCTGTTGAGTGTAGATTTTTTTTTTTACATAACCATTAATGTTTACATTCCAAGTAGGTCTAGGGCGTTTATATTTTACCCAAACCTAACCAGAACGCTTTTTTACAAGCTAAAAAAAGCTTATACATTTCTTATATTTCAAAAATTTTACCTATGTACTCACTTTAAAAACAGGTTGCGAGCTAGTAGACTTTAAAATATTTAAAAACATACTACAATATACGAGAAGCAAATAGAGAGTATGGTATAAAATATACTTTAGGACGTTTATAGTATACGAGATATTTCATGTGTTTTGATAAATGCGTTTTTAAACCATGAGCAGCGTTTTAAAACGCACTCTTAACTTTTAGCTCCAAAAATATCACCTGCTTTAAGTCGAGGGTATGATTTAGAATGAACTTTGTTTATATTGCTGAGGATTTGTTGAGAATTGTATACCAATGCTATTTGACCAGAAAATTACGGCTATGATATTTAATGTGTTAGAAGTAATGATGGAATTTTTCATATTGTATAAAATAATGATACAAATTCAAAGATCATATCAAGAATTAATATTATCATTATTATTGCCTTTTTATTTAAGCATGTTCAGATAAAATTGAAAAATACATTTATAATAAATAAAATAAACAACGAATACCACCCAGAATCCAGATAGAAATTTTAAACGCGCGTAACACGTTAAACATAGTACACGTACACGTACAAAAAACGTACTTACGTAAACAATTTCCTTTTTTATGTTGGTTAACGGGTTTTGGTTGTAGAATCTGTTATGGTTTACAACTATTTCAAAATAAAAGTTATCGTGAACTAACGGTTTTAAGGTAGCCATCCAGTTGTCAGTTATAAATAGTTAGTTTAATTTTTATGATCATATGGTTGTATATTTCAGGAACTCTTATGATATTTTTCGGGGGCAGATTTGTTGTTAACTCTCTATTTTTAACAAAAATCTTACTTTTCGTAAACAAACAAGATGTGGTAAACTGTGAACTCTTAGAAAGGAGTCATATAAATTCTTATCTAAACATGAAAGGACATGAAACAATACTTCACAAAGTAAATGATTTTTAGTAAAATAAATATATAATTTTATAAAAGGTTATATATTTTCAGACACACGTATACAAAAAATAAAGTATTGTGCCTTTTTTAAGACTATAAGTCCTGCACTAAACTTCCGGCCCCTTTTCTCTTCGATTCCCGAATCGCAGGACCGTAGGTTGCGATTTCCGTTTAAACCTCTGTCCAGTCCGCGAGTGGTTTTTATTTCTTCCAAGCCGGCTGTTTTATTTCTTTCTTTCAGCGGGGAAACAAAGAGTCCTGGCTTGCCGACACTTTTAAATTTGACCCACGCCAAGTATTCTTTCCAATTTCGAAATAGTTGAAAGTGTTTGCTTCTTTCCGCCGCGGCAATTCCTACTCGTCTTTTTAATGACTTCGCGGACGTTTCTGTTTTTCTTGTACTCCAATGGTATTGAGAGGTCAATGAGAAGACTTAGCGGATAATCCGCTGGAATTCACAGATAAAATCTCAGAATGGCCCGGATACTTTATCATGTAATATAAATGTCGTTTGTCTTAGCCCAAGCTCATTACTAAGATATCTAAATTATATTTGCGAGTATGTTAGAGTGTGGAAAAATTATACTGGCTTAGTTTATATTTATACAACTAATTGTACACAAAATTAGCAAAACAATATATTTAATTAATTAAATGATACTTTAGTAAAAAACTATAACAGTTTCAGTTTATATTTAATCAACTAATTATGCAAAAATTGGTAACATTTCTTATTAAAATCTTAAAATTCGTTTTATTATTGTGATTAAAATATTTGTACAATTATAGTTTTAATTAAATATTGTTTTTTTAACTTTCCAACCCCTATCCTATATCCACTTAAGTTTAAACAATTTGATGTATATACCCAAAGTGTGTGTTTAATAAATTATTTTCCTAAGTTTTTAGGAATTAAGTAACTTTATTGAAAAATAAATGTATTTATTACTTAAAAATAAAAATTATAAAATATATTTATATTATCTTTTAAAAATTCGAATACTTTTACAACAATATTCAATTTATTGAAGCAATAAAACTAACAGCACTTTAATTCTTGTATTAATCTGTAATCTTTGAATATTTTCGCATAAAGGGCAAACAAACCTGTTTCCTATTCTCCCCCTCGAATTCAAAACGAAGAAAAATTGGATCCATTTGAATGTTAGCCCTTCAATTTCGAAGTGGGGTCTGAACTCCATATTTTTGTTTAACTTCCAAGCACCCAAGTAAACGAAATTGCGCGATACTTCTTTTGGCTGATCGAAAGTGCTGAACCTTATTCATCAGACCCCTTTTTATGATAATTTTATGGAAAGCAAGCGTTTGAGTTTAATATATTTCATGCAGTGCCTCGAGGCCTGAGCCAAAGTATAAAAAAATTATATTAAAGTTCTAAGGGGGTACGATGCTGATATGCAGTGCAGAGTGCGATTTTTTCATCAATATGGTGGGAAGTTCGACATAAACCTTGCAAGATTTCCTTAGAGACAAATTTCATAAAGCTGTTTCTTGATCGGATAGAGATCTTTGTACCCAGAGAAAGGTGAAATGTTCTTCACACCCGTTAGGTAGGGGATTGAGGACTTTTATAGCTATTTTCGGAACTGTACTGGTCACTTAAATCGGAACCCAGTTTGACATGGTAAGAAGTCAGAAATTGAACACATCAATATTTTAGAACCTGGTCTATACACAAGCTAGTGTCCTTTGAACATTTTATATACTTCTTTTTACAAAGGTACACATCCGAGATATGTGTGTATTAGATGGATGTACATTACGAAATATTTAAAGATTAAATTGTTTTTATTAAAAATAATTATTTTTCTTGATTTGAGGGAGATATTTGTGCCCAGAGATAGGTGAAATGTTCTTCACACCTATTATGTAAGGGATTAACGACTTTTATAGCTCTTTTTGGAACTTTACTAGTCACCTGAATCGGAATCAAGTTTGACATGGTAAGACAGTCAGAAATTGTACACATCGATATTTAAGAATCTGGTCAATATAAGAGCTAGTGTCTTTTGCACATTTTACATCGTTATTTTTACTAAGGTACACATTCGAGATGAGATATTTGTGCATTGAATGGATGTACGTTAGGAAATATTTGCAGATTAAATTGTTTTTATTAAAAATAAAAATAATTCTTAGCTTGATTTGAGGGTGATCTTTTGTAAGAAGAGAAATGGGAAATGTTCTTTACACCCATTAGATAGGGAATTGAGAACTTATATAGATATTTTTGTAACTTAACTGGTCACCCGAAACGGAATCCAGTTAGACATGGTAAGATAGTCAGAAATTGTATAGATCAATATTTTACAGCCTAGTTTATATAAATTCTAGTGTATTTTGAACATTTTACATCATTATTTTTTACTAAGGTACACATTCGAGATATGTGTACATTAGCAGGCTGTACATTATGAAATATTTAAAGATTAAATGGTTGTGGTTAAAAAAAATAATAATTTAGGTTTTACTTGTAGTTAATTAGATAAAGGACACAGTTGCAAACTTAATGAAAAGAAAAAACTTAACGGTTTGGATAATTCGTTTATAAAGTAATTAAAATTCAAATGATTTAAGAATTTTTAATAAATTTTTAAAGCTGGAGCTTTTGTATTATTAGCGATATTTTTACTCAATACCCATTCATTTAGTTTTTATTTTAATAACAACATATCAAATACAATTACCTAAATATTTTTTAAAGAAGTTTGAAGCTTTCTTGTGAACAAAATAAGTAAATTATTTTTCTATATAAACATAAAAAAATTAATTCATATTCGTTCAAAATTTTGAATAATTAATCTGTAAAAAAAAAAATAAAAGGCTAATCAAATAACACAAATATTTCAACTCAACCTAAATCCACTATTTTTTTTTCAATTCCCAAATGACAACTCATTCAACAAGAAACCGAAGAATCATCAAATCGCTGTCAAAACGTCTCCCCTCGTACAAATCGCTACAAAAACAGCAATCAACCGCCCCCGTGTCTTGAGTGTGAAGCATTTCGGCTACTAGCCTGAAAAGGCCCAGATAAGAAAGCCCTCCTTGAGTGAAGTTTTAAGATTCTAAGACGCATCAGTACTTTCTTCTGAATGATAAAAAAAACTTTCTTGTTTCTCTGTCTTTTTAAAACCACCCAACCGTTATTATCTTAGTATAAGGAAACAGGTCTTCCCTCCACAACAGAGTAAACCCCCCTAACGCCTAAACTCTCTGCTTCAGAGCTAAAGGGGTTTAAGACTCTATTACACGTTACAAGCAACCACATGTCATTGGAATGTTTTTCTCTAGTTAATACGCACTCATAAATTATTCCTTAAATAAACATAAAAGTTATTGGCAAATCTAAAGCCCGAATATTTCTGTTAATTAACGTTTTATTTCTTTTGTTCACTGTAACGTTAAGATTAAGTTGAGATTAAGGGACATCCGTCGAATAGGGTAACTTTGGCCCGAACATAAAACCCTACTGACTTTCTTCTTAGATATTTTTTTTTTCTCATAGGTCAAGGCAGATTTCCCACTAATTGCATATATAAGCACATTTATAAAGAGGGTATTTAATAAGAAGATATTAGCTTCAAAAAGTTACAACATTTGACGGTTCTATTTAACATTCATTTTTGATTAAAATAATGAGTATAAGCATATCAACTTGCATCGTTAACGAATCGAATGTTATTATTATAATACTGTAAAATGAATATACATTGTAATAGAATTTCTTTAGGATCCATAGTTTAAAATTTTGTTAAATTCGTTCCTGATTTTATAGTCCTAAGATTCAAACCTATTAAAAAGTCTAAAATATGTGCAGGCGCTGTCCCTTCAAAACCACGTGCGAAATTGTGTAGAATACAGGAAGACATAATAATGACCAGCTTTGAAGTAAAGCTGAATGCAGAGTTTTACCGCCCTCGCACGTAAACTCTCAGCTTCAGAGCTAAAAAAGCTTAAGTCTGTTTTACAACTGTTACAAGCAATCGTATTCGGTTGTTTTTTCACTGTTAGGTACATACTAATAAATTTTCGTTTAATATACGAAAATTTTACTGGCAACTTTGAAGCCGGAATATATCTGTGATTTAACAAAATTTTCTTTTATTTACTGTAACGTAAAGATTAAGTTAAAAATAAACGATATTACCGCTTTTGTAAAAAATACGCCTTAGTGCGTTGCTCCCATAAAAATAACGTCTTTTTGTGTAATCTATCACATTTCGTTATTAAATGATTGATTCTGAAGCAGTTTGTATGGCATAATACAGTACAACAAAACTAGGGGCACATACTCTTTGAAACATAAGAAATCTTGTGCCTTTGATAATGTAGAACCGTTGACACTGTTACAAAATTTTTGCTTGATCATAATAATTATTTCCAGTAGCTGCATCGACTGTGGGCTGTTTTTACCATATTTTTAATATTAGTTTGAACCACAATTTTTAAAATTTTGGAAACAAAGACCTGAGAAATAGTTCAACCTAATACCGAAAATATGGTGAAGTATTTCACCACACTGCGTTGCAGCTACTATGACCCATATTTTTAGTGAAACCAAGCGCTCAGTTTTTAACAACGCTATTTACTTTCATTTATCAATTACTTGCAGTGGTCCGAATTTCTGAGGCGTATTAAAAATATATCTATTGTTAAGGTGTTTTATCTCAATTTGCAACATTATCCGACCAAAAAAAAAACACTTTACTGAAAATTACAGCCAGTTTTTAAATTTTACAAGAAAACCCTTCAAACTTGTAGTTATTTCCTTCTAGTTTTTTCTCAATGAAAAAAAAATCGTAAAAGCAAGAAGCCGCATGAATCCGTAACACGTCGACTACAAAAAACATCAATTGGTATTCTAACTCTACTGTATACGTTATTAACGTCAAATTGAAATCGATGTGTATATGTGTGTTATTATGGGCGCCTGATGAAAAGCAGTGCGAGAGTGGTCTTGAAAGAATTTTAGTTACTAGTCCTATCCATAGTATATTGGCAAACACACTTTGATGTTGGAAGTCTCGAGGTTGGCTTGACACTCATGCAACTAGAGATAATGTGAAGGTTTATAAAATACAAGGTGGTTGAAATTGTTAACAAAAAATATTGATAATTTCTTATAGTTTTTTCTGTAAAAATATATTGTTTAAAGTAAAAACATATTTTTTTTCTGTTATCAACCGCTTAAAATAAAACTGGACTGCTACTGAATATGCATTTTTACTATTAATTGCAACTTGGCGTGCCGCACTAGCTTAGAAGGGAGATAGTTGAAAATATAAAGATACGTAGTATGAACCTGGATTATGCGGTTAATTTTGCCTTAGTAGTGATATGGTCAGTATCCCCGCCTGGCATAGGGGTTCAATTTCTTGCTGGGAGAGGTATAAAAAAGTTATTTTTTACAATTTGTCTGTAAAAAAAAGCTTTCGCAATAAAATTACAAATTGTTCGCTTAAAATAAAAATATTTCTCTGTAAATAATACGGTATTTTTCTGGCTTACCAGATGACAGTTTTGTTCTGTAAAAACAACATTTTTTTAACAGTTTACTAGTCACAGTGAAGTTACATTCCATAGGAGAAAACAATGGAGCAAAAAAACAAAAAAAAACTTGATTTGGGAAATATCAATGCAGCAGTGGAACAATTGTGATAAAATAAGTCCAGGAATTTTCAGATAATTCGCAGTCCTTATTATTTCGGACATACCTCACAGGCCAGTTTAGGAAGCTATCAAACGGGGAATGACTTCCTTCAGTATTCAAAATCCCATTACTCTAGCATTTCATTCCTGTAAGAACCTTACCCCAAAAATTCTAATTAATTCTTAGTGATCCTGATAAATTTCAGGTTAATCTGAGCTATATTTTTTATAATAGTTTTAAATTGCAATTTAACTATAACCACTGAGAAAAAAATCTTGCACACGTATTTTCCAACAAGTACTCACTAATATTAAATAATTCAAAATATCATGTTCTATAGTACCACGGCAAATGTAAAACCTAACGGATAACTTAACAGCCACGCCTTCATTTACGCCAAAGTTACGTCAACCTTTGTCTTAAAAACCACAAACAAAACACCCGGCAGCTAATTCGTCTAAACTAGAACGGTTACACTTACACTGACGCCACAGTTACGTCAATCATTGTCTTCTTTTCCATAAACAAACCAACTCCGCCTTTTTTCGAATGGGAATGTTTCAGATGATGTAACGCTCTTGTTTT
The DNA here is from genome assembly GCA_019343175.1 of Oedothorax gibbosus. NCBI lineage: Eukaryota > Metazoa > Arthropoda > Arachnida > Araneae > Linyphiidae > Oedothorax > Oedothorax gibbosus. The sequence continues at coordinate 1,411,307 of CM033282.1, read as the reverse complement.
CATTTGTATCTGGATTTCATTGGTTGATTCGGTTTCACGTACTACGATTTCATTGGTTGCTTCGGTTTCACTCTCAAAATGACCGATGTAGATCAAAAGAATATTTTCTTTCTATACAAGCTTTCTTTAACAAATGTTTTGAACATTCAACAGCACAGCAAGAAGTTGACATTAAAAAAAATTAATAAGTAAAATATTCATAGAAGACTCATTTTCGAATACCAAAACAAAAGTAATTCCAGTAAACAAATGACAACAAACCGTTGGAGCTGTTGACATCCACGACGTTAAACAACCCCATTGTCCATTTTAAAATTACAATAAAACTTACAACTTTTTCAACTCAGCGTAGTTGTGTGGCTGAAGGAATCGTATTTTTAAGTGTCTTGAGTGCTATACCGAGCGAGAGTATTGCAAAGAAAGCCGAAGAGTTGTTGACTTTAAGTGCTTCGTAATGAGATGCACGTTGTTTTGTGCTCAGCTAAGAAAAAGTCTTGAATTATTTTTCAAGTTGGGGGAATAGAGAGTGTGAGAGGTAATTAATATAGAGATATTGCGTGCAAATATGTTGAAGTGATTAAATTTGTTTAGCAGGATTTAAAGTTGAAAGCGATGAAGCAAAGTAATATATTTTAAAAGTAGTTTAGATTTTAATATTTATTAAATTATAATTTATGAATAATTGATATACTATCAGGGAAAAAAAGTCTTGTGAAAATGTGAACTTCTTTTCTTGCTGCCCTTATGTATAAATACTGATTTCTAATATTTACTGAACACTAATATTGAATTTGTTAAAAATATTCATTTAAATCCACATCAATTTGATATCTACAACTATTTCATAAAACATGTGTTGATGTAGCTCTAATATACGCACATCATAAGTATAAAATTCAACATTTTGAACTAGATAATTTATGATTTTAACAAGTCATTAAAAGCTACTGGTACAAAGTCTTTCATATTTTAAAAACACTAACTGTAATATTCTCTGGTACCTCCAATTATTTGGTTCACTCTTAGAATAGACTGTTAAATAAATATTAATTTCAATTATAGTACAATACAGCAATTACAAATTACACAATTTTAGTACAATCACATTCAAAATCATTCAAAAGATCAACAACGTAATTTACAAAAACTAAATGCCACTACCACATATAAGGCAATGATAATACAGCTTACCTTACACATTCCAAATGATAATGAAACAAAGAGATCGTAACAGCTCATACTAAGATGAAGATGAGTATGTAAGCAGAACATTAGAAGAAACAGCTGCGGTCCGATAGGTGTTATATGAGTATACGATCTACTCTGAGAGTTTTATGTAGCCAGTTAATAGAAAAAAATACTATGTTAATGGACGATTTGAACAGGGTGGAGCGTGGTTTGTTTGTGGGGTAAAATACAATGTCTTACGTAGCTGCGACGTCACCATATTCGTACTCATTCTAATTTAGACGAATTAGCTACCGGATTGTTCTTTGGGGAGGTAGAAGACACTGTTTGACGTAGCTGTGGCGTTACCGTAGGCGTGGCCGTTCCAGTTATCCATTGTTTTAAAATTGAATATCAGTACTTTTGCGTAAGGTGATTGTCTTATTTCAGGTGACTATGTTCTTTCCAGCTTTCATTCCTGCATTTCCTTTGATCGCTGCTACAATTGGTGCTCTGTTCCCACTTGACATTGATTTACCAATCTAAGCTCGAGAAAGAATTTGTTTTCATTCAATATTTTTGTTTGCACTCAACACATAAAACATGCCTATTGTAGTCATAATGAAAACTACGGTTGGTATAATTGAAATACATAGCATCACACTTCAGGTATACTTTGGTTTTTGGTTAGGTTCTCAAAATTATGAACCTTGGTTAAGTTTGCGTTTCAGGAAATAGTTGGTAGTTAGGTAAGTGTAGGTTGTTACATGCGTTTTCCGGTTTTGTGTGCTTGATCAGGGAACCGCTTAAAAACCTTCGTAAATTAATAAAAACAGACAGAATATTTTACTGACACACAGAGAGAAAATACACCCAAGACAGAAGGCAGGAATCAAACTTGCACCCGGTACAGTGGGCAAACTGTTAAAGTAATGGGCTGCGATCAAACAAACTAGGCCACCCGGGCACCGAAATAGTTGGTATTTCAGACAATACAATCATAATTTGTGGTAGAAATAGATGAGAAGGTGGGTTAATGCTTCAGCACAAAAGACGATTTTGTTAGTTGTCTCATCTTTACTTCGTTGTAAAATATCCCTGAAAGATAAAAGAATATCAATTTATCTTGTTATTTTTCAATTATAGTTAATTATTTGTTTTAGTAAGTTTTCAAGTAAAATAAAATTCATGTGTAGATTTTTAGGCTGCGTGAAAACATTTTAGTTTTATATAAAATTATATTTAGATCTGAATATACGAAATATGAATACATAAATTTAGAACATTAATGCTATATACTTTTGTAATTTACCAAATATTTGCTTACACATTCATATTTTTTTAACGTTCGAATTTAGAAAGTCATAGCATTTATTTTAAAACAACAAATAACTTTACATACTGAACTAAGTTACACTCAATTATAAAATTTAAAAAATAGCAATTCATATTAAAGTTTAAATACTAACGAGTTTGTATACATAACACATTTTTCTAAATTGCCAAACAGAACTAAATTAGTTCATACGGAATAAAATTCATTCTTATTCAACCGCATGGGAAATAAGTTAAAATAGATCTTTTCTATTGAGGAATATAAATTAAACCAATTAACTCAATGAGTTCACTAATAAAGAGTGCACGAAAACTTAAAACATTAAACATACCAATTTTAGACGTAATTAATTATGTAACTTAACAGAAAATAGATAAAAGTCCTATGTCACAACATCGCACTTTGACCCTTATTCTACTAATTAACTGAATTTTAACTCCAGAAATATGATATGATAGGTATAATTTTTATTAATTTATGACAAGATGATTGGGTTAATTAGTGATCATGTTTTAATGGACTTAAACTACCTTTCACTTCAATATAACACACTTAAAGTAATTACTTATTTAAAGCCTATTACATCGGTATAATGGCTCCTTATCTTTCAAATTCTTCATTCTCTAAGCATTCTCTACATAAGCAAATCTAAAAATTTACTTTAATTATAAGAGCCTTATATTTCAATGGGTTTAGTAAAAGTTTATCGCGAATAGAAGATGCGGATTTTTAAAGTTGCTAAGTCAAATTTTTATTTTTTAACAACTTTAACTTGTTAACATGGGCTTTCTGTAATCAATTACAACTGGCTTCGGTATTTTTTTTTTCGAAATTCATTCCAAATGAATTTGGGCATCGTCTGTTACAATGATATTGGTTGGTGAATAAATAAATAATTGCATATAAATCGTGCTACTGTATGGTACATGGGAAAATATTTTGTTAGGAACCTTTAAAATAAAATAACTCGTTTGAATCCTTATTCATCCATTTTTTTTAGTAAATCAACCCTTTAGTTTTTATGAGAAGGACACTCAAACGACTTATGTCCTAAATTTGTCTACGACAAGCATACTCCCCAAAAAATGTTTTATTAATGAATTATGTAAAGTAAGAGTTGTGCTGAATTATCGTCTCAATAGTGCTACACGAAGGCAGTTGGCAATGGCCGTCGTCGTTATTTTGAACCACGTCAAGTGACGATTCGACACTTGAGTAGGAACCCATTTAACTCTTAAGAACGACATTTTCGGGACTTTGAAACATATTTAACATGTACTCGACAATGTACACTAGGTATTGTTTGCCGTACTCTTTAGCTGCACAGAGCGTTTATATGTCAGAAGTTATTTTGGCAATACCCGGACCCGAACATGGAACCTTTTGCAAACAAGGAAAGCGCCTTACTGACTGGGCACATCAGCACCCATTGAAACATGTAATTAATTGCTCGCTTGTTCTCTCGGATAAAAAAAATATCAAAGAAATAATAATAAGTATATATTTATATAAATACCAAACTCAAATCAACTAACTTCAAAATAGCATTAGATATCATCCAACTAATATATTTTAATTATAATATTATTTTTAGGCAAAGACTTAAGTTACAAAAAGTAGTCAAAATTTGTATTGTTGAATAACTTAGATATAAAAATATTTTCTTTATCCTTTTTTAATAAGTGATGAGTAAATAATGTTATTCCAAGTACAATAAATTTTAGCTCTTAACTCAAAACGAGTAAAACATACCCATATACCATTCCCACAAGGCATTTTTGGTAATTTATCATCACGAGAATTGCTGGGAACAAAGAAAGTTAAAGAGTTTAATGTCGAATAATTGTAGGCGTTTTCATGACAATATATGTATATATACCCGTATATTGCATAACTGAATCATTTACAAACAAATAAAATTTTTAATTCACTCCTTTTGAACAACCATTTGATAAGTTATATATTAAACTGTCATTGTATTTTTTATAGCAATTTCAGTTCTTCAAGTAGAAAATATATCATTTACAATTCGCAATTAAAACAAACATCAACTTAAAAGCCCTCAAACCACCGAATACTTTAAGAAATTATTTCAGTATACACCAACCTCAAACATAAAGCAAAATAAAAATAATTGGATCAATTAGTAAGATAATTGTTTTATCAACATGGGATCTGCTGAATAATTTAATAATTTACATAAAATCAAGTTAAAGATTTAGTAGTACGCACATGAGTTAGCTTGCCCCCCCCCCCCCCCAAATAATTTTTAACCAGTTTTGATCAATTTATTTCTGGGAACATATCAATATCTCCCACCAGCCATTGATCCAAAGTAACGATTTCATAACGGTTAACAGTTTCCATTACCCATATAAGACGGACTCATTAGCACCCACTTTTTGCTGAATTAATAGCATCATATAGTACACGAGTATTGCATACACACTTTAAACTTTCTACACTTGACTTGCTATTACTGGCCGACACCTGAGAGTGCAAAAATTACCGTGTAGCTAAATAGTACCACACTTTTGAACTTTCTACAACTTTTGAACTTGCTTATTTGACGTGGCCGACACCTGAGAGTGCAAAAATTACCGTGTAGCTAAATAGTACGCAGTGCCAAGTGTTAAACCACGACATACTTAACACGTCTACCACTCCAATATACACGACACTATTTATTAGTGGCATTCCTTTTTTGTCTAGCACAATCCGTTAATAGGATAGATAAGACTAGGACAGAACCTGCAAAAGGTTTACTGCGGCATTACGTTTCAACCAGCCGGGCTTCAACCCCCATTAAGCCCTAAATTTGAGTTATTTTACCTATCAATTCACACCGAAAACTAACCCGCGACAAAACCTCACGACCACTTAAAAGCCCAGCACAACCGCCAAATAAATAACCAACCCCCTCTCAATCTCCGCCGACATTAAACCACTTCCAAAAATCCACCGCACGAGAAATTGCTAAGTAAAATGAAATGATTTTATCGACACCTGAATGGCCGGGCTGAATGATTTATACTGAATCAAGAGCCAGGTACAGTAGGATGCGTGTGTTTGCCTTGACAGCCTCTTATAGCTCGCAGGGGATGTCAGTAACAAAATTGAAGGTAAACTTAATCAAGGCTGAGGGCAACTTTATTGTCCACCTGGGATAGAAGATAATAGGCCTCCTCCTCCCCTACAATTTGATAAGTTAACTTGACAGCGTTGCAAGAGACGTGTTAAAAATGTTAACATGACTTCACAAATTGTCTGATGGGTTGAGCTGAAATTGAAGTAATTTAGGTCATCAGATTATATGCACATCATTACAAATACAGTAAAGTATTGCACTTGTGATCTGACACCTGATCACATCAGAAAATAAAGTTGAGTAAATATTATGTGCTTCAATCTGTTAAGGTAGTTAAAATAGATGTTTTGAAATGTCATTAGCACTAAATGCTAAACAATAGCAGTTATTACATACTCTGATAGCCGAAAGCATGTGAAAACAATACTTAGATCCAAAGTTTTTTTTTATAGGTCTTCATTACACTATTGTGGGCAGATCGACGGTCTATCTTACTGGCTGCAATAATTGAATGTCTACAAAATGGTCGAAATCTATTTTTTAAAATCGGCGAAAATGTTATTTACAGATTCAGTTAAAGACTCAATTCACAAACTTTGTAAGTCGAAAGCGTGGAAAATGGCCTATAGATCTAATGATATTTTATACCTTCCTACATTCTCCTTCTTTATACCGTTATAGTACCTATTGGTTTCCCATTTTACTCCACATTAGTCGATTATAACTTGCATCTTTTTCAATCTACAACACCGAATTGAGTCTATAAGGATCCAGCCACGTGATATTTGCCTCCAGCAATCAATCGATACAGGTGCTCCAATTTTCAAGCCTCAAAAGTTGAGTTTACCCCTCAAATTTCTTTTTACTTTGCTTTTGTTTGGTAAAAAGTTTTGAGGCTGATGTATCAGCTCGTATAAATCTACCCAGTAAGTGACTTTTAGAATAATGGTAGGAAGTTAGGGGATAACTATGTTTCAGCGCGGAAAAAATTAATATAGCTTTATTTTTATATTTTTAGGTAATATTCTGTTTAAAATAATAACATAATTCGTCTAGATCGATTGTTGTTTAATTAACGTATATGTATCCAATAAATAAAGAATGTAATTATAATTTTATTCTAATATATAAATATCATCAGTTCGTTAAGGAAAATATTGTGTATAGTATAATATGATTCTAAATTAGGAAAAAGTTAAAATATAATAAGAAAATGCACATTATTTTTTAGTTCAATTTCCGTTTGATGAACATAATTTTTTAATTTAGAAATCGAAATATTATTGTAAAACTACAGACAAAACTACATACGTTCTAAAACACGATTTCCAAACACTTAAATTATTAAACCTTTAAAACTCACTAGTAAGTAACATTAGTGCACATAAAACAAAATTTCCAATCGATATCAATTGTTAGAAATTAGTTTCTGACACTAAGGATTATAATAATTTAATTTGTCAATGTTGATTTAATTAAAACCCATTGTTATTTTATAAAAGATAAATAAAATATATTCCGCCTTGCTAATGAGAAAGATAAACACTTTAGTAATTTTAATTTATTTAAAACTATTTTTGAGGGAACGTATTTTATAAATTTTAATTGAAATAAAATAAATTTTAATTAAAATAATATTGACATTCAGTGAATAGTTTTACTCCCTTTTTTAAAAGCGTACTATCTTTTTTTTATGTCCCTTTAATTAAAATTCCTTTAAGTTATTAAAAAAATAAAAATTAAATAAAACATTCAACTTAGAAAATAAAGTGAAAGAAGGAAATTAAAATCTACATCATCACATCCTTCAAAACGACCTTTTTAGAAAAACTTCTGAAAATAAACTCTATTTATACAATTAAAAATATTTTATTTGATTTAAACATGAAGAATTGCATTTACAGGAATTATGAAAAGTTCCTAGACTAGTACATAAAAATTTAGGTAATCAAAAATTCAATTATTTAAAATAATATCCTTTTTAGGTTTTTTTTTTTTTATCGTATAATTAATTCCATAATACCTTGTTTGAGTTTAATCTTAGTTTAATATTTTTTCTATAGTAAAGAAATCATTTGTTGATTTTAAAAAGATTGAAATTGATATTGATATGGTCAAAATATTAATAAAAATACTTTAAATTAAATTCAATGTTATAGTTTCCACAATAAGTCAAAACTCTAGGCGTTTGCTGCAACGCAATTCTGGGAATTTCTACGCTGCCCTAAATGAAAATTATATCTTGGGATAATTTGCGTTAAAATGAGTAGCTAAAGCTCTGGTATGCTATGGCGTGCATAAATGGCCAAACTATTAAATTTTCATTCATTGTTAATGGTAGGAATTCGTGCCCGTAAGTGCCTTATAATTTAGCTTCAGAAATACGAACAAATATTTCTGGTTTTGTAAGTGTTTCGTGAATGTTTTGGACAAATTAGCTGAAATATGTTTACGCTTAAATAGCTACAGATAGAAACTAAAAAGTGACGGTTTTCCCAAAATGCATATCATACAATTTAGTTTTGTAAGTTTTTAAAAATTTAAACGAGGCTTGTTTAACATAGTTTTGTAAATAATAATGTTACATACGTTTTTCAAAAATTCTGTAATTTTTATTTCTACTAAATGGTATTAAAGTCTAACAAATGTAAAACACATCAAATGTTCTACTTCTAAAATTTAATTTTAATATAAAATTATGTATTTAAATTTGGCACGTATGGCTATGAATGGAAGAAATATTTACTTCTGCAATAAAATACAGCTATTTTTAATAACAAAAAAATTAGGTATTGAAATATATATATTTATATTAATGAAACGCAAATAATATATTTATGTAAATTACTCTTAATTCATAGAGCACATTAAAATTATGAGGGATTTAACCAAATAAATAGACAACAATAATAATATTCCCTGAATTACAAATTATGATCATTTAAATGCGGATGCCCTGCAGCAAAACGGTTCTTCTAAATCCCAACTGTATATTTGTAACTTCTCAACAATGAAATATTCACTCGATACGCTTAGTTCACTGAAACTATAATACACCAAACTCACTCTTGCTAAAACGAATCTTTCATAATGGGGCCTATCACATTATTCTCTCCGGTGTTTATTTTTTGTTTTTCTCATACGGGAGTCGTATAATTAGTAAAAGCTTACGGTGCAGTTGTTTTACGGCAAACACCTCCCTAAATTGGTTTGAAATAGATGGATCTTACGATTGACTGGTATCTACTATTAAACGTGAAATATTATGTTATATATTAAACGTGGATGCATTCAATTAACCCTTTTATGTCACCCAAAAAATTTGAGTGAAGTTTTAGATTTTACTCAATTGGCTCATCGCCACAATGCTAAATTGCTCAGTAGCATTATTAGTTTTTTTGCTTTTAGAAAAGTTTAAATCGGCCAAAAAATGTTTAGATTTTTTTTAAACAAATACTGTGCCTGCAACAACAAGACCTGCAACCTACATTTACTGTGACAGCACACAAATACTGTGACTGCTAACAACTTCAAAATATTGAACTTATTTTATGGGAACCTTTAGTATCACCTGAGAGATACCATCACCGTATAAACCTGCCTATAAGGACTTAAATTTTCCTGTAAAACATAAAAAATTAAGCATTCAAATAAGTTTGTTAATTTAATTAGTTACTACAAAAACAAGATTAGAACATACAAAATTTTTTATTGATTAGGTAAAAATTTAAATCACATGGATTGAAAACAACTTTACTCATTGACCTAAATTACTTACCCATCAAAGAGTTTTAAAACTCATAATTTTTTCTTAACTTACACCAATGTCACACCAACCCCAAATGCCTTCTAACACACTCTTATAATGACCCAACATTGGATATGACGACCGTTCATTATTTGATTAATTCCCCGTAAGCAGATTTATGTAATTTCGGCACGCTCGGCTTGGATTTTGACTTCGTAACACATTTCCACGTGCTTTGTTGGATTGTTTCTACCTACAGGCAGCTGTGTTATTGATCCGGGGTGTATTGTTTTTTTAAGTGGGACTTAATAATGAAATTTATCTTAATGGTTGTTTTAATTGGCTTAGGTACTACATTGGAGTTGGAGCAGTGTCTTTTTGGATTGTTTAGTGGCATGGTGTTTAAAAGTGTTTATGTTTAAAATAATTTTCGTTAAAAATAATGTAATATGGATAAGAATGTGTGTGGGTGTAGTAATGTTAATATGTAGAGAAGAGAAGTTGAAAAATTAAGGAACTGGCATTGTAAATAAAAGTAATGTAGTTTGGAATTTTTCTTATATGTAAATAGGAAACTATTTTAATTTTGAGTGTGTGTTTTTTACCAAAAATATTTTTGTTTTTATATTCTAGATAAAAAAATTAAAAAACTTCTTCCAAAGATATCTCAAATTAAAGTTTTTAATAAAACAATTTTATGGTAACCATAGAGAACATACGCAGTGTGAAGCTATAGTAACATAATATTTTAAATACTTTATTTTAGCAAAAAATCTTTATTACTACAAATATAAATTTATTTTCAAAAAATGATAAAATTATTTAATTCATTTATACGCAAGTTATATACCAATATGAGCATCTTTTCAAGTATCCTCAAAACAACATCAAAACGAAAAAAATAATCCTCCCGTTTCAATATTCGCTGATCAAGCACTTGCCCAAATAACTCGCTAATATTTCTCTTTTTCTTTAATTGCGATCGTTTCTTTCTCCAAAGGTTTGGGGTCACACATTGGTTGCAAATACTGAGCAGCTCGATAAAATCATTCTGTAAGAGGATAGGCCTTACAGAGGTTAAAATAGGTTGGAGTGCTACCGCGTCAAAACCAATGCAGAAAATAGTTACCCAAGTGATGCCGTGATTGCTTCCGTAAAACACCCAAGCAAACTTTTGGCGCTTGTACAAAATTATTAATAAAATATTAAATTGTCCATTATTAGAACCTTGGATTAGTCAAGGTTTTAAACTGCAAGAGAATTTGTAATTTAAGTTATACATATATTACCGATTCTATATATATATATATATATATATATATATATATATATATATATATTATATATATATATATATATTATATATATATATATATATATATATATATATATATATAATATATATATATATATATATATATATATATATATATATTATATATATATATATATATATATATATATATATATATATATATATATATATATATATATATATATATATATATATATATATATATATATATATATATATATATATATATAAAAGAATGAGTACAACAGGAAGCCTCACCAGTAAACCAACGTATTTCAACGGAACCCCAATTAAAAGCAGATGGTCCCATTTGTAAACTGTTGGAAAAGCAGATTAAACTAAGACATACGCGATTATTAGATATCTGGAGTCCAATGTCCTGACGGACGGACGGACTCGTTATATCGTTGCCTAGGGTTGCAGCTAAAGGGCTGTCCTAGTCACTTAACCGTGGCTCATAATTAGTGTGATTTTTGTGTGACGTTATTGAAAACCAAACCATTACCCACGCAACTTAAGGCACAGAAGCTCTTCATGACGTCATGCTATCTGTCCGGTTCGTACTGCCGGCTTTACCTAAGAGAAGTACGAAACATATTTACGTACGACCAGCTATACTTTTCAGGTTTCAGACAGGCTTCGTTCCTCTATTTCCAATCATCCGATACCCCAAACCGGACGGATAGTATGACGTCTTAAAGGAAGTTTCTCTAGTTTAGGTGAGTTGGTCTAGTTAGTTTCCTCATAGAAATCTTATTCAATGTTCGGAATATTTGGGGGTATCACATATTCTTGGCGGTTTTTATACGACTTCGCCTTTTTCTCGCCAAGTGTCCTCATCTCATTCTAGCCTCCCCATTCGTTCCCCAAAAGCAGGGCCATGTTTTCCTATTTTTGTGCTCGATTTCTTTTGAGAGAAACAAACCTCAGATCTTATCACTTTTTTGTTTGCTGCTGAGAAAAAGAATTTCGGTTCTGCCATGATGTTTTAACGCTTGTTTGTCAAAAGTGGAGAAATACTTGATTTCTCGACTGAGAAAGATTCCATGCGGAACTTTTTATGTGGTTTTGGATTTTTTTTTTCTTTATAACATAACTTTTTTTTACTGTCTTATCATTTTTTTCAGATTTCTGCGAACTTAAATGGCTATGAACATATATTATCGAATCAGTTGTTCTTTTTTTATAATTTTAGAATTTGTGCTAACTTGATATATATATCATTTGTAAATTAGAAAAAAAGTTTGAATTTTCGAAATAAAAGAATTCTAATTTAAATATTTGTTTCTAACAAATAAAATTTCACTTGAATCCTTAAAATAAAGTTTGGGGAAACATTTTTCTATTATGTTTCCTCAAATGCTAGACATACTAAAGTAATTTATTAATCCTTAATTCTTTATTTAATTCTTAATTTACTAACAGTTAAACGATAATGGACGAGTTCATTTTTAGTATTTCCTCTGGTCCGTTCAAGCCTCTTCCGTATAAAGTTATTGAAATATTAGTAATAGATGAACTACTGAAAAATATGTTTGTTCCTTTAAATTTTTGTCAGACTATTAATGCACAAGTCAATACAATACATTGTCAATAAAAAAATACTGTAAAAAAATCTGTAAAATAACAGCGTATTTTGTAGTTATTTTTTACATTATAGTGTTGTAATGTTTGTTTTACAGCAATTTGAATTTTCACGACTTACTTTGCCCAATGGTGTTTAAACAGATATGATTGGTGTATCCAATCGCAGCAAACGTTTACACCGGTACACACAATAAATGTTACATTTTATGTATATTTGCAACGCTGGGTGAAGGGAGCACCTTATTATAGTGAACTTATGAACCCCCTATGTTATATGTCCCTAGTTACGAAATACTGATGATGCTCAGTACAGATGTATAAATGGAAAGAAATGTGGAATCTTTGAGCACGTGTAAAATGTCTCAACAACATTTTAGCAAAAAAACTTTTAAAGTTATGTTTATATAATCACAGTATCTAAGACCAAATTTACGACTAATAGGTCAGTGAGTCATCATTCCAATTAACCACACGGCTCCAAGTGCAAATTAATAGAAATGCTTTATTTAGAGCTTAATGCTAAAGACTAATTAATTGGAAAATTACAATCTTTCAATGAATTCATTATCTTCGAAGGATTAATTTTCTCAGTAGATTGTCCTCCAAGATATAAGATTCTGGTTCCTCAAAATAAACTGAAATTTGGAAATAAGGAGTGATTATTTAATCAGTAGCCATAATTGATTACATTCATCATCGTGTGGCTACAAACTGGCGATTCATTGATAAACTTTAGGTAATAATTGATAAATTCTCAGATTGAAAACTAGCTTTCTTTGGTACTTTCAAATCGATCATTATGTCATGTTATGGTTTGCTATATAGTTTTAAATATATGATTGCAATTATTATCTTTGGATATATTCTCTTGAATAAGTCATACTCTAGGACAATTAACTTCTCAAAGAATAACATTATAAAAACAAGAGTTGGATAAGTTTATAGGTAAGATTTTAATTATGTTTGAATGTATACTGATATTTGTACAAGCAAAATTATGTAGATTTTCTATATTTTTATTTTTAAAGTTCTTACTTAATAAAAATGCATTATTGTTTAAATACCAAACTAAAATTTTAATAAAAAAAGGTTATTGTCTTTGGTAAAATACTTTTCGTTCAATAATAATTCGCAAAATATAATCCACTCAAATTTTGAATGCTATAACATAATTCATTCAAAAATATGTTATTTAAAACTTCCAGAAAAGTTCCTATTATAGCCAAATACTCTATTCAATTACTAGCTGAAAATAGCTAAATAATGAACTAGATGATAATCCTCTAGGCTGGAAATATTCGACACTTGAGATACTTAAGCAATACAAATTAATTAGTATAATTGGACTATGCAAAATTGTTCGTAATTAGATAAGTTATAGTGGATGAAAGTTTTAAAATATAATTCCTAAAAATCCTTTGGTTTCAATATTTGGAGCAATTGTGGTAATTTTTTGAAAAATATTTTCTCTTTTAAATTTCTATTTCTATATATATAGGTTGAATTTAATAAATTAGTCAGATTTTGTTTTCCTTTTATTTCTTAATCAGTTAAAAACCTTGCCGACCCATTAAAAAATTATAGTGATGGCTTTTTCTAATTCATATGCAGTTGCTGTACGTCGCAATCAAATAAAAAAACGTACACACTTTTAGCTCGTCGGTTAAGACTCAAACTAATTTCTTTGAAAACTATAAGGATTTTGTTGTGATATTGTAAATGAAGACAAATATTTCAAACTTATCCATTTAATAAAACTTTCAACACGAGAAAATAACTAGTACAAGCATCATAAAAAATTAACTGTAACGATGCAAAAGCAAATAAGAATAATGAAGAAAAAGCCACGAAGCACGTTAGCACCGTGTGTTTAGGTTTAGTCTTAATGTTTTGCGCAGAAACATTAATTTAAAAGTAATTTTAACGGGAATTTTTTTCAGTATAGTTAGTTATTATAAATAACAAAGGAATCTAAAGTTGTAGGTTAAAATATGTTCTAAAAATTAAAATCTGCAAGTCTCAATAAAATGCAACTAAACATCTACATTTTTATAACTTTTCAAATTTAAATGATTTTATAAATAATAATGTTTACCCATAAAACAACAGTTTGAAATTTGCATTGGACATTTACTTAATAAAAACGTTAATTCTAAGTTTTTTAAACTTCGTTTTTATGGTGAGTAAATTTGTCTTACATCAATTATAACCTGTACAAGTCACCTGTTTCGGTATCGATATTTTTGATAAACTTGAACATTCTTTTTTATACCCGCACGATCGTGATAGCTCGGTCTTAATGGGCTATAATAAGATTATAAACATACGTACTCATAATTTTTGAGAGTTGTAAAAATTACTTTGATAGTTTGATGAAATGATTAATATTGCGATACAATTTACATTGGTTCTTTTATGAATTGATAGATATTGTGATACAATTTACATGGTTTTTTTATGAATTGATATATATTGTGATACAATTTACATTGGTTCTTTTATGAATTGATAGATATTGTGATACAATTTACATTGGTTCTTTTATGAATTGATAGATATTGTGATACAATTTACATTGTTTTTTTTATGAATTTATAGATATTGTGATACAATTTACATTTTTAATTTGCTGAATTGATTGATAATTTTATACCATTTACATTTTTACTTTAATGAATTACATTGTAAGACAATTTACATTGTTACTTTACAATCGCAAGCATTTTTGTACGGAGGAACAAATTTATTTTTAAGGAAATCCTGTAGAGAAATATGTTCTTTTTACTGACATAAGAGTTCAACAAAAAGTTTACGGAGTTGTATGTGCTTTTTTTCCTGAACCCTGTACACTTCCTTGAAAGCAAAATTGAGTTGTCTGCATACAAAAATATGCTCAAAGTAAAAGAAAAGCTCGAATTTAAATTTCTTTGAGATTAGAACTAGAATATTATTTGTCGGTTATAAAGTGTCAGATTTGAGATTGGATAAGTTTTAGTTTTATGATTATCATAATTTATTAAAGAGTTTATTTATATTGTGGAAAGGTTTTATTAAGAAAATAAATTATCGTCTTCGTATGCGTTTAATTTTTTGTTTTTAATTTAATAAATTTACTTATTATCCCAATCTTAAAATTAATCTAGAACTTCTGATATTGCTTAAGAACTCAAGTATTTTTTAAGAATTTTACTTGAAAATTATGGTAACGAATCGCTTGCTATGATTGTTAAAGGGTGAGCATAAAAAATATTTAGTAAATTAAGAGAATTTCTAATATTTGAAAAATAGTATAATTTGAATTTATTTTTATAACATAAACTTGAACTAAATAAAGAACAAAAGGCAAGGTTACTTCTTCATTTGGCTTGAATCTTCAAAGACCAGTAAATTAAAAGTTACATGCTAACAATTCAAAAACTTAATAAAAGTAATGCATTTTTATATTTATCATCTTACTTATATAAGAATATCTTAAACTATTTTTAATAAAATGTTTAAAAAAATTTGAAATAAAATTGGTTATACATTTTCAAATACTTTCAATCTATCTTTTTAATTCATATAATTATACATTCACAAAGGTTTTTAAAAACAATTATTTTTAAACAATTAACTTATGTATAACAGCGCAACTATTGGTTGTTTTTCAGAAAAGTCTAATACATGTAGTTTAAAATCTATATATCATATAGTTTACTTTTCTAAAAATAAACTACCTGTAGAGATAGACAAAGCGTAAAATATTTGTGTGTTATATATGATTTTCAATTTCAAAACGAACTTTAAGTATATTGTCGCATTACCTCATCCAGTAAGATTTAAAATTTCCAGTTTTGAAATACTCCAATCCGACGCTACACAGTTAAAAACGCACTCATGCGAAATCTATCAAGGAGTGATAGATATGGTGAAATTTTTTATCATCACTGAAAAACGAATTTTTGCGGGTATAACTGAACCTGTCACTGACAAATATCCCAAGGGATATCAAAGATTCCGAAATTTCAAAACGTATTGAAAAGTGAAACGACAAGTGCCTTCGAAGAGGGAGGTATATTTTATTTCAGTTATTTATATCAGTTAGAATGGTAGTTAACTTTTACTAACATTTTTCAAATTACTCGATATTTAAAGTTTTGGCAAGGAAATGGGCAAAAATATATGATTGCTTACACAGCATACATTTTAAACGAACTTTTTTTTTAAATAACACATTGTTTAAAATATCAGAATTAGGTTCATTTCTGAAAATATGATCGTATAAACATTTCCTATTGAGAAAAGTACATTATGAATTAAAATTTATAAATTTAAGATTTTTGCAAGAAACACTGATGCACAATTTACCGAAAATTCCGGGTCTAATTCTCGGAGGGTAAGAACTTTACAAGTTTCGTGTAACTCCATAAAACTCTTGGTACTATGTTCTGCCATAAAGTTTATTGATAGACTCTAATGAATACCACATAATAGGTTTACTCTTCAAGTTTACTCTCATTCTGATTCTAAAGTTTTACCCTAAATTTGGTGCAAAGTTCAAATATTGAGTTTCTCCAAATCTGCTTTTATGATTAAAAAATGTATGGTCATATTTTTGAGTGCAGTAATTTAATCAAATTCTTTCTTACAAATCAATTCGTAAATAGTGACTCTTATATAAAATAACACACCTTCTCCACCCTCTTGAAACAGTGAAAAAATGAACATTTTGACCTAAAATAAAAATTTCATTGTGAGGACACCATTCTGAATTTTGACCGCCATATTGAATTCTAACAACGTTTCAATATAACTTCTTATAGCTGAATTGTATAGCCATAAACTATATTTCTGCCAAAGGGAACTTTCTTAATATGATTTGAAGTTTTATTTGAACTCAACACCTCCAATGTACACCATGAAAATGTGTAAAAGCGGGGCTAACTTGCATTCTTTTCAGTTGTGGGGAACAGTTCAGTGACTGAAATATGTGTAGCAATGTCAAACACGTGTACCACGAGAATAATCCAGTCATTTATGTTTATTTTTAATGCATAATTATACTTATAAAACATTAAATAAAGCTAATAAAAAATCTTTTTTTTCACTAATTTATTGCAATAACTCTAAAACTATTTCCCTTAGACAATCAATAGAAATACCTTTTTTGTATACTACTTTAATAGCTTTCTAATATGATTTGTTTAGAATAATTTTTAATTAGAAAGAGAATTATTCACCCTTAAATTAACCGATATCTATCCGCATGGTGACCAACTTGATAATGGCATTACGACGACCTAGGCCCTAAAATTTTAGGATTACGGCATTTTTACAATTAAAGATCGATATACTATCACCACCCCAAGTGGCATTATCCCCAAAAGAACTGAAATATTTTCCTAACTTTATATGATTACCAACTCTACAAAAATTATAAAATATAAATGATTACAAAAACATTTCAAATTTCGAATATCTGAATAAATAACTGTAAGATAATCCTTAATAAGATTTATTTATCACACTAGGGGGCTCCGCCCCCTGATCGTTATCGCTTGCCAACTCCCGGTTTCCCATAAGCCGCTTCGCGGCCGGCTCGCTGGTGAACGTAACTTTTCCAACCCAACTTTGCACAGGCCTATGCATATTTCTCCATCCAGGTCTGTATCTATGACAAAATTATGTCGAGCCTTGGTAATATAGTTATATTCAGCCGCAAGCTCGCACCCTTGGATATTGCTGCGCAATTTCATTGGGTCGCAAGCTTGCAGTCTTGGATTCTTCCTCTATGCCCCCTGATCACTGTCGCTCGCAAACCCACAGGAAATTGCTGGCAAATACATTGGACCGCTTCGCAGCCGCTAAGTTATATTTCTTAAAAAATATATTGTATTACTTTGTTCAGTAATAACTCGCCAACCCCCGTTAATTTCGCAGAATTAACCTAGCCTGTTTTTACTCTTAGGTTCTTTTTAAAAACCCAATGGCTCACTCAAAATTTTTAAGTTGTATGACTTTTTTAAGTAGGACTTTTTTTAGCTACGCCCCCTTCTCGCTATCGCTCCCCAAATTTAGTTTTTTCAGGTTCATGTTGTTGTCTGTTCCGAAAGAGAGAAACGAAACCTGTTCGCAACCAGATAAGTATATATAATTGGCCGTGCGCAAATAGGTTTCGTACTTTTTCTTTGAAATTGCTTACATTCCGGACCGGTCGGATGGCGTGACGTCCAAAGAGCTTCTGTGACCTTAAAGTTGAGTAGACCATGGACAGATACATAAAGACAAAAACACTATCATTTACGTAAACAAAAAATGGTGAAACGTAACACGTAGGGAGATCCTTGCAAAAACGCATCTCACAACGAAAAATAATAAAACTAAAAAGTAGGTTTGTTACAGAATCTGTCACTTAAACCGCTTCCACACAATATTTGTGCTCAACAAAAAAACGCACTATTTATACACCTCAGAAAGAAATTCGCCCAAACAGGGCCTTCAGCTTATAATTTATTTCTAATTCAAACTTTTAAACGCCAAAATTAACTATTTTCATTAATCTTCTTTCGCAAATTAATGATACTCATTATCACTCTCACTCATTATTACTCTCATCTCACTCTATTGTGATATTATAACAATCCAAACTGAATCATATCACATAAATATTTTAATGAAATTTGGGATGTAACCTAGCCTGATTTTTTGCTTCAAAATGTATATCCCACTTGTCTGTGGGACTTGCGGCTCGGTCTGTGAAAGTGGGTGACAGACAGACGGATTGAACGATTATAATACCTTCCACTTTTTACGTTATAAACGTAGTGTGGAAGCTAAAAAAACATTTCGCTTAATATGTTGGTTTTACAATAAATCATAAAACAATGTTTAACAAGAGTTAAAAACATCTTCAAAAACTTTCTAAAAAAACAAAAAGGAATATGTCAATAAAAAAATAAAATAAAACTATTTTACCGTGGTGATGTGAATGAATAATAAAAACGAGAGATTAAATAAAAAAGAAAACCATCTGCCAAGCCAGCTGAAGAAAAAAGTTTAAAAAACAACGCGATATTTTTCATCAGTTCTGAAAATTAAAAAAAAAATTGTTTTATAAAAAAGGGAAATTTTGTGATTCCCTTTAGCAGAATTAAATAAAATAATTAATTGTTATTTAAATAGTTTTGTCATAATTTTTTTACTATCTTTTTTATATAATTTATTTAATCTATAAACCTTCTATCTTGCTATAATATATTTTAAGGCAAAATCCTTTTTATAATTAAAAAAATCTTGTTTTATAAAAAAAGGAAATTTTGTGATTTCACTTTAGCAGAATTAAATAAAATAATTAATAAAATAATTTTGTTATAAAAAAAATTTTGTTTATTGAAAATGTTTCTCAGACTGATTGTTATGTTAAATGTTTATTTAAAATAGTTTTGTCATAATTTTTTTGCTATCTTTTTTTACATAATTTTAATCTATAAACCTTCTATCTTGCTATATTATATTTTAAGGCAAAATCATTTTTTAAAAAATCTGTGAACCTTTTCTATATATAAACACAAAACCAATGTAAAAAGAACAAGTTAAAGAACTGTTCTTTTTAAAAGAACAGAAAAGAGAGCACTTGTTCTTTAAAAAGAACGTAACAAAATCACGTATTTCTGATGATTTCACCGTGCCGTTTTGCAGAAAAGGAATAAGATTTTTTTGTGGCCGACTTATTGTAATTTTTAATTAAAAAACTTATTGGAAATTTGAAAAACAGATAAGTGGGCATCGAGGCATAAGGGAGACACACCTCTCCAAAAAAATTAAAGTTTCTGACATCAATATTTCATCATGTTATGGCTACTGACACTTTCAAATCCTATACTTTAACATAGCGAAAAATTAATTTTTATTTTTAATTAAAATACTAATTGGAAATTTGAAAACAAAAAAATTAGGTCGAGGCATTAGGGAGACACACCTTCCAAAATAATTTGGATTTCTAACATCATATTTCATGATGTTATGGCTCCGGACACTTTAAAAGAGCTTACTTTTTTTAATATAGAGAGATATTGAAAACTAATTCTTTAAATAATGTTAATGATTCAAAACTTAATTTATAATTCCAATATTACGTTAAATGTATAAATTACGTAAATGATGTAATTTACGTTAAATGATTTTTTTTTGTGCGACTTATTGTAATTTATAAAAACTTATGGACATTGAAAAACAGATAAATGGGCATCGAGGCATAAGGGAGACACACCTCCCAAAAAATTAAAGTTCTGTCATCATATTCATCATGTTATGCTACTGACACTTTCAAATCCTATACTTTAACATAGCGAAAAATTAATTTTTATTTTTAATTAAAATACTAATTGGAAATTTGAAAAACAAAAAAATTTAGGTCGAGGCATTAGGGAGACACACCTTCCCCAAAAAATTTGGATTTCTAACATCAATATTTCATGATGTTATGGCTCCGGACACTTTAAAAGAGCTTACTTTTTTTTTAATATAGAGAGATTTTGAAAACTAATTCTTTTAAAATAATGTTAATGATTCAAAAACTTAATTTATAATTCCAAATATTTACGTTAAATGTATTGTTATACAAGTATTAAAAAATAATTGTGTTTTCAAAACTTGAAAGTTGTAGTGAAAATAATACTCTTATTTTAATCAAGTAAGTTAATATATTTTTTAAATCTCTGTGTTAAAAGGAATCACAATCTTTTAATACCCAAAATAATCACTTCAGCTTTGCATTTCAAAGCTTAGGTATTTTTATGTTTTAAACTAAAATGAGGTGATTTTCGATTATTATTTTTTTGCTTGTAAGGTCCTGGTTGCTTAAATTATGCATATTAAAAAAACTGGATCTCACCTCCCTCAATTATAAAGCAATTATTTTTTATATAATTCTTCTTTTAAAATAGACCATTAAGATAGGCGTATTTTAATCTCATTTGGTACTTGTCGAAAAGAATGTTTTCTGTTATATCATTTAAAAAATGTAGTTTCAAAGGATTTTAATTTACGTCTAATTTTAGAAAAATGGTTTTAATTTAATGAGATTTATATTCTCCTTGCTGATTATCTATTACTTTATAACAGCAGTGAAAGTTTGAAGCAATTAATTTGGGTTATATATATATTTTTCCAATTATACTACTCAAGCTAAACATAATAAGTAATTCAAAATATTCATAATATCTTAAATTTAATATATCAATTATATACCCTGCTCAAAACAATTTGGGGATCACTTAGCGTACTTTTGTTAACCTTTTCAGTCCCAAACTTTTATTCTGAAAATCTAAAATTTGTGAAATAGATTCATAATGCAGTCAGAATGAAATGGTCAAAATTAGGAGGGAGAATTTTAATTTTTAATTAAAATTTAGGGGGGAGAAATTGGAATCATAACTTTTGAATAAATTATAACAATATTTTTTTCAAAACTTTATTTGTTACAAAAATAATTATAATCAAGTTTTAAAGATCTAAAAATGCAAGCAGGAAGAATTTAGGGTCAATTTATTTACTAAAATTTTTTCAGAGTGAATTTTAGTTTACCATGTTTTTCATATTTTCATTTTATTAAAACAAACATTATTTAATTCTTTTAAAAACATGATTTTTCCATCTAACGATAAATGAGTGCGAGCTTAACTTAGTGAGAAAAAATCGCAAGCTAATGATTCCAAACGGAATTGCATATGCTCCGCCGTTATTAATTAGGCAGAAAATGGCGTTTTAGCAAGTGTGTGTCTTACTATGTCCCCCTATTGTCACTCTGTCATGGCCTACTCAAATTTAAGGCCATAGAATCGATTCGTTTTCCGAAGAAAAAATACGACACCTATCCGGGCACGGCCGACTATACCTTTCAGGTTCCGAACAGGTTTCGTTCCTTTCTTTCTTGCAACAGCCGACAATTAAGGCGGATAGTGTGACGACACAGAGATATACTTTGGCCTTATAAGTAAAGTCGGCTGTCTGCCGTATATTATGCACATAGCAAAAACATCCAATATTTATTAATAAAAAAACAATATGTAGTATATTTTATTTATATGTATTTATCACTGATAGTTTTTCGTAAGTGTCAAGTGTAAAAGATTACTTACTAATCCTAAAACGTTACTTACTTATTGGATCAAAGCAATTCATAATGTGTTAATTATATTTCTATAATCGTATTATTTATGGCCTTGCAATTCTCTTTATTAAAACAACATTTTTATTTTTAATATTTGCATTAAAGGCAAATTTACAAATTAGGTACGATTACCTATTAACGTTGATTGTTAAGAAACTTTGACACACAAAAATGAGCTAGTTTATCAAAATAAACAAAATATAAGACAAATGAAGATCTTATGCTTGAAGAATTTGAGTAAGACAAACTAAGTTGCACAAAAAACAATTTTAAAACTTAGTTTTAGTTAACTTTTTCATTCGGAAATGAAGGTGTTAATGGTATTCACAAAGTCGTCGTTAATAGGTCAAAAAGAAACTTGGTATGATTAAAAATATCTTGTCCAGTACTTAATTAACATACAATTAACATGCCATTTTTTTAAACTTATTTATTCCAACATGGCATCTAGTTAACTCATCAACTTTTATACTGAAACTCATTAATCCATAAATTCCTTGATAAATTGACCGCTTTTTCACTAAACTATTTTTCCTAGCTCAAAGTACTAACAAGCCGATGCTATGCAGCAGTATCTATTCAATATCCCCGATGTTGATCGCCTTGAATCATTCATTCTCTCACCTCCCCCCCTCTCAATTGACCGTATTAATCGATCTTTTTCTCATACTTGGCTCCCTAGGACACCGACTGTGTGACTAACACGAGTAGGACAGAGGAAAAAGAAAAAGGCGGCCTACTATTCCACTCGATTCCATGCCCGTGGTTACGGAAAAAATCTACATCCGCTAAGTTGACACTGGGGTATCCGATGGTTTTATTGGAAATGTATTTTCTATTGCCATCTTGGTCGTGGTTAGCTTTGAAGATGTTGGAGTTGGTATTCCCATGGCAAAAAAATTAAACTTTGTAAAATGTAGATGCAAGAAGATAAATACTGAACAAATCTATTAGTTTTTGTATAGTATTAAATTAGACTGAAGCATATCACTTACAACTTGTTTGGTTGGTAGACATATATTTTCAGGCTTGTGTGCTTGGTCACAAAGACCCGCTTATAAACCATCGTCAAGAAGGACGGACACGACATAGACACACATATAAGACATATGCACAATTTAGACATGTCCCCGAAGGGGTACATCTTGTTTATTTTCGAACGAAACGAAAGTGTTTTACAACTGGTGTTGCCAAATTGGGAAACTAAATTCTTACATTTATCTCGTCCTCAACAAAATCTACATCCGCTAAGTTGATACAGGGGTGTAGATGCTTTTATTGGAAATGTATTTTCTATTGCCATCTTGGTCGTGGTTAGCTTTGGAGATGTTGAAGTTCATATTCCCAGGGCAAAAAAAAATTAACCTTTGTAAAGTGTAGATACAGGAAGATGGATACGGAACAATTCACATCCGCAAGTTGACACACCGATGATTTTATTGGTATAATATTTAATATTGGTCATGGGTTACTTGTGTAGATATGGTAGTTGTTATACACATGGTCAAAATAAAATAAACATTGTAAAGTGTTGATATAGGAAGATGAATACAGAAGAAATCTACATTAGCTAAGTAGACACAGGGGCAGCCCATGTTTTTATTGGAAATGTATTTTAGATTGCCATCTTGGCCATGCTTTGCAGATGCTGAAGTTGATATTACCATGGTAAAAGAATTAAACTTTATAAAGTGTAGATACAAGAAGATAAATACTGAAAAAATCTACATCCGCTAAGTTGACACAAGGGTAGCCGATGCTTTTATTAATAATATATTTAAATTGGTCATGGGTTACATTTGTAGATATTGAAGTTTATATACACACGATAAAAAAAGTAAATAAACATTGTATAGTGTAGATAATAGAATATAAAAAATAACGTTGATTCTTATCGCAAATGGTTTTATTGTGTAAAAATTTTATATGTTTTGGTAGGAAAACACAAGAGGCCCAACTTATTCAAAATGGTACGCATTTCTATTTTTACCCAATAAAACTATTTTATGCAAAATTTAACGTTAATTATTTTCATGTATGATGAGCAAAGTTGCGAATACTCACTGAATATTGCTAAGTGTGGAAAATGTCGCGTACCACCTTAACACACAATTCTGAAATACAAATGTTTTTTCAATGGAATTAAAAATTAGTCAAACCACGTTAATTCGAAAAACAATATAGTTTAAATTAACAGAAAGCCGGGCTATTTGCGTTCGAATTAAAAAATTTCGAGTGTGTTAGCTATTCTGAAAAGTTTGAGTGTCGCAAGAGTTTTTAACATGCTTCGATAAATTTGCTAAACATTTGAAGCAACAATGGTGCTTTTCGTTTGGTTTTGTTTCTCATAATAACAGGCATTTTCATTCATTTCATGATTTAATTTAAAAACCATGCATGTGTATTTTAAATCTTTTTATGAGTTGCCAACTTTCC
The DNA here is from genome assembly GCA_019343175.1 of Oedothorax gibbosus. Lineage (NCBI taxonomy): Eukaryota > Metazoa > Arthropoda > Arachnida > Araneae > Linyphiidae > Oedothorax > Oedothorax gibbosus. Next base: position 1,386,480 of record CM033282.1, on the reverse strand, counting down.
AATCTCCCATAATTTCAAATTGACAAACTCTCATAGCTACCGTTATTGCAACTCTTTCCTCTAATACACTATCAATAGTTTTCTTCCATTAGCCTTCATTATAACTCTCATTCCCACATATATTTTACTCAAAATCACTACGAGACTAACTTGACATTTTGTCAAACCAATCGCGTGTATCTGCCTAGGAAAAGGATTCGGATGTAAGAAGTATAAGTAATAGGCTTGGCTTCCGCTCATATATTACCTCGTAACTGGAGAGAGGAATCGGTATTTAAGGAAGTACATGTCACCGAGCTGTTTCCGTTTGTATATTACCTGGATTTTCCCGGGAATGATGGAGTCTCGACGGGACTTGACCGCTATTTATTCACCGTTGGGGCCAATCTCCATATGGATGGGTTTTTTCTGGATTTTCATGGATAATTTTGATTTTTTAAAAAGAAAAATGTAAAGTATTCACCTTTTGAGATGTTTTATATCTTCTTGCAAAACAAATTGGTGAAGTTAAACAGTAATTTTATGTGGCAATAAAAATTTCCAATAATAACCCTCGTTTGTCTATTAAACTCAAAAGGACCCTCACCGAAGGACAAGATTTTAGGGATATTTTTTGTTGCTTATTAACAACGTAAATAAATTTAGAGTTTTCGTTGATCAAGTTTACAATTTAACCAACTGTAATTGTTTGACTAAATAGCAACAAAACTAAGCTTATCAAATACGATATATGATTTGCTCAGAGAGTCCAAAAGACCCAAAGCACGCGTTCGCGTGTTAAAATACAAATTCACCTTTCAATGGCAAATTAGTTCATTGATAACATAAAAAATATACCTGGACATCTTCTACTGATGGACTCAAAGGATGAATGTCTATCTTAAGAAGTAATATATGTTGAGTAACATCAATATTTGTAAAGTTATCAATAATAAAGCATTTTTCAACTGTAAATGTATAGTAAGCATTTTTCTATTGTAAATGTATAGTAAGCGCAGTTCGATCTTACAAGGCAAGTCACTGATTGTTCATGTATCTATAGTGTTCTTATTTAACTATTAATTTGACAAAATTAGCAACTAACTCCTAGTCAACCGAATCAATTGTACTAGTACAGTCTCTTTGACCATAGTCCTTCAAGGGGAACACCTATGGGCACCGGTCCACCTTCCTTGGCCAACATTAATAACAAGTTCGTACATTCTAAGAAGCGGAGCGGCGTATTTTGAGAGTCCGAAACAGTCTGTTTCCAAATAAAACAGGTTTGTTCCAGTGTGCCTTATGTATCAGAAGCTCTCTTTAGCTAAAAGATTTCATTGGGAGTTTTCTCACTTGTCGTCTTCGTCAATTGATCGCGCTTCAAAATTTCGTCCAAGCTTCAAATTTCCCTCGTTTAGGTAGCCTTTAATTCAACCGAACCAAACCTTAACTTCCAAACAATTAGTAACATCACATTTTCGCATTTAAATCTTCTATACTAAAGTGTTCAATTTTGAGTGAGAGTCATTCTAAGAGTACGAGAAGACACTAACTCTAGAATTCTGTGTCAACCAAATGCATAGTACTATGTACACAATCTTGTTCAAGTGTTTGTCTAAATGTACGAGAAGATACAAACTGTACAATTCTGTCAACTACAATTATCGTACTACGTTCACAATTTCGTATGAGTGTGTATCTAAATGTAAGAGAAGATACAAATTGTTAATTCTGCAGACTAAATCCCTAGTACTAAGTGTACAGTCCCTTTGACCATGGTCCTTCAGGGGAAATACCCGGGCACTGAGCCAGCTTCCTTGGCTAACATTAATGACAAGTTTCGGACATTCTAAGGGACTGCGTTCTTTGAGTACCCCAGGCAGTGTGTGCCCCAATAAAACAGGAGTGTGCCCTGTAGCAGCCGCTTTCTTTTCTCCCTCAATATGTATGGCTTTGTCTTAACGGCTCTGTATCCTCTTCTTCTCCGTTTGCTCTTGTGCCTCTTTTCCGAGATTCATTAGGAGAAGATGGAGAGATAACAAGATGGGTGAATTATTTTTTTTATATACAGGATACTTGTGTAGTAATTGAATGAGGATGGGATTGTTAATGGTTTATTAAAGATTTGAGAGAAGGATTCATTTTTTTGTGTTGTAGAGTAAGAAGGTTGGGTGGTTTTGATCATTTCATAAAAAAATTAAGTAAGATTATTTAATTAAAGTGTTGAAATCAAAATTTGAAAATTTGATTCTTGAATGAATAAGCATATTTTAGAAATTTTGATACACATGCTTAATTTAGCACAAATATTTAATACAATAATTAATAAATATTATTAGTTTAGCACAATAATGATCCAATTTTGATTTTGTTATAGTAACAAATTATAAGGTACAAATTTAATAATATAGTCATGAAGTATGTGGTTAATGCAATCAAGTTATAATAAATAAACAATATTTTAAATAAAATATGAGAAATAAAAAAGAAGATAAATTTTTCTTCTAAAATATGCAATATAACTAATATTTGTATCAATACTGGAGTCGATATTTTGTAGACATATTATATTGCAATGAAGTAACATGTATTATCGGATAATACGATATTATGCAATTTATCTTTAAAAATATTGCATATCATGGAATGTAGTTTATTTTTAAGTTAAAAGTGTTTAATCATAATTATATTTAACAAGTATTGAATGAAAGTCATTCTATTAAAAAATATATTATATTGAAATATTTCTTCAACCTATTTACTTAATTGTAATGATACTGCTAACACTGAAACGAAACTGACGTAAAACGGAACCTCAAATGCAATTTTTAAAAAAATATTTTAAATATATATCATCAATCAAAATCATGTCCCATTCAAAAATCCCCATTAAAAAGTGTGGTTGTTTTAAATTGCAAAAAAATGTAAATAAAAACATTTCAAATTTACTGCATATTACTTAAATTTAAGGAAATACTAATATTTAAACGAAGATATTTAATATTAATTGGAGTTTAGGACGTAAAAGCACATTAACATTGCATACAACTTAAGCTATCATAAACGGAATTCCAATTAAATAATAAGGCGTTTACAAAAAAAGTAAACCTGATCTGCTTAACAACCTTTTTTTCCCCAAACTTTCCAGGAAAAGAAATGAAAACACGAATTAAATCTGGAATAACTTTATTTAAAATAAATTGAGCTAACAAACATAACCCAAAAGAATGCCGACACTGTTTGTCTGATGCATAACTTATACTGGTTTGGGAAAACTGTAACTGCTACATTACTTACTTAGTGAAATTTAATTTATAATACATTTTGAAATCGCTGCTACTTTGTGAAGCTTAGTTTAAAATGATAATTGAAGGCTTTACAAATTTAAATTTTGGAGGTTTTAATTGAAGTTATGGTTTAATATCACTGTAAAATGAAAACCATTTCTCCGAGATATGGATGATTATATAGTAAGAAAAAAGTCGTTTAAGAAAACGGAGTAAAACCAGATGAGGATATAGATAAAAATCCAAACATTTACATTGTTGTAGTGGATTTCTGATAAGCTCTGGACTATATATAAAATCCAACAAAATAGAGTTCCCGTTATGAGAGGGAAAAATAGCCCATAAAATTGGTAGACTTTTTTAATTGGACACTTTTGTGGCATTGCTGCGTTATTCCACTTTTCAAATAAATCACCAAGTATAAAAAGGGCTCATGTAAATAAGAGAAATTCTCAAAAGCATTTTCTTCCAACATTTTAATAAATCGGGATGCGTGTGTGTAAATCCTACTATTGTTATATGTTTTTTTTATATAAAGCTGTTCAATTAAACTCTTGTTTTCAAGACAAACTTATTTTAACTTAGAAATGTATTTGTTTAAGTTTACATAATTGTGACCTAATTTTCTTATTTAATGTCATATATCAGAAATTTTAATCGAAATCAAATTTCATTAAACATATGAAGAGTACAGGGGAAGAACAACTTTATTTATTAGGAGTAGTGCCGTAATTGTATCTGCTTGGCGGACATTGGCGACAGAAAACCGGTTTTCCTTTCAATTCTTCTTTCGCGGTACCAACGTGTGACTCGTGTCCGCTGATCTCTGGCGTAAATCAGGGTTGCCGCGAGAGAAAAACAGTGAGTAACCGATTTCCTCACACCAGTTTAGGCGATGACTCGCTTTCATCGCCAAAGAGGCCTGATGAAAAAAGTTTTCTACGAAATTAAGTGGTTTTTCCCTTGTACTCTTCATATATTAATTAGTAATGCTAATTAATTTTTACCTGATTCAATATGATTACAGAAAAAATATAAAACTGTGTTTATTTTTAAAAAAATTCGGATAGATGTTTCGTCCTATGTACAACTAATAAAATGTATCCATTTAAAAAACATACTTAATATAACATAATACCCATTTTAAACTAAAAAATTACAGACAATTTTGTCACACTAACCCAGCGATTAAACGAATTAATATTAAGGTAGAAATCCCATATATATGCGAGTTAATTAATACGAAAGATTTAGCTCTCGCTTTCATTATCTAAAATGAGAAAATGAAGAAAGAAAAAGAAAGACAATGTGATTTTTTTCCATACTCTCCTTTAGGAGAGTCGGGAGGCCTCATTGATTATGCATTTGCTATAGTTTCCGAGTTATCTTCCTTGTAAAACAGCCTTGATTAATGGTCGAAATGTTGCAGTACATTATTGGCAAACATTTTGATTGCTTCGCAAAGAAAGAGGTTTGTTTGATTTTTTTGCGGGGGGTGCGATTTTTTTTCGTTTTCTTTTTACTTTATTATTTCTAGAGAAGAAGAAAATGAGATAAAGCGTGGTATTAACTCAAGTGTCAGGCGACTAAAAAAAAAGATTCTGTTCTTCGAAGATGATGATGGGGAAAAAATTCCCCACTATTTTCCCCACTCTTCGGCATTAAAAAAAAGTCTGGAGAAAGCAAGGAGCCGTATTGCGGTCATTTTTCCAGCAACTGATAACTTCTGGAAGTTTTTTTATTTTATTATTTCACGTGAGAAGAGAGTCATAATAATTCTTTTTTCATTGATTTGTTTTTCTATCTCCTCAAGTGGCTTTTTTTATTTTCTTCTTTACCATAACTTTTCCTTTTTATTTATTTTTGCACCTACACTCATTTGAAGGATGTAAAGAAGTAATCAAAGTATGGGGGAAGAGAGATGCAGAAAAAATTTCATCCTCCTCCCTCTTAGATTTTTCCTAATTCATTTTGAACAGGCTTCTTGTTCACATTGATAATTTGCACTTCTTAGACGAACATAATTAGTAAGTGAATACAATGCGAAAAACAGAGGTCAGTGATGAATAGGTAATAACAAAAAAAAAACGCCATCCAATAATTCTTGAAAACATTTCAAAGTTTTTTTGTATGTTAAGAGCAAAATAGCATAGAATAATTAATTAACAATTTTACTTAGTTTAAAAATATAAAAGAGGATAAAACTGCATTTGTATGTAAAATAAATAAGCGATTAACCCTAAAAAAATTTTAGAAATTGAAAATATTTTTTTTTAAATATTTCTTATTTAACAATTTATATATTGCTAATATCGTAAGCAAACGTCAACACTTTTAAGCTAGTAAGTGTTTTACTATTTCTTTCTTCGTATTAAAAACTGCTTTTTGAGATTTTTAAGATTTGTTTCAACATTGTAAACTCAATATAAATTGTAAATAATCGTTTCTATGCATTGTTAACATAGTAGAAAGTTAATATATGACAATTCAATGAATAATATATGCGCACTTCATTATTGGAATATAATATACGCACTTTTGAATTTCTGTCGAGTGAATATGAACTTGAATTTATCCAGGAAATTGTCTAGACTTTCATGATTTGAACAATACAAAAGTGTCCAAACATTTCCTGAACGAGCCATGTTTGAAAAAAAAACTCCTCAAACTGTGCAATTTTCAACATTTTTAATTGGTATTTTAAGATTTTTAAAATTATTTCTCAAAAATTTTAAGGACTAAATATTAACTATTAAGTTTATGTGTTTTCCCCTTAATACTATTTATACTCTGTTTATACTTTATTTATTTAATACTCTGAAAATCGACAATAAATTTTATTGTAACATGTACTTTACTTAAATCGTTTAAACGCTCTGCTTGCAGGATCTAGCCCTTAGAAGAATATCAAGCCAAACAAAAATACAATTTCATGCAAAAAAAATAATGAACTAAACTAAAGGCAAATCATCCGCTTTTCCTTTTATGTCGTTTGAATTAATTTTAAAATATTACATAATACTTCGAAGAGACAAAAATTATTGAGCCTTTATTGTTTTAAATATTTAACATTAATTTCATTTTACGTTTTAGTCACATAAGCTATTATATTAGAATTAGTTTATCCATTCATAAGCAGTCATTTGGCCCCTGAAGAGCCAAAAAAGGATATCCTTGAGTCACAAGTATCAGAATGAGTTGTACGGTGATAGATTAGGCTTTTTTCCCCCTGCCTTCATCTGTAACGGTTTTCTTTGTTAGTTCATTCGGTCCTTATGATGTCCTTATTCTGTCAGAGGCAATTGCGTGCATTGCATAGTACTCAGCAAAATGCACTTAGACATATTCTGCAAAAAAATATCGCAATTTTAATGGATTTAAAAAATTGTTTTTCCTTTAAAATATTTAAGTGTTAGTATGAGTTTTCTTAGTGCGTACGAAACTGAGTTTTAAAAAATATCATGTATAAAACTAATACTAATATAAAACTACTTAAGTGACGTGAATAGCTTCTATGCATAACACAATTAAGTATTGCGTTGGAAGGGTTGAAAAGAATGCCTTCCCCAATGAAGCCCAACACATCTTCGTATATAAAAAAAATGATATCCCTCTGAGGGATAAGCAAATTGGCTACAGTGGAAAATTGTTTTCACTACATGAGATTTAAATTAAAATTGTTAAAAAAAATATATTCCTGTAGTAGATTTCAATAAATGGCTCCTCCATGCTTTAAATTTTATAATTTTATAAAATAATTAAATTTATATTTTTTAAAAAAAATTATGTGTTCTGCTAGAAAACCTGCCAGTCAGGTGACGGGTTTATGAGTCAGCATCCTTCAGAGGGATATTGACAAAATTAAGAAGTACACGAAAGTTTATGAAACAGTCAAAATCTGGATATTTAGACGACAGTAATTAAACCTTTACACACATTCCAATCATGTAAACGCTATATTACTTCTTACTCAGTCTTTAGTCAAGTATTGAATGAGTTAAAGCTGATGGACTACAGCGCTTCATCTTTCTTCGACTTTATGTTTAACGTTCTTCCCGGATAAAAACCATTTTATTTTTCTTCATTTGATTTATTTTCCTTTTTACAATAAGGGTTACACTATTACACGATTACACGTAATACACGATTAAATCCGCCTGTCGTATATTTGGATAGCAAAATTGATGATAAACCAATTTAAATTACATGCAAAAAATGTTAAGTCTAACGAAGTTGTTCTAACTATATAAAGACATGAATTCGCCCCATTTCGAATCAAATAAACCCTACAATATTCATTCCTAAACTCACATAATATCTCTTCTAGTACTGAATGAGTGTGAAGCTAGTAGACTGCAGCTCACTTTTTTTCTTCGCCTTCATCTACAACTTTGTTTTCGGTTAAATACTATCCTATTTTTCTTCATCCGATTTGTTTTTACGTTTACAGTAATCTGGAAACGCACAAGTTAATTAATAAATCACATTCGTTCATCACATCCACTGCGATGCAAAAGTTTAGACAATGATGTAATTTAGCTGTAAAATTTTGAATTGTGATAGTAGAATTACAAAAGCTCGTAAACATGTTAAAAAATATTTTGAAATGCTATAATTGAAACATAATTGTTTGATTTGCAATAACAATAATTTTTTTGCATAAAAGTCTAAATTGTATGATGCAAAGGTTTAGACACAAATACGAGATTATGCTAATTTAAAGTAGATAATGGCCTAATTTCGCATTTTCATTGATTAATTATATTTTTTTATGATAAATTTTAAAAAAACACGATATCCGGGGAACTAAAAGATTTAATAACAATATTGGTTCAATTTTACACCAAATAGACAATATAGCCACTTTAAATCTCTGATGGTGAAATATTGTCGCAATTTGCTTCAAATTTACAATTTAACATCTCTAAATACGAACCGAATGCCTACCAGTCCATCACCTTAAAGTTGACAAAGTGAAACAAATGAGCAGATTTGGAGACATGCATTGGCCGATTTATTTGATGAAACGTGCAGTCTTTCCCATATAAAATTACAAAATAGAGCAACATAATGTTCTTTTTTGCACATTAGTACAATGCAGATATAGTCTTCTTTTCAAAAATGACAAAAAGTCTGTCTCATCAACGTTATTCCCTCCACACCATTATAAACGTTCCACCTTAATGCTACATTTTTTAGGAGAAAAACCGGTGTTTTCAAAAGCTTATTTTTCAATATTTGGTTCAACCGAACGTATTTTAAATAACACTAAAGAGTCCGGTTAAATTGTAACCAATTAAAAGAAACCGGTTTCTTTCCCAAGAAATTGAAAATTAGAAAGAAGGAACTTTCGTAATGGGGTATGGAAGGAATAATGTTGATGAGACAGACTTTTTTGTCGTTTTAAAGATAATACTATCTCTGCATTGTACAAAGGTTCTAAAAAGAACAATATGTTGCTATTTTGTGATTTTATATGGGAAAGACTGCACGTTTCATCAAGAAAATCAGCCAATGCATGTCTCCAAATCCATCGTGGATATCGTGGCAAAACTTTAAGGGGGAATGGGCACGATGGACCGCGGGTCTCCAAACGCAAGTGCCTCAGTGTTAATCCAATGGCGAAAAAACTATTTTTTTGCCACATTTCTCCGGCTGTATTGAATATTTTTACAAACGGTTTTTTTTAATAATAAATGTAGATAACTTACAGGTCTCTATCTTCCCACTTTTTAAAATTGCTTCGAATATTTTATGTAAAATTATTTATTGAAAATTAAAAAAAAAAAATTCGAACCAATTTCAAAAAGTGGGGAGGTCGGGACCTGTAAGTCAGCTACATTTATCACATACAAAAAATCCGCTTGTAAAAATATTCAATGCAGCCGGAGAAATGTGGCAGATAAAATATTTTTTTCTCCATGGGATTAACACTGATGCACTTTGCTTTGGAAACCCCCGGTCCAGCGCGCCCATTCCCCCTTAAGCCGATGATGTAGAGATGTTAAATTGTAAATTTGAAGCAAATATGCAGTAATATTTAATCAGAAAAGATTTGAAGTGGCTACATTGTCTTTTTAGTGTAAAATTGAACCAATATTATGTTTAGTTCACCGTATATCGTGTTTTTTTAATTTATCATATAAAAAATACAATTCATCAATAAAAATGCGAAATTAGGCCATTATCTACTTTAAATTAGCATAATCTCGTATTTGTGTCTAAACTTTTGCAACATACAATTTCTAGTTTTATGCAAAAAAATTATTGTTATAGTAAATCAAACAATTATGTTTCAATCATAGCATTTCAAAATATTTTTTAATATGTTTACGAGGTTTTGTAATTCTACTATCACAATTCAAAGTTTTACAGCTGAATTACATCATTGTCTAAACTTTTGCATAGCAGTGTATGTGTAACAAAATTTATGGTAAATGAATTTTAATTACACAAAAAACTTTAATTAGTCTTTAACCATACTAAGGCGAAAATAATTAACCATTCATGCAAAATCCGAGGAAAATAAAACCTACTATACTCATTTCTAAACACACAGAATATCCGTAAGTCAAGTACCGAATTAGTGTGAAGCAAGTATAGACTACAATATATCTTTCTTCTTCGCATTCATCTGCAACGCTGTTCTCGGATAAACACTATCTTCTTTTTCTTCATACTTTTATGTTTTCCCATGGACAGTAAAGTAAAAACACACAATTTAAATGATAAATTAAATTTGCCCATCTCAGATTTGTATAACGAAACCGATGCTAAATAAATCTAAATTATACGCACACACAAATATTAAATTAGTCTTCTAACCATATTAAGGCATCAATGCACATTCCGAATCCCCCAAATAAACCCTACAATACTCATTCCTAAACACATAGAATATCCGTAAGTCAAGTACTGAATGAGTGTGAAGCTGATAGACTGCAGCTTTCCTTTTTTCTTCATCTGCAACGTTGTCCTCGGTTAAACACTATCTTCTTTTTCTTCATCTGATTTGTTTTCCCTTTTCCAGTGAGGTGGAGAAAGTTCACTCAGCCCCTAACATGTCCTTATTCAGACAGAGGAATGGCTTAGTGATTTATTCTCTATCTCTCTTTTTATTATTCTCTTTTAGTTTTATTATTCTTTTCTATGGCCTCGTCGACAATTGAACGGGGGAATAATATAATCGCATTTGTCCTGTCGAATACCACGGTATGTACATGCGATTCTTTTTATGAGGTTGCGGGCTATTATGTGTGCTCGGGTTCTTGTGGTTATAAATCGTAGTAGGATTAGCTTGTGTTTTGATTTTAAGGTGAAGGCAGGGGTTGAATTTTGACTACAATGTTTGTTATTTGTGGGATTTTAGACGCGATAGAAAAGATTTTTTATATACTTTTGCAGTATTATTTGACTAAAATTGTATACTAATTTTATATTAGAAATTAATAAGAAATCTGCTAGCCAGTTATTCATTTTTCGCTTTATTTAAAATAAATTTTAACCAAAAAAAATCACAATAAGGTAAAAGAAAAATATTAATATATGGGGACACGTGACTTTCCCAAAAATTAAATAGGTTTTTTTTAGTTTAAATAAGCTATATTATAGAAACTTTTTGATTTGTTGGTGATTTATTTATTATCTAATGCATTATATAATATTACAAAGGATTTTCAAAGAAATAGCTGTATATATTACATTAAAAGATACGTTATAAATCATCAAAATGTCACTTCTCTTCTTTATTCCCCACTGATCATAGGAAACAATTGTAAATTCAATTACATATTTTTTGCTAATTTTACCACTCAAACTAAAACTTATTAATTTAAAAAATAAACAATCATTTTCTAACTGAAAATTGTACTCTTTGGTATAAGCGATTTAATTGAAAATTTGATGTTACGAATTGTTTTATATTTTTATTCTAAGTCAGAAGTCTTGTTCCAAAGTTTTTGATCACTATTGTCAACTAGTATAAAATATCTGGTGACCAGTTCATATTTTATTATGATTTATAGTATTTTTTATTTTGTCACAGATAAAACACTCTTGTACAGTTAGTGTCTTTCCCTATGCTAATATCCAAAATTAGAAATAATAGTTGCATTTAATCTTAAAATACTCCGTTATTAAAAAACCTCACATTTTTAAGTATGTCTTAAAAATACTGTAATGAAAAAACGACATCTATCGGCAATACATAAAACATCAATTACTATTTCATAGAAAATGTGCAATTCCGTAAAAATGTCAACTTTGATAATATAAAAAAAACTAATTTTTTTGCAATTTTTGCAAATTAAGTTTAAAAATATATTCCAAGTTTTCAAATTATGGTTTAAGAAAGCAGGGAGATAAAGGACATGTATTTACATTTCCCGAAAAAGAAGATCGATGCTAGTGGACAAATAAAATTTGTTGGCTCTGCAAATTCAGCCAGAATTTCAACAAGTTGGAAATCGTCCTCGATACGTGATTGAAAAACCTTTCACATGTGAATAAATGTATATAATGTAATATTTGATATCTTATGAGTATTCTAGATAATAAAAAACAAATTAAATTTATTACTTTACACACTTTGAATTTAATATATGTTTATGACACTTTTAGTCATTCCGTCACGGTCATTCTGTCACGTCAAATGACAGTTAATAACTTAAACCATGTTACAGGTAGCTTGCTCTAAATTATAATTTTACATAGCTTATATATCATATTTAAGGTATGGATTAGTTTGAAAACTCAAAGTATTGTTAATTAACAGAAGTTTTCAGTACCAGGATGCAGTCGTGGTTGCAAAAATATCATTCCGTCACACAAAAAGAAGTTAGTCAAAAATAAAAAATAAATATACTTTTTTTAAAAATTCAACTTTTTTTATTATTTTTTAATCATTAAAGTAATATGTAAACTGAAAAACCTATTTTCCTATGAAAATACCTTCGTGGTAATTGTTTTACTTCAATTCTACAATTCAAAATGTCATTCCGTCACATATGGAATTGCAAAAATATTAAAAAAATGAAAATATAAAATTATTTCATATAAAATATTAACTCTTTAAGAACGGCTATCAGATGGCGCTGATTTAAGTTTATGAGACTAAATTTTAGAGTTTTATCGAAAAAATGCCTTAAACAGCATCAATGTCAGCAACTCCTTAGTCATTTTTTATACAAATAATGACTGGTACAACTCAGCTGCTTCGGTATCAATATTTTTGAAGAGCTTGAACATTCTCTTTTGTACCCGCACGATAGTGATAGCTCGGTCGGAAAGGGTTATATGTTAAACAAAAATTAGTACATATGTGAATTGTATGTTCTATTATATTTTAGTTGTTTTTTTCTTTCTAGAATGATTTCGGAAGAAACGCAAATAACGCTTAAAACACGATTCGCAAATGAACTAAACAAAAATTAAGATTATTTTACAAATATTTAAACTATGAATAGTGGAAAAATTAATAAAACTATATTAGAGTGAATTCACATTTCCCAATGATAATTACTAATTAGCCTTAATATGCATATTTAATCAATATGCATAGTATTCGGAATTAAACGGCTAAAAAGTAAAAGAATATCAAAATACTAATTTTAGATATAAAATAAGATTGATACAATTGTTTTATTCTTGTAGTTTTGAAAATAATCATTTCAAAATTCGAATTCATTGTGATAGTTCAATTAATTATATCACTATTATACCTTATTATACCCTTGAAAAATAATATTTTTTCTTTCGAAATGGGGTATGCCTGTTGTCTCGAACACAGTCCCTCGAAGCTGTGCTAATTCGCTAGTAGGCATTGTCCATTAGTCGAACGTCGTTTATACTATTTTTAGTTTTAACGTTGTTTCACTTACATTAATATATTGGCTTAAACCATTGCTTGGAAAATTAAATGCGACAGATATTTAATGACCGATTAGTTGTATTTTATGTTTAGTTAAAAGTAACAAAGGCCTGCAAAATTTGGGGTGTGCTTAAGATTTTATAACTGATTTTTATTATATATAGCTCCAACTTTAAGTAGAAAAACAGTTTTTTATACCCGATATATTTTATATTATTTTTTTTAATTTTGTGTATATTCCAGGCGTCATTCACGCTTCTACAAAAATCACGAAGAAAAAGCTGAAAACATAAATTACAGAATGCCTATTTGACAGATTTTTTTGACGTTTTATAATTAATATTTTCTATAAACTTTTAATTGATATATGTATATTATGTTTAATTCAATAGCCGCTAGATGTCGTTTCTCATAAATGTACTTTATACTTCCATAAAAATGTTTTTTTAATACTTTTTTAAGGGGGAATGAAAACAGAAATCTGGTCTAAGTCTTCTACCAATATTAATCTAATGGGGAAAAATTATTTTCTTACTCAAATTTCTTCCTCTCTATTGAATATTTTTACTAAGGTTTTTGTGTATGATAAATGTAGCTGACTTAAATGTATCTCTAATTACCATCTTTAAAATTGATTCTATTATTTTAGTATGAAGCTTTAGATTGAAAGGAAGGAAAATAGAAATTACTTTAGAGCTAAATAATACAAAATGTACTGGTAAATGCCAGACAACAAAAATTGTGTGTGCACCCCCTTTAAAGAGTAAAATATAAATCCAAGTTATTAACACTAATAAGAGGGCAACAGTCTACGTTTTTAATATATATGTTAAACATTAATGTTGATTAAGTTAACTGGCAGACTATTTCATAATTTCGAAGTACGAGGGTTGCTATTTATATTTCTGGCCTAATAATGAAAAAATAAATATGTAGCATCGAAATTGGTTTTATTGTTTTTCAAAATATTCTCCATGATGATAAATACACTTTTGCATGCGTTTGAACCAATTTTCATAGCACTTTTTCCAGTCCGATTGAGGTAACTCCAAAACATGCGTTTTGAATGCATCAACAGCTTCTTCGGGGGTCGAAAATCGTTGTCCACGTAATTTATTTTTGATGTGTGGGAATAAGAAGTCATTGGGTGCTAAATCAGGGCTGCAAGGCGGATGACATCAGTTCGATATTTTGCTCTGTCAGAAATGTCTTTGTTTGAGTCGATGTGTGAGAGCTCGCATTGTCATGATAAAGAATGATTCGCCTATTCTTCTGCTTTTTTCGAATTTCTCCGATGACTTCTGGCAAACAAAGGGTCGTGTACCATTCAGAATTGACCGTCCTGCGTTGCTCTAATGCCACTGTTGCCACTTGACCGATAATGCCGAAGAAACAGGCAACCATTTGTTTCGATGTGCTTCTTCCTCGAACAACTTTTGTTGGTTTTGCCTCGTCTTGGAAGACCCATACAGTTGATTGCTGTTTTGTTTCCGGCTCATATGCATAGATCCATGATTCGTCACCTGTGTAGATGTTATACACAGCCTTTGATGCACCTTGAACGTATTTTTCCAACATTTCCTTGCACCAATCGACACAAGCCTTTTTTTGAGCGTTTGTCAGATTATGCGGTATCCACCGCGAACAAATTTTTTTACGCCCAAATGTTCACGCAATATCTTATTGATGCTAGTCATACTAATGTCCAAAGACACCACTATCTCACGGTATGTAACATGACGATCTTGCTTTATCAGTTCACGCACAGTATCGATCTTTTCTGGCACAACAACTGTTTTTGGACGACCTGCACGGGATTCGTCCTAGATCGAACATCGGCCACGATTAAATTCGTTAAACCAGTTTTTTACAGTGCTGTAGGATGGCACTTTATCGCTGTATAAAGAATTAAGTTCATCGAAGCACTCATGTCTTGATAATCCACGTCGAAAGTTATGAAAAATAATCGCACAAAAATGTTCACAAGTCAATTCCATTTTTTGAAAGAGAAGAACATTTCAATTTACTGTCACCAACACAAATAAAGCTATAATGGCAAATCGTCTGAAAAATTTATGTTTAAAAATATCAAAGTTTCGATTAAAATCGTCTGCGGCCGCCTAGCAACACTTACTGTTGCAAAGGCCAGAAATATAAATAGCAACCCTCGTACAGTAAAAAAAAGTTTAGAAAAAAATTATCTGTTTAAAATCACGTTATTAGAAAATAATCATTTGATATGGTATTAAAAGATTATTTACAAAGATAATTACTGTGATATGGAGACTTATGCGAAAAATTGCATGACATATAATTAGTAATACTAAATTTAAAGTTGTAAAATCATTAGAGAATTGGTGATTTATTAAATTCAAACATTGTTTTGCAAAGAAATTAATGATTGTAAGTTGGACTTATATTCCTTACGCTAAATAATAATATCATAATTGGATGGTGTTATGCAAAAACGACTCAACCCACAAAAACCTGGTTTTGAGATAATGGGCTTTAAAGTCAACAAACTCTGGCAAATCATGAGCTCTGTGGGTTAAAATGTTATCTGTATTAGTCCTTGAAACGGTGATAGGGCTTAAATCATTTTTGCTTAATGTAGAAAGCAACATATTTTACCATCAGAGTTGGATAACTCATTTTTTTATGTTGTGTGGGTTAATTCCTTTTTGCATAATACCATCCAATTAGACACAAAAAAACAAGCAAATTAAAAAGCTTGTAAAAGTTTAATTAACGTTTTTGAGGTATAAAATCTTACAATCAACGGGCGAAAGTTTTCAAAGTGCGTCATTATGACAATTTAATTTTAACCAGTTTTAGATACATTCTTTTGAAATCCAATTTGTTTCCCCATAAATCCTATCTATTCGAGCCGCTGTAAGAAAAACACTGCACACAGTAATCTTGCAGATCTAGTGCGACGTTAATTCAGCCTAAGTAAACGTTAAAGTTTTTATATATTTACCAATAATTTTATATTATTTCCGAATAAAAAAACTGGCATTAACGACTAGTACGTGATCAAATAGCTTAGGTGATGGAAATCTTAAAGGCTTTTTTTCTGCGAAAGGCCTGGTATTTAAATTGAATTTAGAAATATTTTAGTGAAGTTCGTTTAACCAAGAATCCATTTGAAGCTAATTTAATTAAATTACGATTTAATTTGGACCAGTTGCAGATACAATCTTTTGAAACCAACCTTTTCGCCTATTAATCATATCCATTCAAGCCGCTGTGAAAACACACAGCAAATAGTCATCTTGAAGATCTAGTGCGACTTTAAGTCAACCTAACTTATTGTTAAACAATTTTACTTACATACCATCAATTTTATATTATTTTCGAATTCAAAACACGCATGAATGACTAGTAAGCTACGCTAAGGTAAGGTGCGCTTAGGGAAAACTTAAAGGCTTTTTCTGCGAAAGGCCTGGTATATGTCGTAAATCTAGAAAAGTTCGTAGGCCAAGATGTAATTTTTTTTTTAAAGTTTGAATGACAACAGAAGCCAAGTTTCCAAATCGAAGTCTTCTAACAATATTAATGTAATGGGAAAAAATAATTGTTTTACCCAAATTACATCCTCTGTAATGAATATTTTTACAAATGGTATGAGTGTATGATAAATGTAGCTGACTTAAATATGTCTATAATTACCATTTTTGAAATGAGTTATATTATTTTATTATAAAGTTTTATATTGAAAAAGGTTAAAAGAAAAAAGTTTTACAGCAAAATATTACCAAATGCCAGAAAGCGAAAAACAAATGTGTACAATCCCTTCAAAGAGAGTAAAATATAAATCCAAGTTATCAATATTAATAAGGAAGCAACAGATTACGTTTGATACCCCCATATGTTAAGAAGTAATGTTTATTAAGTTATCAAGCCAACTAATGAATAATTTGGAAGCAAAGTAAAAACGTACTTACAAAAAAAATATGTTTTAAAATCACAGAATTAGAAAACAATCATTTGATATGGTATTAAAAGATATTATTTACAAAGATAATTATTGCGATAAGAAGACATATTAGAAAAAATGCATAAAATCTAATTAGTAATAAATTTAAAGTTCTGAAATCGTTAGAGAATTGGTAATTTATTAAATTCATTGTTTTGAAAGAAATTAATGACTGTCAGTTGGACTTACATTCCTTACTCCCAAATAATAAGACCATAATTAGACAAAAAATAAAAACCAACAAATTACAAAGCTTCTCAAAAGTTGATTTTACATTTTTTTTTTAGGTTTTTAGGTATAATATCTTAACATAAAAGAGCGCCATTATTACAATTTAATTTTAACCAGTTTTAGATACTATATTTTGAAAGCAACAATTTTACCTACAAATCCTATCTATTCAAGCAGCTCTAAAAAGACACTGCAAATAGTCATCTTGCAGATCTAGTGCGATGTTAATTCAACCTAACTAAACGTTAAAAGGTTTTTTTTATGCTTACCAACAATTGTATATTATTTTCGAATAAAAAACATGCATTAATGACTAGTACGCAATGGTTGAGCGCAAAGTCTGTAGAAATCTTAAAGGCTTTTTTCTGCGAAAGGCCTGGTATTTATATTAAATTTAGAAATATTCTAGGGGGGGGGTGAAGTTCTTGTAGCCAAGAATCCATTTTAAGCTAATTTAACTGAATGACAATTTAATTTTAACCAGTTTCATATAAAATCTTTTGCAACCAAACTTTCCCCCTACAAATCATATATATTCAAGCCGGTGTAAAAAAACACTGCAAACAGTCCTCTTTCAGATCTAGTGCGAGGTCAATTCAACCTATCTTAACGTCAATTTTTTTTACATTATTACCAACAATTGTATATTGTTTTCGAATTAAAAACATTTATTAATAAGTATGCTACGGTCAAGCAGAATGAGAATAATGGAAATCTTAAAGGATTTCCTTTTTTAAAGGTCTGGTCTATATTTTAGATTTAAAAATACTCTAGTAAAGTTCGTGGGGCTAAAATGTAATTTTTTTTTGTTTTTAAGGTTGAATGAAAACAGAAGCCAAGTTTCCAAATCGAAGTCTTCTAACAATATTAATCGAATGGGAAAAAAATATTGCCCAAATTACTTCCTCTATATTGAATATTTTTTCAAACGGCTTGTGTGTATGATAAATGTGTTGCTGACTTAAATGTCTCTATAATTTCCATTTTTGAAATGAGTTCTATTTTATTAAGAAGCTATCTATTAAAAAAAGAAGAGAAAGAAAACACCTTACAGCAAAATATTACAAAATTTACTGGCAAATGCCAGAACGCAAAAAAAGTGTGTGCACCCCCTTCAAAGAGTTAAATATAAACCAAGTTATCAATATTAATAAGACGGCAACAGTCTACCTTTGATAGATGCTTAACCCTTTAAGACCGAGCTATCACGATCGTGCGGGCATAAAAGATAATGTTCAAGCTTTTCAAAAATATCGAAACCGAAGCAGCTGACTTGTACCATTCGTTATTTGTATAAAAAAGACTTTGGTTTTAAGGAGTTGCTGGCATTGATGCTGTTTAAGGCATTTTGTTTCGATAAAACTCTAAAATTTAGTCTCATAAACTTAAATCAGCGCCATCTGATCGCCGTTCTTAAAGGGATAAACAATTAATGTTTATTAAGTTAACAAACATACTATTGCATAATTAGGATGCAAAGTAAAAAAGTGCTTACAAAAAATATCATTTTTAAATCACGGAATTTTAAAATATTCATTTGATCTGATATTAAAAGATCAATTACAAAGATAAGTATTGCTATAAGAAGATATATTAAAAAATGCATAAACTCTAATTGGTAATAAATTTAAAGTTCTAATATTGTTAGAGAATTGATGATTTATTAATTTCAAACATTGTTTTGAAAATAAATTTGAAAATAAAATGATTGTAAGTTGGACTTTCCCCACTCCAAATAATAATACTATAATTACACAAAAAATTAAACCAAGCAAATTACAAAGCTTTTAAATCTTGCCATCAAAGAGCGCCATTTTTTCCCAGCTCATTAATATTGGTTTTTTTCCATTTAAGATACTATTTTCCATTAAGATTATATTTACGGACAAATTACGGACAATTTTATTCAAAACGGCACCTGGCGCCGAAGGCGCCTAAACCCGTATACATTGAAGATAGTGACATGGATTAATAATGGTTAAGGCAAAATTCTAAGATAATGTTCAAAAGTTGTGTAAGTCCGCAAAAAGTCCAAAAGTCAAAAATCACGTGGAGTAGTGGCAGCTGAGAAAGAAGTGAGCAGCAGCGGTCGTCAACACTTGGGCGGTCTAATGCAGCAGGCGCAGGGCAGGCGGTAACAGTCGCGGTCGTCGGCTTGGGAGGGCAGGGAAGGTCTACACAAACTGATGGTATCTGGATAACAGGGATCCAAAGATTCAAATGTGATGTCTGTCGTGAGGAGGCAGGGGGTAAACATTAAGATTATATATCAATAAGTGAACTTAAATATGAAATACCCTTGTCTGACTGCAGAGTACGACACTGGTACTCATCGGTAGTTCTATTGCAAGATAATGAGTGGTAATTATAATTTTTAGGACGACTGTCTGAAATTGAAATGTATACATTTTGTGTTACTTAGATTTAGAGGAATAACGTATGAATTAAACCAAATTGATGTTAGAGCAAGAATTCAATAAAGCCAAATTACAGTATAAGTTATCATTTTACCATTTAATTTTAATTTGCAGATCTCAAATTTGAACCTTGGGGAACTCCACGATTGGTCATAACGTGTTGGCTTAGATTATTTCTCATTTTAATTCACTGAGTTCTTTCAGTTGCAAAAGCGATAAACCAAAAAGGATGAGAAGTAATTTCGATTGTTCCTTCTAATTTTGGATATTATCATAGGGAAAGACCAACATAAAATACATGCTAACTACTTTTAGATGAATAAAAAAAACTCTGAACAGATCCTGTAATTAATATATCTTAGAGAAATGAGTTACTGAACCAAAACTAATGCCCTATTTGAGACTAATGTCACGCTGAGATCTATTGAGACCGTCAGATGTCGCTTTAAAATGGGTTTGCAAAACTGTTCTATTGCACCAGATTTTAAGAAACAATTTTGTTTTGGCAGGATTGATTAGAAAAATTAACAAATTCAGAATATGACCGTCTTGTCTTTTGTTAAGGTATTTTGGGGGCTAAGGCACCAATGCTTTTGAAACAATTTTTTCCAACCCAAAATCCATGAAGTGATGCGGCGTTAGGAACCACCCTCAACATCGAGCTGAAGAGTCCATTGCTTCCCCTTGCGGCTCGGAAGAGGGCAGCACTACTACCACGCTTTTTCGTTCAAGTCTACTACGCGAGCATCCCCGCTCGAAGACATTACACATGTTCCCTGTTGAAACCATACTGTATATGACTGTTGGTAAACGAATTTAGAACAACCCAAGCAGCAAATAATCGGTTGGCCGAGCATCGGCCAAACGTCGCAAAAAATACTGCGACATCAAGCCGATCACGTCGGAAAAGGGTGGGCGATGTCCATCGCAGCGGCTGCGTTTCGTCCTTGGCAAGCGACCATTTGCCAATCATGTGCGACCACTTACCGACGCATTTTGGTAGTCGGCAAGAGATCGAAAATGGCAATCGGCAGCACATGGGGCCGATGTACAAAACACGACCTTTCGCCAATCGTCGGCGACTAGTTACCGTCCTTTTTGCAACCCCAAATCGTCGGTTATTGATCGATTTAACCACCGCAGCGACTTCAAAGGCAGCAAATAATCGTTGGCCGAGCATCGGCCAAAAGTCGCAAAACATTCTGCGGCATCAAGCCGATCACGTCGGAAAGGGATTGGCGATGTCCATCGCAGCGGCTGCGTTTCGTCCTTGGCAAGCGACCATTTGTCAATCATGTGCGACCACTTACCGCCGCATTTTGGTAGTCGGCAAGAGATCGAAAACGCCATTCGCATCGGGCATGTACAAAACACGACCTTTTGCCAATCGTCTGCGATAAGTTACCGCCCTTTTTTCGATGCCAAATCGCCGGCTATTGATCGTAGTTGACCATCGCAGCGACTTCTTGCCAATTCCATGCCCGACCATTTACCCACGTCATGCCAACATCGCTCGCGTTATTCTGTGATAACCCATACGACCATTTACCTTGCGCGATGTGCAGGCAGGTTGGAATCGACTCGGCTAAGCATATTTACCCAATGCTTAGCCGAGTCGATTCCAATGTATTTTCTACGTAATAACGGTTTCTACCCAGAGTTTGACCAACATGCTCCCGATGAACCGAGAACATACCAATGCAACTGAAAAGCATTGAAGGTATTTTGGAGCTTAACCCTTTTATTGCAAAACCATTGAAGCAAAATTATTTCTACATTATTTCACATAAGCCCCTCTCTAGTAGAATTTTTTTAATTTAAAATTTTCTTTACCACTTTTCAAATTGATTACCTACTTTTTTTTAACAGTTACTTATTGAACCAAACTTAATTTAAAATTCACTAAAACCTGAAAGCCTGTGGACACTCAAAAATTAATTTTAAACACAAGAAAAAAGAAACACTACTTGAATTACTAATATTTTATTAAAGAAATGACAGGTAACAATACAAATACAATATATATAAAATTAGTACTTGGTAGTAGTCTAAGCCCTGAAGATGGTTCCTTTTTATCACATGATCTGTTGTATCCTGAAACTGTGCAGTCTCACAGCAGCTGAAAGCAACAATTAACAATATAAGTATAAACAGTGAGAATACTACACCTTAATAGATTTATATTTATAACATAACTAGCTAACTCCCAAGTGTTGTAAATCATTAAAATGTAGAAAAAACAATTTTTTATACTATAAATATTTAAAATCCCTCTTCACTATTTGAATATCATAAACACTGATCTAAATATAAATTTTCATGCAATCAAGAATTATTTTTTTCTTATAGATTTTTAAAAAATCAGTATTTGTTCCTAATAAGAAAAAATGCACATGCATCAGATCACTAAAGAGGCTTCTCTTTCACGAAGTTTTAATATGCTATATTGCTTAGAGAGGGATAGTTATTAAATTAAACAAGAGTTTAATTGCTAGACACAATTTTGTTCATTAGAAAATGCGATTTTTTTTTGGTGGGGGGGGGGAGAGAGAGGAATATTACATTTTTTCACCATTGTTTCATAAAAAAAAAATTTGGTTTTATGTTTCTTCAAACTTTTGTAAAATAATTTCCAAACTTTACCCTATTATAAAGTATTTTAAATAGAACATGGAAAAAATACCAAGAAATTAATACCCAAGTATTTTGGGTATTTACCGTTACTTATAAATACACAAGTACTTTATCACTATAATTGTACTATAATTGCACTGTAAGTAAAATTAAAATAAAATATTGGGAACTTACCAAGCATCAATCCGCCAATCCCCTTCCACTGGATACCCCTTTATACTGGAGACTCAGCTGGTTATCATCTGCTTTATCCTCCATACTCGATTCCCAAGGCACGAACACTGAAAAATGAAATGCAAGTGAGTGGTCATAGAGTACCATGCAAGACTAGACTACAAGCCCTTTTGACTACAACGCACGATTCGAGGACTCTTCTAGTACCTACTTATATGATTTACTAAAAAACGGTGTGAACGTACCTGTATTCGTCCCCCCACTCGGATTTAGGCTGGGTGTAGATAGTTAAAATCAAAATAATTTAAGGACACCAATTCTAATATGGGTCTTGGTTAGGTTAGTTTGAATTGTCGTTGCACTAGAGCTTCACGAGGGCTATTGCGACTGGCGTTGTAATTTAGAATCACAGTCAAGTGACGAGCGGACACCCGTGATGCCTGGACCCGAAAATAGGACCTTCTGCAAGCAAGGCGAATCTATTGGTCTTTACAGCTCAATATAGGTCTTGGTAAAATAAATTACTTAACTTCAAAATTTGATCGAAAGAAAAAAAATCGAACTTTTCAGTGCGATCCTGCATGTCATATTCACCCTATATTGAATACTTACTATAATTAATAGTAAAATTATACAAAAAATGGTTAAGTGTACTTTTGTTGGTTTTCAATTTTCATTTGGCAGCAAAACATAATTTTAATTCGTGTTAAACTCATAAGTATAAAAATAAAAAGTTTTCAACGCGAATATTTAAGTTTTATCATATATAACATGCAAATCATCAACTGTTTGGAAGTCAGAGGCTAAACTCATTCAATGGTTTACATAAGCACTTAACGCGCTTTATAAAAGCCCGCGCGGGGTAGACACAAATGATTGCCTTTGTATCTTACTCAAAATCATCTGATAAGGTCAGCAGCCTAAATAAAGAAATCTGATACTAAATCTTCCACCCTTTCAGGTTTTTATGTAAAAAAATTTCCACAAAAATTAAGCTAAACAAATCGTATTAGTAGTATTTTAAGCAACAGACCAAAACACTTAAAAAAATATAAATTATTAAATTTACTTACCATAGTTGCTTGACCGCCGGTTCCTCACATTCGCGTGGTAGAAACTCTGCGGGTAATTCATCGTTTCCGGTTGTCTATTTCTAGCCATCCTTATAAGGAGCTTTAACACAGACAATTTCGATTCGTAATTTAGAACTCTGGTCAAGTGACGAAGACAACAACTGAGCGGGCACACAACGCAACTTAAAGAAACTCTGCTATTTTAATGTTTTAATTTATAAAGTTCGCGATTAAAAGTTAATGGATTCGACAAAATCTTTATCGATTTTGAAAATATCAAGATTTTATATTCTTGATAAATGTATTCCAAGCTACATTTCAGAAACCTTTTAGCTTATTGAGTTTAAATAAATAGAAAACTTCGTTTCACTCATCACAGGGTTTGGTTTGTCACTAGATTTTTTTGGTTTGGTTACAATAATCTATAAATTTTAAAATTTATTATCGAATTGAAAGATCGTACCGACACCGGCCCAATCTCTACAAACGACCACTTTTAATTGATCGCCTGACGAGGTCGGGCCGATCTCGTAAACCGACGCTTAAAATACCAACAAATCGACTGATTGGCAGACGACTTCAGCCCCATCTCTATCCGATCTCACCAATCGACGGTTTTTGTAGACGTCGGAGTGACGAGTTGGCGCGACGTCTTCCCGATCTCGTAAAAAACTTCCACTCATTTGCCGACGAAATCGATGATTGGCCAACCATTCGCCGATTAGGCTTGCTGCCTGGGAAGTAGGTTTGTAACAGAATCTGTCACTTAACCCGCTTCCACACAACAGTTGTGTTTAACATGTAAAAAGACGCCAAACACAGCATTAATTCTATATTAAACATTTGTATGCGAAATTTGGCTAGTTTCAATTATTTTATTTTGAAAATTCAATAATTATTACTTATCGTTTGCAAAAATTAATTTATATTTCAAAGAATAAATATGTAATATTCCTCGCTTTTAAATAGAATGAAAATATTTCATATCAACACACAAAGAATCTCGTAGTGAAATATATTTGACGTCATTTCAAACTGATCGATGTCGCAAAAATAAATTTATTATAATTTATTGTCTAAAAGAACTAAAGTTTCTCGAGCGATTGATGGTGATTTAATTCTAATAAAAATGGCTTCCTATGCTTTTTAAATGAGCATTAAATTTTGCAGTTTTTTAAATAATTGAAGTACTTCGAATTCGAGTTCTTTTCTGAAATTTTCAATGTATCCTAATTTTGATGCGCTGAATTTTTTTGACGTATCGCACTTCTCCGTAGCATTTGTAGTTTTGGCTATGAAAGTGGGTAACAGACGGACAGACAGATGGACTGAACGATTATAATACCTTCCACTTTTTACGTTATAAACGTAGTGTGGAAGCTAAAAACTAAATCGCCGTTCATCTGCTACAAAATCTGTGAAGTTCAAAATCAACATACAGGGTGTCCAGAAAAGGACTCCCTGTTTTCAAAAATTAATAAAAAAGAAATGGATAGAGATATTAACACAATTCTTGCAGAAAACGAATGAGCCATGTCTGGAATTTGATATGGAACACTTTATTATGTTAGTTATGTTTATTACGTTATTATATATTATTAAACTTTATTATGTTCAATTTAACAGACAGATAGCGCTGCAATATCATGTGTTGGATTCCACGCAATAACCATTGCTGCTTTCCCTGAACTGAAAGCTACTGAACATTTCTGACCACGTGTCCTTCTTTTCGGTATATACGCATGCCTAGTTCTTTCAAACAGCCAACACACGGTATTGCTGCGCCATCTGTCGGTTACATTGAACATAATAAAGTGTAATAACATAATAACGTAATAAACATAACTAACATAATAAAGAGTTTCATATCAAATTCCAGACATGACTCATTCGTTTTCTGCAAGAATTGTGTTAATATCTCTATCCATTTCTTTTTTATTAATTTTTGAAAACAGGGAGTCCTTTTCTGGACACCCTTAGCTTTAACACACATGATTACTAGAAATGCTTTTGGCTGTCAGCAGGTATAGACTTCATCATTTGAATAAATATCACTTGAATAAATTCAGAAGCCAAATTTTATTGAATGTAGTGGTAATAAACTTATGCCATTAGAAAAGAAGTTTCTTGTACTTTTTTACTTTTTGGAAACTGAAACAGGCAGTAGAGCTTCAAACCAAAACTGATAATGTGTTTTAAAACCAACTGTAAAGGTTTATTGGCTTGGACTTTTTCTAAGCGTGTTTATCTTGAAGTGAATAGCCTATTTTGTGTAGCTTTGACCTCCCGGTCGTTAGACCCGGATTTTTCCGGATTTTATGCATCAATCTTTAGTACAATAACATTAAATTTTAAAATTTTATAATAAATATATTTTTATTCACAATGTACTTTTTTCATTCGGAAAAGTTTTAAAATCATTCTCCTAAAAAATAAACCTAATTATGATTTTTTTAAACATATATATTTTTTTAAATGAATTTAATTTAAAATTTATGCAGTGAAACCAACCATACATATTTGTCCATTTCCAGGCTGTTCGGAAGGTTAATACAAAATTAGTCTTACAAACCAGCCTATTTGTAGAAATTGCTAATTTGGCAAAAAACAAAGGTTTCACGAGCTTATCAGTTGCCACATTTTTTGAGTGAAGTAGATTTTCCAAATTCCTATTTTAAAATAAACTCGACCAACGCCAAGTCTCCTCTTGGGACTAAACTCGAAGACGTTTGAGAAAGAGTTGCAATGTGGAAAAATCATAAAATTTGGTAAAATCCTAAATAATGGTGTTTTTCAAATTTCTCGACATGCCGGTTGATACGAAGCAATGCCGTATTTATATTACTAATTTTATTTTATATCTCAATTCTACCACATCATCTAAACAAGTTGTTACTTTTTGACCTACTGCGTACCAAGTATCTAACGCAATTCCTACATATCCTTTCAAGCACCTATTACTTGCATTTAAAACTTCTTTTTCAACCTATAAAAAACCAGCTTCTAGAACTCTTTATGGCAACTGAGGATCAGACATTCATATGTATGGTAATTTAATATGCTCAGCTGATAATAAAACCTTTATTGAGGGAAAGAATATGTTTCGGGCTTACCCATAAGTGATACTTTCCGTCATTTAAACGCATTTTATATTCAATTTATATTCGGCAGTACTCAGTAGAAACGCAACGAGACCTATTATGCAAAAACATCGCCTATTTTTTCCCGGCATTTACATAAAAATATAGATGAATAAAATTCGTATTCGATTTTAAATACTTTTGTGTGAGTATCATTTTCTGTTTAGATGTAATACAAGTGGAACGAAATATTGATTGATTAAAATATGAGTTTGATTTAAATGATTTAAACCGTTTTCATACTTTAGAGAATTTAAATCTGGAATACTAAAAATATGGAGAAATATTATATATTTTTACGAAATTCAAACGCTACCTTTTATATTTAAGTACGTTTCTAGTTTTAATATTTTTTCTTGCATTGGTAGCTTTTTTAGCAAAGCAAGTTATCCTAACAATTTCAAATTTAAAAACTTCTTACTTGTTATTTTTTTTTATTTTATTATTACTAAAAAAGATGGCAAGCAAATTTTATAAGTTAAACATTTTAGTGCAACTATTTTAACCTTCTACTATGGTAATAATGTTTTAAAGAAGATTAAAAAAAAAAAAAATTTTTAATCGTATATTACGACAACATTGTAAAATAACTCTTGGTATTTAGTTCAAATGCGCATTTCTATATCTCTTGGAAAGGATTTAAAAATTTATGACTTTCAGATTAAAGGATATTATAAGCTATTATATTATGCATATTCCTTTAAACTAATTATTTAAGTAATTTAAAACCTAATACATGTTATATTTTTAGCCTAAATAGTCCTTCTCCAATAATTCAAACACAGGTGATCTTAACAAGTGAAAAAATAGGCGACTCCAATGTTTCAGAAATGAGTTCCGATTTGAAATATTCATTGCATCTGCTCGGTGATAGTTTCTCTGTAAGTCTCAAAAGAATAGCTAAATGTAAAAAGGGTTCAAATCCATTGGATACTTTCCCACTACGCTACTCCCTTTGAACATTTTAGCAAAAGAATAAGTGTATGCGGAAATCTCTTTACGACATTAGTCCTTTTAAACTGCAGCGACTCAAATTCAAAGCGAAAAAGCATGAATCATTCAGCAGCCAAATGCTTCGAAAGAGATTTCTGAAACTGCTTCTGACTCTAAAGATCCCAGTCTTCTTAATTAGTCGCTAATCTGCTGGTGTTTATGTTTCGAAAAGGATCACAACTAACTTGTTTGTGTTTGCGTGGGTTTTAGCGTATCGCAGTAGAAGAAAATAAGTGTAATAGAGTACTGGGTGTTAGTCGCTAATTATGATTAGCGTTAAAGAGATCTTTCGCGTGAAAGTTGTGAGTTTTCGAATGAATATTGAATGGAAAAATTTCTAAAGTCGTTTAAGTTTCGTTCATTGATTATATTATTTGGAGTTTGTCGTTACGTAGATACTAGGTGTGAAATGTTAATGTATCTAGGTGGAGTAGCTAAAGGTTAATATATTTCCAACTGCAATTGCAATCATATTTAAAAGAAAAATATTACATTCAAATCATGGATTGCAGTTTTGAATTATTATGAAGTTAGTTGGGGGGGGGGGGGGTGCGTGCAATTTTATTCTAGGTAGGTATATTGTTTTTATCTTTGACATTTATTTTTTAATTTCAAAACTCAAATAAATGTTTTATAATTCAATATCAAGTGTTTACGTTTTTAACTTTGTTTTTATAGTACACTTTCTGCAGTACATTTTCAAAAGAACATAAAAAGATAAAATGTATTTATATTCTTTTCTTCACAGCCAATGTAAGAAAAACAATTATTAATTATCATTTTACAATTTACTTAATTTCATTTTATTGTAACAACTTATTGTGACGATGGCCTGATACCCATAATATTTATACCATTGGTTTCGATCTCTAATAAATGTCTGCATTTTTTAAATGAGTAGTTATCATGGACTTTTCAATAAAATAAATAAAATGGAATTCTTCAGTATTCTCTATAATAAATATGTTTCGAAAAGTTTCTCAGTCTTATTAGTTTGTTCGATAAAGGTCATGGTATAAAAACCATATTCTTAATACCAAAGGCATTTTTTACTTATTATCTATATTTATATCATTTTTCTACTTATTATCTAATATTTATATATGGCTTGATAAAAATCCTGTTTAAAATCAAATGATACTTATTTTAATTAGTCGATTTCGAATTATGAAGTTATTAATATAAAATTTAGATCATTTCTCGTCCAAAAACTAATTGGTGAAAATTAAGGAAAACTACATTTTAAAAATAATATCTAAGTTTACTTTAAATATATAATTTAGTCATAAATTATATTTCCATTTGAAACCAATGTTACTCAAAATGCAACGCTAACAATGGGTGCTTTTGTTTTTTTAAAAAAATACCTTACTATTTATCAACTTCATACAAAAAGATACAATAAATGACTAGCAACAATTTAGTAATACGAAATAGTCATAATAAAGTAGTTATTTATTTACATAATTATTACAATGATATCTCAGTCACATGAAAAAGTGGTCCTAATTACACACTATAAATTGACCTCTGGTGACTAAATAACATTTGGGAATATTGTAAGACGTTAAATTTTCTTCTTTTAACCTCTATTGGTTTCTATATATGTATTTAAAATAAGAAGCTGTGATAATATAATAAATTATACAGTTAAATAAGGAAATTGATTAAGTAACTTTTTATTCGGTTTACAAGTCCTTACTACACGTACGATGTCCATGCTACGTTATGTTGTGTGCTCGTAATTCTTGGCTTCTTCACTTGCCTACAGTTCGAAATTACGAAACCCGTCTCCAACAGTCCTCTTGCAGCTCTGTCGTGAATTCAACATAACTAAACATTTCAACATTTTATCTACTTACCAACAATTTTATATTATTTTCGAATTTAAAACATGCATTAATGACTTCTGTTAAGCTAGTAGACTGTTTATATTGAAATAGTAAAGGCTTTTTCTGCGAAAGGCCGTGTATTTATTTTAAATTTAGAAATACTCCAGTGAAGTTCGATTGCCAAGAATCCATTTGTAGCTCTAAGCATTACTAGTTTAACTAAATGACTATTTACTTTAGTCCAGTTATAGATACAATCTTGTGAAACCAATCCTTTCCACTATAAATCTTATCTCTTCAAGCCACTGTAAAAACACACCGTAAACAGACCTCTTTCCAATCTAGTGCGAAGTTATATCAACCTAAATGAACGTTTATTTTTTTATACTTACCAACAATTTTATATTGTTTTTGAATTTAATACATGCACCAATAGCTAGAAACCTGTAGTCGAACAGATATTTATAAAAACCTTAAAGGCCTGGCATTTATTATATATTTCAGTAAAATTCGTTAACATCTATTCCCAAGAATCCATTTGTATCTCTAAGCAAAGATCATTTAACTGACAATTTAATTTAGTCCAATGTCAGATACAATCTTTTGAAAATAATCCTTTCCTCTAAAAACATATCTATTCAAGCCACCTTTAAAAACTTACTACAAATCTAACGCGACGTTAGTTCAACCTAACTAAACGTTTAAAAAAAAAATTATACCTACCAACAATTGTATATTATTTTCGAATTTCAAACATGCAACTTTGACTAGTATGCTATAGTCGAGCCAATAATTCAGTAAGTTAAAGTAAACCTTGAAGGCTTTTTTCTGTACTATACTTTCTGTGTACTATAAATTTTAGGGACATTCGTGGGCACAAGAATCCATTTGTAGCTCTAAGCAAAGCTAAATGACAATTTAGTTTAGTCCACTTTCAGTTACAAACTTTTGAAACCAACTCTTCCCCCTATAAATCATATCTATTCAAGCCGCCATAAAAACACAGGTGAATTGGTGAAGCTGCTTTTTATTCATTGTATCAAAATGAAAGAGTCCGCTTCCGCCCGTAATGAAGGCGAGTTTGTGAAAGAAAACCGCTTGCAGGCGGATCCTATAAAAGAAGCATAAACAAATGGGCCAAAAAAATAAAGTGGGAAGAACGTTTTTCGTAACACGGAATCGTCCTACTACCGCACCCCCAGGGCAGAAGCTAAGAAAGAGGTTTAAGTATCGATCAAAGATTTAGAGAAAAAGTTTGTCACTGGACAAAAGTTTTCAATGATGTTTCGTGTGTTAATTTGAATTATTGGTTGTTGTTGGAGACGTTAAATAAGCTGGTTTTGCTTTGAATAAAAAATAAAGATTTTTTTTAAATGATGATACAAAATAAGAAATTTTTTTAGATACTTACCAACAATTTTGTATTATTTTCGAATTAAAAACATGAATTAATGACTAGTACTTGTTGTGGATAAATTCACGATGATTTAAATCTTGTAGGCCTTTTACTGTGAAAGGCCTGGTGTGTATTTTAAAGTTAGAAATACTCTGGTGAAATTTGTTGGCCAGGAATCCATTTGTAGCTCTAATCAATAATAAGTTAACTAAATGAATATATATTTTATTCCACTTTCAAATACAATCCTGTGAAACCAATCATTTCCACTATAAATCTTATCTATTTAAGCCGCTGTAAAAACACACTGAAAACAATTCGCTTGCAAATCTAGTGCGGCGTTAATTCAACCTTACTAAACGTTTTAAAAAATTATACTCACCAACAATTTTATATTATTTTCAAGTTTAAAACATGCAATTTTTACTAGTATGGTATGGTTGGGCAGATAAAGTAAACCATAAGGGCTCATTTTTTGTGTGAAAGTCCTGGCATTTATTATAAATTTTAGTGAAGTTCGTTGGGGCAAGAATCCATTTTTACCTCTAAGCAAAGCTAAATGACAGTTTAGTTTAGTCCAGCTTCAGATACATTTTTTTGAAACCAACTCTTTCTCCTATAAACCCTATCTATTCAAGCCGCCGTAAAAACACAGGTCAATTGGTGAAGCTGCTTTTTTTATTCATTGTATCAAAATGAAAGAGTCCGCTTCCACCCGTAATGAAGGCGAGCTTGTGAAAGAAAACTGCTTGCAGGCGGATTCTATAAAAGGAGCAGAAAGGAATGGGCCAAATAATGAAGTGGGAAGAATGATTTTCGTAACACGGAATCGTCCCTTTACCGCACCCCCAAAATAAAAGCTAAGAAAGAGGTTTAAGTATCGATCAAAGTATTAGAGAAAAGGTTTGTCATTGGATAAAAGTTTTCAATGATGTTTCGTGTGTTAATTTGAATAGGTGGTTGTTGTTGTTGGCGACGTTTAATAAGCCGGTTTTACTTTGAATAAAAAATAAAGATTTAAAAAAAATGAAGTTACAAAATAAGAGTGCTTTATACAGGGTGGGGCAAATAAAAGTCGCCCTGGTCTAGAGATAGGAATACGTAGAAATGCTTGGCGAGAAAAACTCTTGAAGCCGCCTGAAAGCTTTCAAGTGGAAATAATAGATTATTCAAACGTGCAATGCTTTCACTTGACAAACCTGTTTTTGAATTGGTTGGATTGGATTAGCGCATCACGTTAGAGCTACTCATGGACTATTGGCCAGTTCAGATCGTAGTGCGTCAGTGTGAGTTGCGACTGTGCGAGTGTAAGTTGATCAATTCACAGGTGAAGATGAAACTCACAGTACAGCAGAGAGTGTTCATTGTAGAAAAATTTATTAAAACGAATTCGTGGAAAAAATGTGGCCAGTTGTTTGTTAAAGAATTTGAAGGTGTAAAAGGGCCTAAAATGAGTGCTATGCAACGAATAGTTACGAAATGGTGTCAGACAGGATCTGTATTGAACTAAGCCAAAAACATTCCTAAACCGGCCCGAACACCAGAAAATGTGAGATCAGTTAACGAAATAATGTTTCAGATGCCTCGCAAATCCACCCGACGCCTGACGCAAGAGACCAGCATATTACGACGATCATGCTTAAGAATTCTCCATCTAGACCTAAAAATGCGTCCTTACAAAGTGTCTGTTGTTCAGGAATTAAAACCGGCAGATGCCCCTCGGCGACTTCAATTTTTTGATTGGCAGTTCACAGAGATAACAATTAATGGCTTGGGCATGGATCTTTTCTTCATTTCTGATGATACCTGGTTTCACCTGAGTGGATATGTCAACTCTCAGAACAACAAATACTGGGCGACGGAGAATCGACACAACTTCCATCAAACACCATTGCATGGTCAGAAGGTTGGTGTGGGGTGTGTGCAGTATCTGCACGCCGCATTATTGGTCCCGTCTTCTTTCATCAGACGGTGAATTCGGGGCTCTACCTTTCCGAGATTTTGGATCCATTTGTGGCAGCATATTGACTGAGGAGGAAAAGACCTACAGTTACTTCCAACAGGATGGAGCAACTGCTCACTAGTCCCAAAAAATCATGAATAACATTTACAAAACCTTCGATTCTGACAGAGTTATGAGCAGAGGTCAGTCTGATCTCGGCCCTCTTTGGCCACCCAGGTCACCTGATCTGTCAGTGTGTGACTTCTTCTTGTGGGGAACCCTCAAGTCGAAGTTGTACAGCAACAACCCCCAGAACCTTCAAGAACTGCAGCAGAACATTGCTGATGAAATTTCGGCAATTACAAAGGTCCAGCTTTACTGTGCCTTTCGCAATATGCTGACCAGGGCCCAAAGGTGCCAAGAGATTAATGGTGGTCACTTTCAACATTTTCTATAAGCGGTTAACGAATGATTCCTTTTCCTTTTTTACTGTTTTACTTTGTTACTTGAACAGTGGAAAAAGTGTTACCACCAGTGATTGTTTCGGCTGTTATTCATCCTAGATAATCGGATCTTTTTGTTTTTGTTGATGAACAACATTAAGAGTTGATTGATTGATGCAAAATTTGTATAAGGGTTAGTCTTCATATTAAAAATGATACTAACTTTAAAATTTTCAATATCAAAAATCTATTTTGAGTTCATATTTTAAATTTATGATGAATTTCAACCCAAAATGTCGAATTTCGTTGACTTTTAAATCATTATTATTTAAGAATCATCTTGTTAAAAAAACAAGAGTTGTATACACCTTTAATTAATTTGTAGTAAAAAGTTTAATATTTTTTTCTGTCTGCTGCTAATATCAGTGCATATTTGTATATTTGAACAAATTTGTGACATTTTGCTTTTTATTCCTTTTTATTGGTTAGAGTTCATTAATGAACACTACTAAAGGGGCATGCATCACATGGGGTGGCTTGAAAGTGAAAATTGAATTCATTCTAAAAGGGCTTGTATACGCACGGGATTTTTCTTGAGATAACTTACATTTCCAAAATTTATCACCGCCCCACCTTTTAGTGGCTCACAGTTTAGATTTCCCGACATACACAATTTTAAAACTTTATATTTATTAAAAAAAACTTAAATCTTTTAACTGTACTGCAGAAACAAAATTGTTAGTGTGAAAAATCTAAAGAGTTCGTTAATCATTGACTCTACAAATGTGAACAGTTGTTTGCTAAAGAATTTTAAGGTGTAAAAGTGTCAAAAAAGAGTACTATGCAACGATCAGTTACGAAATGGCGTCAGCCATGATCTGCTGTCAACAAGTCCAAAAACATTTCGAAACGGGTCTGAGCACCATATTTAGGGTCTTACAATCAATTTAGAATGTTTTGTATTAACAAAAACAAAAAGGGCCGATGCTCTAGGATAAATAACGACCGAAATAATCACTAGTGGGAACTTTTTTTGATCATAGCTCTACAAACCTTGTTTATATTTCATTTCAACTAGCTCCTCAAACCATAGCGCAGTTGCCGGCAAATAAGTCACCAAGCGTTTGTTTGGGCTTAATATTGAAGCGACCAATAGCTTTAGTTAGCAAACCTGCTTTTGTATTGGTTTTTGACCTGGCAACATTTCTGTCGTATTCTTATCTCCACGTTGGGGCCACTTTTATTTGCACCACCCTGTAGTACTTGACAAAATTAATCAATTTGGATTTTTGAAGTATTTAATATAAAATTAAGGACCTTTTGTCTCAAAACTAAGTTGTGTTTAACAATTTATGAAATCTATAACGTAACCCTCTGAGAGAGGAACAATCAAAGTGGCTAAAGTGTACAGGTTTTTTTTCACTTAATGGGAATTAAATTAAAAATTTTAACTAAAAATTTAATTTGATTTTTTTAAATTATATTTTTGTAGTATTTGGTTTTAAATGGCTCCTCCATGCTTTAAATTTTAAAATTTAATTAAAATTATTAAATATGCAAATATTTAAAAATTATGTGTGTTGCTGGAAAACCTGACAGCCAGGTAGCGGGTTTATACTTCTGTATCCCTCAGAGGCTAAATTCAAATGAAAAATTCGACAAAGTACCAGCCAAACCAAGCAAGATTTATCCATATCCATAAAATTATAGTAGTACATTACATAATAAAAAGTGAACTTAATTTAAAATACTCCACATGACCACAAGGAATCACCAGAGCCATTTATACTACCGACGCCTGATTAGAAATGAGAAATGTGGGTAAATTCATAATTTAAATGCTTTTGAAATTTTTAAGTTAATATATTTTATTAATTGGGTTAAAATAGAAAAACAAGTGCACACAATTTGTCAAGTATATATGAGAACGTCGTGAAAATGGCGTAAATGTATGAAATCTTCTCTTTGCGCCTTTGTGTTAAAAGCAAAATAAAATCTGATCACCAATTCTCACAAAAAATATTCTAAGTTTGGACTAAAACATTTATGTTTTACAAGGTTTTTTTCGCATAGATTATATAAAAATATTATTGATAAAACAAAAGGGTAAAATGATTAATTTTTATATTCTATAAAATCAGAAAGTATGAGTTTTCCTATTTTAATTGGTTAAATCGTAAAAGAAGATCCGTTAAAACTTCGTCAAAACAGTCAAAGCATATAAGTAATAATGAAAAATATAGAAATAATTTTCCCGTGACAGGGTGTATCTAGCCACCTAAACTCATTTACTCGAAAGGAAGAGAACATCACACCAATTTAACTAAATTTTATATGTTGTAAAAGAGTTTTATAGCGTTATATTTGTTAAAAGGATTTATGAAAAGTTTAATACTACTAAAACAGTTTTTATATTTCTATTTTAGTAAAAAACATTGATTCACAGAATGTCATAGGCACAAGAGACTCTGTTGAATAGGAATGAAAGGAGGCCATGATACCGACTGAGATATTACTCAATGATAAAAGATCCAAGCAATATCTAATAAACATTTTGTTTTAAAACATGCATAGTTGTTTTTCTCACTCACTTGAACTGTACAATAAATTTTATAATTTATTACATTCATTCCGCAATTGATTAAAAAATTCGATTTGTGTTAATGCTTGTGTATGAATTGATATAAACGGCGATTTCATTGAACATTTTCTATATCATGATTAAATAAATCCATAAAAATTAGAAAGAAAAATGCGCCAAACGTATAATAATGTTAAAAAACGAAACTCGATAAAGGGAATATTTAACTTATACAATTTTTACACTTTTTGAATAAAGAAAAATGTGTGTGTGTGTAACATTTCAAAACAAACTACCAATAACTTAATCACATTTAAAACAGTCTGTGCAATATGCTTATTTAAATATTCTAAATAGTAAATTTCGTATTTTATAAAACAATTTTTATTTCAAACAATGTTATTATTACAACTTCTTTTTTAAAAAAATAATAAAATAAAATTTGATTGACATATAGAGCGCTACCAACAACTTCAATATTATACATTAGTATCACGGTTATTTTCAGAGTCAATTGTTCTAAAGATCTATATCTAAAGAATGTTATTTTTTTAACTATACATTATATTTTTTAAAAAGTACATCTTTAAGTGAATTAGTAGTTATAAATGTTACAATTATAATTTTTCAAATGTATTTAAACTTTTTTTAAAACTACATTGCACGGACACATAATTCGATGTGCAAGCATGTAATTGGAAGTGACATAATAGTTTCAAAACTTAAATTCCTAAGGCAAAAAAAAAAGATATATGGTTGTAAACTTATTTAAATTTGATTAATTTAAGTTTACTTTAAATGTTACAGTTTATGGCTTGTTGTATGGTCTGTAATCATTTACAACCTCTTTAGATGGCGCTGATTTAAAAATAATTTTCTAAATTGCTAAAGTTTTATCAAAAAGGTTATCCTAGAAACTATCAATAATGGGATCTCCTTGGTACTCTGTCATTTTCCTTGGTACTCTGTCAAAATAATAGTTTCTTCGGTATCGGTATGTTTTTGAAAAGATTGAACATAATCGTTAATACCTGCACAATTGTATAGCTTAAGTCGTAAAGGATTTTAAAAACTGCGCTTACCATACAATTAAATTTGTTTTATTTTTCTTTAAGGAAATGTTTTGGATAACCATGATATTATTATATAATATTTATATTATTAAATATAACTCCATAATATTATTTTCATGTTTTCGTTATTCAATGTTTCATTATTCTGTCATTCAAACTGTCAAAAAATATATTCCATTGCACCAATGTCCATCGAAATTGAATACCATTACTTCAAAAGCACGCCGTTAAGTTTCTCATTAATATATATGTACAATAGAAATCAAATTATCCGATTCAAATGGAGACGGTTTCAATTCGGAAAATCAAGTATTTGGATAATCGGATTTTTATTTATAAAATTGTGCATACAGAAAAATAAACGAGTCTTTGTTACTAACCAAAATACATTAGCCGACTGTTTAGCACTGACAATCTTACATCAGTATACTTATTTCAATATATGTTTAGACCGTTAGATGTCGCTTTAACATTGGTTTGAAAGTTGATGAGTCAATTGATAATTTTACGTAGTCGAAAGTTTTTGAGACGCGTTTATTTCGCTTAGTTTTAAATCTATTGGTTTCTATGTATGTATTTAAAAGAGAAAGCAGTGATAATATAACAAATTACACAGTTAAATAACGAAAAATGATAAAGTAACTTTTTCTTCAATTTACAAAGTCCTAACGACGCACAGTGCGGTAAAAATGTTTTTTGTTTGGACAAAAATCCCGTATCTCCTCCAATGTTATCTGCAGCGCTTATTATTTTTTACAGTATGTTTCAGACATTATGTAGACTATATTTAGTGAAAATAAAAGTCAAATTAAAATTTTTAATTATATAAATAATAAAAAATAATTGAAAATTTATATAAAAATTAAGATTATATTTTTAATATTATTTGTAATATTATTAAAATTTTGTAAAATTTATTATATATAATAAAATTAATTATTTATATAATATAATATATATAATATTATATATATATATATATATATATATATATATATATATATATATATATATATATATATATATATATATATATATATATATATATAATATATATATATATATATATATATATTATATATATATTATTATATGAATAGAATGCATCTGGAAAAATCAGTTGTTTGTCTTTCAAACAAATTGTTAGTAGTGATTGCTCAATTTTAAAGTAAAGTGAATCGGTTAAGTGTTGTAGGCATGTTACTTTTTTAACTAAGTTATTTGCCCTCTTAAAATTTTATTATTTGGTTGAAAATTAAGAAACAGTATATATTTAATTTTAACATTGCGTTTCTTTTCACGACTCTTCTAGATACTGGAATGTGTTTAAAATAATCATTAATATGTCGCATTATAGAGATTAGGAGTTAAATATTACAATTTCGGAGGCTGCGTTAAAAACGTGTTGAAATCTAGTTATGCGATTCACTGCGCCAAGTTAATGAAAAATTCACCAAAAATAGAGTAGCAGCTTTTACCAGCTAAAAATTAGATATTTCAAATTAAAATAGTTTAAAGTCATTATATACAACAAAGGTAGCCTCGTGGGGTTAGTTTGGAATGTTTGTAGGTCACTCTAAAGATGAAAACTGGTAACTTAAATATATTGTAAGTAAATATATAATTCTGGTAAATAAATATATTGTAAGATTCTTAAAAATGTCCAAACTATATTAATTTCGTAACACTACTTTTCTTATATCGCACCATAAAATCTTACTTTAAATGATTCTAACGCTTTTATTATAATTACATTGGACTTAAAAATACTGTTTTATCAAACTATAACTATCCTAGATCAATAATCTTTTCACTAAACTTCTCAAATAAAAAGTCACTTTTTCGATTTTTGTCCATTACACGCCGCACTGTGCGACGCGTACAATAACCCTACTAGGTTACGTTGTTACCTGTAGGCTTTTCTTTCTGCGAAAGGCCTGGTATATTTTTTTTAATTTAGTGATATTTTAAATAATCGAGTG
Organism: Oedothorax gibbosus; assembly: GCA_019343175.1. NCBI lineage: Eukaryota > Metazoa > Arthropoda > Arachnida > Araneae > Linyphiidae > Oedothorax > Oedothorax gibbosus. Next base: position 1,347,456 of record CM033282.1, on the reverse strand, counting down.
AAGTTCGTTGGCCAAGAACCCATTTGTAGCTCTAAGTAGTACTAATTTAAGTAAATGACTATTTACTGTAGTCCAGTTACAGATCCAATCTTGTGCAACCAATCATTTCCACTATAAATCTTATCTATTCAAGTCACTTTAAAAACACACCGCAAACAGTCCTCTTGCCAATCTAGTGCGACTTCAATTCAACCTAACTAAAAAAAAATTTATACTTACCAACAATTTTATATTATTTTCGAATTAAAAACATGCATTATTAACTTCTGTTAAGCTAATTTCAGTCTCGTGAAATCTTCCTGTAATCATAAAGGCTTTTTCTGCGAAAGGCCTGGTATTTGTTTAAAATTTAGAAATACTTTAGTGAAGTTTGATGGCTAAGAATATATGCTGTTGGACACGAGAATTTAGAAATCTTGAAAGCTTTTTTTTCTGTAAAAGGCCTTTAGTAATAAGGGAACCTGGGGACTCTTGACCCAAAGATATTATACGCTAACGCATTACAGATCGTCAACTCCGACCGGTTTTGACCGCACTCCGGAGCGCTCCAATGGGCAGCGAAATGAACTACAGACGGAGCTATGGAGGGAAGAGAAAAAAGAGGAAAATAGTGCATTTTAATCATTGCATCAATTATTTAATAAAATATTGATATTTGACAGTTTCTTCGGTTTCGGTATGTTTTTGAAAAGCTTGAACATAATCGTTAATACCAATCAATTGTATAGTTAAAGTCGTAAAGGATCTTAAAAATGGTGCTTAACTTACATCAAAATTTGTTTTATTTTTCTTTGATCGAAGTTTATGGATCCCCAAAATCCCTAACTCCATAACATTATTTTATATATTTTTCCATTATTCAATTTTTCATTTTTTCGCCATTCCAACTTTCAATATTCCATTGCATCAGTATCAATCGCAAATTGAATACTATTATTTCAAGTATACGCCGTTAAGATTATCATCAATATGTATGTACAACCTCAACATCGAGCCGAAGAGTCCATTGCTTCCTCATGCGGCACGAAAGAGGGCACGTTTCTCGTTTTAATATATTTTCTTTCATCGACAGCTTTTCAGCAAAGGAACTTATCCTAATAATTTCAAATTAAAAAACTGCATACTTGTTATTTTTATTTTATTATTACTAAAAAGGATGGCAAGTAAATTTTATAAGTTAAACATTTTATTGCAACTAGAGTAACCTTCTACTAAGGTATTAATGTTGTAAAGAAGATTTTGAAAAAAAATGTATTTTTAAATCGTATATTACGACAACTTTACATTGGAAACTAACTCTTGGTATTTAGTTGAAATGCGCAATTCTATATATCTTAGAAAGGATTTAAAAACTTATGACTTTCAGATTAAAGGATATTATAAGCTATTATATTATGCATATTTCTTTAAACTAATTATTTAAGTAATTTAGAACCTAATACATGTTATATTTTTAACCTAAGTAGTCCTTCTCCAATAATTCAAACGCAGGTGATCTTAACAAGTAAAAAAATAGGCAACCCCAATGTTTCAGAAATGAGTTCCGACTTGAAATATTCATTGCATCTGCTCGGTGATATTGCATCTGCTCGGTGATTCTCTGTAAGTCTCAAAAGAATAGCTAAATGTGAAAAGGGTTCAAATTCATTGGATACTTTCCCACTACGCTACTCCCTTTGAAAATTTGAACATTTTAGCAAAATAAGAAGTGTATGCGGAAATCTCTTTACGAACATGAGTCCTTTTAAACCTCAGCGACTCAAATGCAAAGCGAAAAAGCTTGAATCATTCAGCAGTCAAATGCTTCGAAAGAGATTTCTGAAACTGCTCCTGACTCTAAAGATCCCAGTCTTCTTAATTAGTTGCTAATCTACTGGTGTTTATGTTTCGAAAAGGATCACAACTAACTTGTTTGTATTTGATTGGGTTTTAGCGTATCGCAGTAGAAGAAAATAAGTGTAATATAGTACTGGGTGTTAGTCGCTAATTATGATTAGCGTTAAAGAGATCTTTCGCGTGAAAGTTGTGAGTTTTCGAATACAATTACTAATACAAATACAAAAAAATGTCGACCAACAACAGGCCAGAGGCCCAGCAAGGTTGGTCCAAATTAGATCTAATACATTACCAGTTTCCAATGACCGTCAAGTTTCTTCTTAAAATCTGCTACTCTCTTCGAATGCACAACATAATCTGGTAAAGCATTCCACTCATTGACAACTCAATTGTAAAAATAATGTTTTCTTACCTCCTTTCTAAAGCTCGATTTATTCAATTTCTGATCATGTCCTCTGGATCCGGCTATTTAAGGTAAAACCTAAGCCCTCCATGTCTCCCTGTTTTATGAACTTGAATAACTATATTAAATCACCCCTAGCTCTCCTGTTTTGCAGGGAATACATGTTTAAAGATTTAATCTGTTATCATAATCAATACCAGATAGACCCTTAATTATTTTTTTTGTAGCCCTGTGCTGAACTTTTTCAAGCAACTCTATATCATTTCTGAGGAAGGGAGACCAAAACTGAACAGCATATTCCAGATGTGGCCTTACCAATCCCCTATACAATGGCAAAATAAACTCCTTAGATTTCTAAGTGATACTTTTTCTAATATATCCCAACATTCGATTGGCTTTCTTACTGGCCTCAACACACTGTTTACTCGTTTTGAAATCATTGCTCACCAAAACTCCTAAATCTCTAACGAACTCACTATCTTGGATTGTTCTCCCTGTAATACATAAGAATGATTTACATTGTTCTTACCCAAATGCAAGGTTTGACATTTGTTAACACTGAACGACATACCCCACCTTGAAGCCCATTCAGTAATTTTCGTAAGATCATTTGTAACTGCTCGATTTGCTCAACAGAATTTACTGTAATCGTCACTTTTAAGTCATCTGCAAAAATACTTAACTTGCTATTCAACCCCCAGCTGATATCATCAATAAACATAATAAATAAAATTGGCCCTAATACAGAGCCCTGAGGCACTCCACTTACTACCTCATTCCAATCAGAGTATTTACCATTAATGTGAACCCTTTGTTTTGTTTTCTATTGGTCAACCAATTTTAATCCAACGGACCACTGCAGTCCCTAACCCAAATCTTTTCAACTTAAATAACAAAGATTCATGAGGAACTTTATCAAAAGCCTTTTGGAAATCGATGTAAATAACATCAACCATATTGCCTTTATCAATCTCTTCTGTAACAGTATCATAAAATTTTAAAAGATTAGTTGTACAAGACCTACCTTTTCTAAAGCCATATTGATTATCTGAAAGCAAATTATTAGTTTCCAAAAAAATCATTATACGTATTTTTCAACAAATGTCTCAAAAACTTTACCTAAGACAGATGTAAGACTAACTGGTCTGTAATTACCCGGAGCAGATTTAGGTCCTTTCTTGTACAATGGAGTAAGTAATATTTGCCAATTTCCAGTCTGATGGCACCTGGCCAGAAATAAATGATGACCTAAAAATAGTCAGAACTACATCTCCCAACTCTTCTGCATATTCAACTAAAATTTTAGGATAAATATCATCAGGCCCAGGTGCTTTGTTAGGCTTCAAAGTTTTAAATAGACGAATAACCTCCTTTTTAGAAAAATCACACTCAATACTTTCCTGTTCTTCAGTTCCTTCCCCTAAAACATGCACATTTTTAAAATCTTTACTAAAAACACTAATAAAAAAAGTTATTCAAAAGATTTGCCATTTTCATGTCGTTATGGATTAACTGTCTTTGACTATCTATAAATGGTCCAATGGAGTTACCCTGTTTTACATTACCTCTAGCATAAGCAAAAAAATCCTTAGGGTTATCCTTAATACCCCTAGCTAGAATCTCCTCTAATGCAGATTTGTGTGTTCTACTAAGATTCTTAAACTCTCTCCTAGCAACTCTGTAAGCTTCCTGATCAACCTCTCTACCAAATTGCTTAGCAATTTTGTAAGCCTTCTGCTTTGACCTAAGGGACTTTTTAATATCCTTGGAACACCACATAGGATACAATTTCCTTTGTGAAATTTTACGATTTAATTTAACATGCTTTTTCACCATATCATGTAGTTTTTCCTTGAACTCATCCCATAGCTCAAGTGTATGGATACCTACCAGTCCTTTATCAAAAGCTAAAGCTACATCATGTTTCAAGTTGTCAAAATTAACATCTCTGAAACATGGGATGACTCGAATGTGCGAAATAAGATCCTTCACAGAGACCTAAATATAGATTTTATTGACTCAGCAATTCTTTCTGCTTCACATAATTACAAGACCTCTATTGATAAATCTGCATAGGAGAACCTTAAAGACATTATCTCTTACGATCATTTAGTTGAACAAAAATACAAACGTCCATGCACCGTTCATCACGACCCTTCTTGGTAATACCGTTATGACAGTTAAGTTTTTCCTTAACTAATATTATTTTTACCCTGACGACAAGTTTCACTTTGACTAGCATTGTTATATCCACTGCTTGACGATATGTGTTCATTGTCCTTTTTGCACTTTTTTGGTGTTCATTTTCATCATTGTTTTATTTTAGACAAGCCTATCGCTTTGCCCTGGGGTCTCTCCTACGGGTTTTTCACATTATTTTTATATGGACTTTTAGTTTACTTTTGGAAATCAAAGACGCTCTCCCATTTTGGGGTATCTTAGATGGAGAAGTAAGGACGCTTCGCGTCGATACTTCGTATTGTTAATTCGATCTCTGATCTCCGATCTCCGGGATGACTCTTACGCTATTAATCTGTAAAACCTGAAAAATAATATCAAATTTAATACTATTATGATCACTCTCCCCTAAGTGATCACTGACAATAAGGTTATGAACTCTATTTTCTCAGCTACTTTAAACTAAATCCAGAAAAGCATTATCTCTAGTACACTCTCTAACTAACTGATACAAAAAGCAATCATCTAAAACATCCAAAAAATCTAAACCCTGTCCTTTTACAATCACATTATTATCCCAGTTAATGTTTGGAAAATTCAAATCTTCCATAATAACAACTTCATTTTTGTGGCAAATCTCTCTTATGAGGTTATACAGCATGGTATCATGCTCCACATTACTGCTGGGTGGTCTATACACATTACCTATAACCAGATGGTTACCATTCACATTCGTCAACTTAACCCATACAGAGTCAATACCATGAGTATCACACTTAAAGTTTAACTCTATGCAGTTCAAGTCGCTTCTAACATACAACAAAAAATGAATATTGAATGGACAAATTTCTAAAGTCGTTTAAGTTTCATTCATTGTTTACTTGGAGTTTGTCGTTACGTAGATACTAGGTATGAATTGTTAATGTATCTAGGTGGAATAGCTAAAGGTTAATATATTTCCGACAGCAAATGCCATCATATTTAAAAGAAAAATATTACATACAAATCATGGATAGCAGTTTTGAATTATTTTAAAGTTAGTTTAAGTGCATTTTTTTAATGTTTCTATGTATATTGTTTTTTTTCTTTGGCATTTGTTTTTTAATTTCAAAACACTAATAAATATTTTATATTTCAATGTCAAGTGTTTAGGTTTTTAACTTTGTTTTTATGGTACACTTTCTGCAGTACAGTTAGATGTTCGACAGTTAGATGTCGCTTGCAAGTGGGTTTGCAAGTTGATGAGTCATTTTATATTTTTACGTAGTTTTGGTTATACGTTATTTTCGCTTATTTTTACTTCTATTGGTTTCTTATACGTATTTAAAAGAATAAACAGTGATAATATAATAAAATACACAGTTAAATAACAAAAAATGAATAAATTTAGAAATACTCTAGTAAAGTTCATGGAGCCAAGAATCCATTTGTAGCTCTAAGCAAAGCTAAATGACAATTTAATTCTCTATGTTATGACGGTTTTTATAAGTACCACTTAAAAAGCCGCTGTTTCACTTTTCATTGTTCCATTAGTAGAAAACAGAGATAAATAATTTTGATTGACAAATAATTTTAATACATTAAACTCTATAAAGGTAAAATAAAGTAACTATAGAGGTAATATAAAATAAAGTAACTATAGAGGTAATATAAAATAAAGTAACTATAAAGAAACTAATTATAAAGGTAAAATAATTTTTTCTTCAAACCTTTACTTTAGTTCATTGTGCCAATTTGTGATCGACTGACTTTACTTATAAGTACCATTTAAAAGGTCGTTGTTTTACTTTTCATTGTTCATTTGAGGGAAAATAGATGGTAGTGGGCTATTATTAAGGCAGTATGCGGTTTCAACACATTAAAAACCAAAAAGGTAAAATAAATTCATTTAACAAAATGTCATTGATAATCAGTGTAAATTAATTATAAGTACATATTAGGAAAAAAATAGGGACATTAAGTGCATATTATGTCAAACTATTTTTTACCCTTTTATATTCTATTTTTTTACAATAGCTTTCATTAAAATTTTTAAAGACAAAAAATTCAAATTAAAACTTAATTCGGGGCATAAAGAGTTGATTTGGTAAAGTTTCAGATACAATCTTTAGAAAACATTCCTTTCCCGCCATTAATCCTATCTATTCAAGCCGCTGTAAAAACACTGTAAACAGTCCTCTTGAAATCTAGTGCGACGTTAATTCAACCTAGCTACACGTTAAAAAAATTATACTTACCAACAATTTTATATTATTTTCGGATTAAAAACACGCATTCATGAAAAGTCTGCAGCATATAAGTCTATGTTAAATATATAAATATTAAAGGCTTTTTTCTGCGAAAGGCCTGGTTTTAAATATAAAAATAATCTAGTGAAGATCGTGGGGCTAAAAATCCAGCACGTATATCGCAGTTTACTCGGGCACCACAGTGATTTTTAGATGATTTTTTTTTCCACCAGCACGAATACGTCTACAGTATGGCTAAGACAAGGACAGAACAAAGAACCTTCTCGGTGAGATACTTGTCGCCCGAGTAAACTGCGATATACGTGCTCGTTAAATCTGTGGAGTCGAAAGTCCTGATGGCGTTAGCGTACGATGTCGCTTGAAGTTTCGTTGGGTGCCCGCTCAGGTGTCGACCTCGTCACTTGACCAGGGTTCTAAATTACGCGGCGTAATTTGGCTGTGTTATAGCTCCTAAAGGAAGCTAGAAATAGGCAGCCGGAAACGATTACATTATAATTTTATCAACTTTCAAACCAATTTTAAACCGACATCTAACGGTCTACACAGATATTTGAATAAGTATACTGATGTAAGTTTAGGGATTATGGGGATCCAAAACCTTCACTCAAAGGAAAAAAAAGACCAAAATTAAATGTATATTAAGAGCAGTTTTTTAAATCCTTTACGATTTGAACTATACAATTGTGCAGGCATTAACGAACTTGTTCAAGCTTTACAAAAACATGCCTATACCAAAGAAACTGTCCATATCAATATAACATTTCATATATATTGACGTAGTACCAGGGAGAAGCCATAGTTGATACTTTCTAGGGTTACCTTTTTGATAAAACTTTAGCAATTTATCCAATACATGATGAACAATGTACATTATTACAGGCCATACAACAACCCGTAAACTGTAACATTTAAAGTAAACTTGATTAAAACTAATTTAAATAAGTTTGCAACCATATATCTTTTTTTTGCCCTAGGTGTTTAAGTTTTGAAACTATTACATCACTTCTAATTAGATGCTTGCACATTGAATTATGTGTCCGTGCTATATAGTTCCAGCAAAAGGCCTGGTATTTATTTTAAATTAAGAAATATTTTAGGGACGTTAGTGGGGCAAAGAATCCATTTGTAGATCTTATAAAAGCCAGTTTAAATAAATAACCATTTAATTCAGTCCAGTTTGAGATACAATATTTTGAAACCAATCCTTTTCCTTATAAATTCTATAAATTTAAGATGCTGTTAAAAAACAGTGCAAACAATCCTCTTGCAAATCTAGTGCGACGTTAATAAAATTTTTATATACTTACCAACAATTTTATATTATTTTCGAATAAAATACATGCATGATGAATACATGCAGTGTTCTACGGTGAAAGAGAAGAAAATCTTAAAGGCTATTTCCTGAAAATGGCCTGGTATTTATTTTTAATTTAGAAGTACTCTAATGAAATTCGCCTATTCTCTGGTGAAAGAGACCATTTGAAGCTCTAATGCAAAGCTATTTTAGTTAAATGACAATTTAATTTAGTACTGTTTCAGATGCCAACTTTTGATACCAACTATTTCCCCTATAAATCCTAACAATTCAAGTCGCCGTTAAAACACGGGTGAATTGGTGAAGCTGCTTTTTAATCATTGTATCAAAATGAAAGAGTCCGCTTTCGCCCGTAATAAAGACAAGAGAGTTTGTGAAAGACGTCATTATTTAATAAAATATTGATATTTGACAATTTCTTCGGTTTCGGTATGTTTTTGAAAAGCTTGAACAAGTTCGTTAATACCAATCAATTGTATAGTTAAAGTCGTAAAGGATTTTAAAAATGGTGCTTAACTTACATCAAAATTTGTTTTATTTTTCTTTGATCGAAGTTTATGGATCCCCAAAATCCCTAACTCCATAACATTGTTTTATATTTTTTTTCCATTATTCAATTTTTCATTTTTTCGCCATTCCAACTTTCAATATTCCATTGCATCAGTATCAATCGCAAATTGAATACTATTACTTCAAGTATTCGTCGCCGTTAAGATTATCATCAATATGTATGTATACAATAGAAATCATATTATCCGAATCAAATGGGCCGGTTTCAATTCGGAAAATCAAATATTTGGATAATCGTATTTTCCTTTATAAAAGTGTACATACAGAATATAAACGAGGCTTTGTTACTACCTCAATTGCGTCAGTTGACTTTTTAGCACTAACAAACTTACATCTGTATACTTAATTCAATATCTTTTTAGACCTTTAGTTGTCGCTTTCAAGTGGGTTTGCAAGTTAATGAGACAATTGATATATTCACGAATTGGAAAGTTTGGGTCATACATTAATTTCTCTTTTTTTTCTTCGATTGGTTTCCTTATATGTATTTAAAAGAGGAAGCAGTAATAATATAATAAATTACACAGTTAAATAACTAAAAATGATAAAGTAACTTTTTATTCGGTTTACAAAGTCCTAACGACGCGAAGCGCACAATAACCCTGCTAGGTTACGTTGTGTTTCCGTAATTATTGGTTTCTTTACTTGGCTATAGTTCGAAAATACAAAGCCAGTCTAAAACAGTCCTCTTGCAGCTCTAATGCGACGTTTTTCAACCTAACTAAACGTTAAAAATTTTTATCTACTTACCAACATTTATATATTGTTTTCGAATTAAAAACATGCGTTAATAACATTTCTGCTGCGCCCCATAGGAGATTTTCCATTTTGACTGAAATGTAAAGGCTTTTTCTGCGAAAGGCCTGGTATTTATTTTAAATTTAGAAATACAATATTCGATTTAGTGGGGCTAAGATTCCATTTGCATCTCTAATGCGAAGCTAATTTAACTAAATGACAAGTTAATTTATTCCTGTGTCAGATACAATCTTTTGAAACCAATGTTCCCCTTTAATATGTCTATTAAAACCGATGCAAAAACACAGGTAAATTTTGTGAATTTATATTCATTGCATCAAAATAAATATACCTACTTCGTATATGAGGCGATTAATTCAAAAGACATCAATTATGTCATGTAATACTGATATTTGCACTTTCTTCGTATAGGCAAGTTTAGTAAAGCTGAACAAGTTCGTATACGTATTCCTTATAAAATGTACTACAGTTAAAGTCGTAACAAGGATCTTAATTTGCTGCTTAACTTGCATTAAATATTGTTTTATTTTTTCCGTTACGGTCGAAGGGTTTTTGGATCCCTATGTACTTTACTCCATAACATTATTTTCTCTTTTTTTTCATTATTCAATTTTTAATTATTTCGCCATTCCAACTTTCAATATTCCATTGCATCAGTATCAATCGCAAATTGAATACTATTACTTCAAGTATACGCGGCCGTTCAGATTATCATCAATATGTATGTATACAATAGAAATCATAGTATCCGAATCAAATGGGCCGGTTTCAATACGGAAAATCAAATATTTGGATAATCGTATTTTCCTTTATAAAAGTGTACATACAGAAAATAAACGAGTCTTTGTTACTACCCCGATTGCGTCAGTTGACTTTTTTGCACTGACAAACTTACATCTGTATACTTATTTCAATATCTTTTTAGACCTGTAGATGTCGCTTTAAAGTGGATTTGTAAGTTAATGAGACAATTGATATATTCACGAATTGGAAAGTTTAGGTCATACATTAATTTCGCTTTTTTTTTCTTCTATTGGTTTCCATATATGTATTTTAAAGAGGAAGCAGTTATAATATAATAAATTACGCAGTTAAATAACTAAAAATGATAAAGTAACTTTTTCTTCGGTTTACAAAGTCCTAACGACGCGAAGCGTACAATAACCCTGCTAGGTTATGTTGTGTGTCCGTAATTATTGGTTTCTTCACTTGAATATAGTTCGAAATTACAAAACTCGTCTAAAACAGTCCTCTTGCGGCTCTAATGCAACGTTTTTCAACCTAACTAAACGTTAAAACTTTTTATCTACTTACCAACAATTTTATATTATTTTCGAATTAAAAACATGCGTTAATGACTGTTCTGCTGCCCGCCAGACGAGATTTGACTGAAATGTAAAGGCTTTTCAGCGAAAGGCCTTATATTTATTTTAAATTTAGAAATACAATATTGCATTTGCATCTCTAATACGAAGCTAATTTAACTAAATGACAAGTTAATTTATTCCAGTGTCAGATACAATCTTTTGAAACCAATGCTTTCCCCCATAAATTATATCTATTAAAACCGATGCAAAAACACAGGTAAATTGTTTTGTTGAATTTCCAATATCTCATTGCATCAAGGTTAATTTCAAATTGAATACCATTACTTCAAGTATACGCCGTTCAATTTCCAGTCAATATGTATGTACAATAGATATTGTATTATCCGAATCATATAGGGCAAGTTTCAATTTGGAAACTCAAATATTCGTATTATCGTATTTTCCTTTATAAAAATGCACATACAGAAAAATAAACGATTCTTTGTTACTACCCCAAAAGAGTCATTTGACTGTTTAGCACTGACAAACTTACGTCAGTATACTTTTCTCAATATCTTTTTAGACCGTTACATGTCTTTTTTAAGTGGGTTTGCAAGTTGAGTCAATTGATACTTTTACGTAGTCAAAAGTTTTAGTTATGGGGGTTAATTTCTTTTATTTTTACCTCTATTGGTTTTGTATACGTATTTAAAAGAGGAAGCAGTGATAATATAATAAATGACACAGTTAAATAACGAAAAATGATAATTATTTATCAACAATTTCATATTATTTTCGAATTAAAAGCATGCATAAATGACCTATTTTAAGCTAATTCAAAAAAATGTCTGCAGGAAATATTAAAGGCGTTTTCTGCGAAGCTCGAGTTTTTGGAGATATAACCTAAAAGTTATGTCTTGGTATTCTATATTCTTACATAAATTGAAGAAGACTTATACACAGTGATATTTTCAACAGTTAAAAAAAAGTTCCTTTTAAATTTTTTGAAAGACATTATCTTTCCGAAGGAGATGCTTCTCAAGTGGTATAAGTCCTTCCTGACCCAGGAATGATCCCCAGGGACTGTATTAGTTATTGTGAAGATTTATATAACCTTACCTGGATTTTTTTCTGTAAGCTGTTAAAAATTAATTCAACAAATTCAGCAATTGAAGCTGTTTTTAAAGCATGACTTATATTTTACCCCATTACTGACCTATTTTGCCCACCCCATGGAGCAAAATAAGTCATTGACAGCTATTTTCTAACCCATTTATCAATATAAATAATTATTATATTTAGGGGAATTTCACTTTAAATGTTGTAAGAAATGTTCATTTGCCTATCCTAAATATTTTTACACTGATAGAATTGATATTTTTATTGCTCTGAAGGTGTAAATAAAATGAAAATATAAATGTGCTGTTTTTTTTTACCTATTTTGCCTCATCTGACTCTTTTGAATGTATGACGGAAATGAGAGAGAAAAAATCTTTTTTAAAAGAAAAGAGTTTTTATTTGAATGAAAAGACAACTCTAAAATACACATTTTAAGCGTACTGATGGTTGAATAAATAGAGCAGAATGATAAGACTTCGAAAAATTGAAGTTCGAAACTACATATATTTCTTAAAAACACCAAGTTCAAAATAACAATCCTAACAAGAAATTCCAACTGCATCTTACAATATCCCAGTGCCTTCATTGCCGATCCAACGAATACAACCAACATTCATATCTACAAACGTATAATTTTTCATTCCAGGTCCATCATTTAAATGAATTGTACATGCCCAGGCATGTATATTGCACCTGATATCTATTTACATCTACTTCTTTATGCTGATGATGATGTTATTCTTGCCAAAAGTCCGATAAATTTCAACTAAAGCTTAACGTGCTAGAAAGATTCTGCAAAAACTTCTGTTTAGATTTTAATATCAATAAAACCAAAGTGGTTGTTTTCCGTAAGGGGGGTGAATTATCTGCGAGTGAAAAGTTCATTTACAATAAAAAGAGTTAGAAATTGTCCCCAGCTATATCTATCTTGGCATACCGTCTTCTTCATCGGGTTGTTTTAATATTGCTCAATATCACTTTATCTCTAAGACCATCAGTGCAATTAATAATTCTTGGTCTATTCTTGCTGGCGCAAAAATCAAATCTGTTAATTCTTGGTTTAAGTTATTTGATTCCCTAAGATTGTATGTTTCAACTTACGGTGCTCCAATATGGGCTGTTAATAACTAGTGTGAATTAGAAACATGTTTTGTATTTTTGTTAAAAGATTGCTTACTGTTTAAAGGTATACCCCTGGATACATATTGAGACTTGAGTTAGGTCATTCAAGAATTTCTTTAGTTTTTATTCGTTTGATTTTAAAATATTGGATTCATTTACTTAAAATGTCTCATAAAAGATTTGCTAAAGCTTGTTATTTACGACTTTATAATTTGTCACTTTATGGTTCTACTACTACTTTCAAATTTAATTGGGCTGTTTCTGTTAGGAATGTTTTATAAAATGCAGTTTTTTATTTTGTTTGGATCTCCCAAGATTACGAAGTAGCAGAACAATTCCTACCAATAATTATCCAATCATACATTAATCAATACTTTCAAAATGACCTTGCTTGTATTGCTAACAGTACCAATCACTCTTCATATACATTCATCAAAAGCTCTCATTTAATTGAATATTATCTAGCCTCAAATATTGATTTATCAGTAAAACGAATTCTAATGCAGCTGCGTTGTAATCAAACTCATTTATATTTTAAAGGATCAATTTATGAAATATTTCCTGACAATGCATGTAAAATTTGTAATACATCCGAAAATGAAACCTTGGAACATATAATTTTAACTTGCCCTATTTATGAATTATCCAGAAGAAAAAAATACTTAATATATTCTAACAATTTTCCAGCTTTTTTTAAAATTTCAAAACAAAAACTATTATAATATTTATAATTTTTTAATATCAGTTTTAAAATTCAGACAATATATATTAAGCAGGGATGAAAATGTCAATTAGTTTACTTCCTTGTGTTTCCTTTTTTTATGTTTTTAAGTGTTTGTTGATATTTCATTTTATTTTTGTAATGTAACCTTATAATAGATTTGTTAGTATTATGTAATGGTATTATTGTAATATTATTGTGTAAAGATTTTGCCAACCATTGTAAACGGGCCAAGGCCCAATGCCAATAAATTCCTTATCTATATATCTCTATCTATCTCTCTCTCTCATTCCAGGGGTAGTCAGCCTACGCCTGGTCTCTCTGGAAGTTCCGGACAAGGTCAACCGAGGTCAAGGCACCAGATTAACGTGTGGTTATGACCTCGAGGGCGACGTTCTCTACTCCATCAAATGGTACCGAGACGATGTCGAATTCTTCCGATATGTCCCGACTGATAAACCCCCTGGACAGTTCTTCCCTCTCACGGGCATCAAAGTGGATGTAAGTATCCTTTTGAATGTCCTTCATGGATATTGAGAAAAGATAACGGAGGCATGTCTGGGGAATAGGGAAGTAATTCGGGAGATAGATTAGAAAGTATGGATTTGGATGGGGATGTATTAATGCGGTACTTGTTTTTGGTTCAAAATAATAATATGAAGTATGAATATGTACTGTAGTTTTTGTCGTAAACTATATTTAAACATCTAATCATATATGAAATAATTGAGGCGAGCTGACCGGGGTGTTGTAGAGAATAAATGGTGAATGATCAGAAGGTTTTTAACATTTAATTCAACTATAACCACAGCACAAACTACATAACAAGGAACAATAAGAGAATATCGTGTTCAGGACATCACAGGTCCTTTTGGCTTGAGAGTAGGAGCAAAAGTTTTGTCCTGTTCGGTTCGAATGGCACTGGGAATGAATTTGTCCCGCCTTTATTACCCCTTTCCGACCGAGCTATCACGATCGTGTGGGTATAAAAAAGAATGTTCACGCTTTACAAAAATATTGATACCGAAGCAGCTGACTTGTACCAGTCGTTATTTGTATAAAAAATGACTTTGTTATTAAGGAATTGCTGGCATTGATGCTGTTTAAGGCATTTTTTCGATAAAAACTATAAAATTTAGTCTCATAAACTTAAATCAGCGCCATCTGACAGCCGGGTTATGCAGAGATTGGTTAAAATAATATGTTAGAATTTATACTATTGGGTGAGAAACTTGAATGACAGATCTTTGGTTTTAGTTCGTGATTTTACAGGATTCGGGTGCAAAGAGAAGTACCGCGTGCAAAAGTTTCACTTTCCAAAATTTGGTGCCGGAACAAAGAAAGTTGAAAGAAATTCAATTAACCAAGATTCGCCACATAATATATAATATTTATTTGTCATTTAATTATTGTAATATAATGTTTAAAATTATTTTATGTACATTTTAGAAAACTAACATGTAACCTTCTTAGATATTTGCAGTCGTTTTCAAGTAACACATTTTTAAATAAAACTATTTCAACTTTTCCTTTATTTAAATAACATATTTTATTTTAAATTTAATTCATGTAACATAGTTAACTTAATATATTAACTTAAAATTGTAGTGTAATACCATGATTTTTATGTATGATCTATAGCCCTTGAAAATAGATCTTTAGTTAAAAGTTTAACTTTTCCTCAAAATCACAATAGCGAATAGTATATTTGCGCAAGATAAAATGTGAGTTGCATATACATATTAGTTATTACATAATTATTCATAAATTATTTACTTTAACCACATATTTTTTTAAGTTTGTGTAAGTTATTTTTGTGGTTATCCAGCCGATATTTTTATAGCATTATATCTATGTGTTGTAAATAGGCCAATATATTATTTTTAAGCAGTGTAACTATTTATCAGTTGTTATAATATAGTATTTTCTGTAGTATAGAGTGACTAATCTATCTAGAATACTGTAATTCAAGAGAAAAACACTTTTTCAATAAGATTAGTTTCAAATTTAACTACCAGGTAGTACTACTAATTAAATTCTCTAAAATAATAGCTATACCAGATTTCCCTCTAGATATGATTCTCTAAAAACATCTATATACTAAAAGTCATTCGTTATAAACACCCTGTATATCGTGTTAGAAACCTATGTCTTTTATTTTCGAAGCTGTGAAAACCATCGCGCATATTTTTGTGAAATTTTAAAAAGAATTATTTTAGTTTGTGATTCATTTTATATAAATACAAAACAAATTTAATTCAAATACATTTTGCTTTATCGAGCTGAAATATTTTTTTCGTATTCATTTCAAACCATTATTTGATTGAATCAAAATAAACCTGTCGCACAGTCATTTTACCTTCTGGTTCTGCATTTCTGAATCCGATACCCCTCCCAAAATTTACGCCAATACATCGACTCGAATAATTCGATGAATGCATGTTCAAATCGCATGTCCCTGCGCCCAACAATATACCCACTTTCAATCATTCAGCCGGCATATTTGTCCAACTAGTTTAACAAAACTCTAACTCGTATTTTAGTCACAATCTATTATGATATTACTTACCCAAAATTTTAAACATACGGGCTATATTAAACTTATTACAACAGTACTAAACACACAGGCAATTTTAAACATAGTCAGATAATAATAAACTAACCAAGAGCTTAAAACGTACTCCGACAATATAACAATATATATTCTTAGGAGTAATAAATATATTTCTACAATATTGAACCTACCAGCAATGTTAAACGTAGTCGTTTAAAGAAATAAAACATCATATGGTGCGTATTTAAAGTCTTACGTTAGATAAAGAAATGTAATAGAAACACTCAGAATCAGATAAAACCCAATAGATATTTTTAGAGCAGTTAATATAATCAGTATTGTTACAATTAGAACCAAGAGAACAGTTACTAATGTCTCGTTACAATTAGAACTAAGATTTCATACCTTATATTTACACGAAAAAACATTAAAAGGAAAATTTATAAATCAATTAACTAATACTACTTATATGTAAATTAGTTATTATCTGTATAGTAAAAAAGAAAACAATATAGAAACTCTTCACCCCATTTTAAAAAGGAAAGTTTCAACTAAAGACCGTGGAAATATGCCTCGTAATTTTTATCGCAAGTGGATGACGAAGATAAATATGAATTGCTTTATGACATCATAAAATTCCTCAAGAATGAATGAACGACCACGCCTTCGGTGACGTACCAGTACGTCAAACATTGCCCACAATTAAACCATGCTCCGCCTCGTTCGCATCGTCCATTGTGGGTTCCGTATTCTATAATTTATATAATGCTTAAATGTTCTGAGGCTAACACAGATTTAATGGATTTAGATTTAATGAGCACGTCTGTAAGCGTACTCGATGATTAAGTGTAATTTTTTTATATATATTCCGCAAGAAGTCTATAGTGCGAGATTTGAACCCAGCATCCACGACGAGTGACAGGTACTAAACCTACTAGTCAAGGGAAGAACTTGGAACTAAAAGTTTTTTTTTTTTTTTAATTTTCAAAAATTGGTTTTTGGGAAAAAAAATTCTTATTTATTATCAATATCGCAATTTAATAAACAACTCGATTTTATGCCCGGCCACAATGACATGTTAACACATTAAAGACTGAATTCAACTTGTAATTTCTTTACCGAATAAAATATAACTAAGTTTTAAAATTCATTTTAATTACGTCCTTATTTATCATACATATCTTATTCACTATTGGTCTTCATTCTTGTTATATTTTCTTTATTTGGGCAAATTAAAATCTAAAACTTATTTTTTCATTCTAAGTTTTCTAAACAATCTTCTTTAATGAGTTTAAACCACGTTGAACCAGTTAGAATTTAAATTTATTTTTCAAGACTTTTTTACTAGTTCGACTTTTTAAAAACATTTACTAAAATTCGATGAAGTCTTAAATGCATTTTTGTCAACCCAAGTTAATGACCTATACCGTGTTCCATTGTGCTAAGTATGAATTACCGGTTCAAATAATAGGATTTGCAAGGCATTAAATTTGGGGGTTGGCAATGCTGACAACATCGGAAGTTATGTCGCTGAACTTTTGCTGTAAAGTTTGACAAAGATCTAATTAACATTTAACTGATTGATAGTAAATAATATTTGAAAATAAGCACTGTCATGGAGTCATGAGTTGATAGAAAATATCAGGCATTTCTATACAACCTTTTTTATTATATGTTATCACAAAAATTTATGCTTGTAAAACAAAGCATGTAATAAATTTAAAACCAATTTTTGCAAAAGTATGAGATACACTGTTATTAAACGAACAATGTTATTTAGTGACTGATCGGACCTAAAAGGATTTGGGTCCCATTCACCGATCCTCGTTGGTTAATGTGAGTACCTAAGGGCCAGACCTGAATAAGTCAGAGGCTAATGATTTTATGTGTGTTAATGTTTTCGATGATGAATGGGATTGTGTATTTAACAATAAAAAGTATCAATGCATAAATTTTTGAAAGATTTGTATGTATTGGTTTGCTAAAAAACACATGAGATAATTTGAAATGTATCTACCTTCCTGCTCGGTTAACAATGTTGACTTGAGCTAGTATATCTCGAAGGTGCAATACTAAATTCAATGGAAAAGCCATGAGGTTATTAATAGCCACAGCCATATGATACCTCTGTAGTACAGTTCGCTGCTTTTAGAGAGGGGTTTATAAAATAAGTAACATATTCCCACATTATCTACAGAACCAATAATCTTTAGAAAATTAAAAATTATGTGAATAAAAAAGCGATGGGTTGGAAATTCATTTGAACAAAATTTAATGGATTTATGGAAGAAAGGAGTAATAGAGATATGCATTTAGACAAAATTACGCCAAACGATAGTTTGGAGAATATCGAGATAGTATGCATAGAGAATATCATGCGCAATGTATTAGATACTATCTTTAGATGTTTTTTACGTCTTTCTAACATAAAATGTATTTAAACGTCTTAATTTGGATTTTAAAAAAATGTTTCGTAAACGCGATGATTTTCAAACTAATTTTCATTTTACTGTCCCGACCTTTTAACAGGGCATTTGTAAGTTAAATATTAACATATTAATATATATTTATTAACATATATGGGTATGCAACACAGTTTCATTGCGAGTTAAATGTGTTAGTGTTATTTTGCTTAAATTATTTAAAAATTATATTAGTTTTTAACACTTTAGAACGCAAGGAAGAGAAAATTGCACGTCCTTGAAACAAAATACCGTCTTCATGGCGTTTTTTTTATATTTTCAAACAAGATAAAAGATCTAAAATGAATTAATTATGCATTTTAATTAACAAAAACATGCAATATAACCTTCATTTTTTAAATATTAAACTATTTCTGTTCAATATTCGTCGACTGGAGCTTTTCGCGAGTATTAGAACCATTATTGTTGTTATTTTGTAAATATATTGAATCTGTAATTGGCAACAACCAAAAAGAATTCCTATTTGGTTACAACGTTATAGCAATTCTTAAAAGCTGAATCACGTTTGAAATTTTTAAGAAAATTCTAGTAAATATGGTGCGTGATTTTATTCAATTTCACACGAGTGCTACCGATTAATTTGTCGTTTTCCTATTTAAATCTAGGTATTAATTATTAAAAAGTACATATCTTGTTAAAGATTCAATAGGTGTCACTTAATCTGCTTAAGAATGATTCCAATTTCTCCTGGATTAAGATTCATTCAGATGTGTCACGAGTGTTACCTTTACAAAGTAACATTCCTGAGAAGATATATTTCTTTTTTGACCTTTTAAGAGAAGAAACTACTTGTTGCGTCAATTATTCGTTTCGACCACGTAAAACACATGTTTAATCACACATCTTGCAATATGTTTCATGTCTTTCACTTAAGTTGGCGCCATATACCAACCTCGTAAAAAAATTAACTTCATATTAGACGAAAAAAATATTAGCCGTGATGAGATTTTTGACTAACCTAGTTAGGGCGAAAAACATTTTTTTTTAACCGTAAGCCATTTCTCCATGAATATAGTAGCTGCGATAAAGGCAAAGATAATAAACATGGTTATTCAGACGTTTTGTTAAAAAAATTAATCAAGCTAATATTTTTTTCGTCTACAAGAGGTTTAAATTTTTCTTCTTTACAAGGTTGAGATACGACACCAATTTAAGTGAGAGATATTAAACGCCTTGCAAAATAAATGTGTGATTAAACATATAGTTTGCTAGGTTAAAAATTATAATTGATGTGACAAGTAAATTTATTTTAAGTGTCAAAAAACGTTATAACGCCAAGGGTCCTCTCAATTGTTACACTTTATTTACATGTTTTTGAATATTAATAAAGAAACTCATAAACCATCACATGCATACAATGTTGACGTAAAAAGAAATCATATACGAGTAATTTTTCATCATAATATAACTTATTTTTTTCTGTTAACATCTTGAAGTCAAGTTTTTTGAAAATTATGCGTTTCTCTTATTGACTTAATATAGTTGGAGTATCACTTTTTCAAGGACAGTACAATATTGAAGTCATTTTTGATTGTAATCGACTTTATCCAGGCTGAAATTGACACGTTTTTGACAGAGTTTCTCTCTAAAATACTTTCGTCTTTAGAATCTGAAGTTATATTTTTAATTTATTCACATTTCTATGAACCGATCTTTATACTTTATCGTGTAATTTTTAGAGAAAGGCTATGTTTGCTCATGAAAAACCAATATCCAAAACAGTTAACTAAGATAAAAAGAACCAAGTATTTAATAGAAAAGAGTTTTCCATCCTTTCCTCACCTAAGATTATCTACTTCTCTAGCTAACTGAATATTTTATGCGAAAATAGCAAAAATAATCCTTTCAGAGACAACTAGACTTCTTTGATTTATGAAAGAGTAGAGAAAAATTCCTCGTAGGAGAAAAATGATTACGCTTCTATGGGATTTTTCCAACTCGAAAAGCTAAAAGAGGTTGAAAAAAGTTTTAATTTGCTAAGAGAAAAATCAAGATTTTTGTTGTTAATTTTGGTAAAAAGTACTATTTACTGTGTGTTTTTACAAGAGAGCTTGTGACGTTAATAATGAATATTGAAAGCAGGTATCGGTTGCTGATTTTATACGTTTAGTTATCTTTTTCTGGTTAAAATTCAAACATTACCGAAGAATGTAATGTTTGTACTTTGTTGAAAAACAATATTCACAGGCAAAAAACATTTTTTTACAAATGTTGTCATTGATATTCCCCATTATTGGAATATGTAAAGTTTTTTTCGATTACTTGATAAATTTGTACCTATGAGTGAAATTCACTCCTATAGAGAAGTGCATTTCGCGAAAGGAGTGAATTAACTCAGCTGTAAACGCTCTTTTTAAGAGTAAAAGTTTAGATAATATAGTCCGATTTGTTCGAGCTCCAAATACACCGAAAACATTTTTAACCTTTTCCGACCGAGCTAGCACGATCGTGCGGGTAAAAAAGAGAATATTCAAGATTTTCAAAAATATCGATACCGAAGCAGCTGACTTGTACTATTCGTTATATGTATAAAAAATGACTTGGTTTTTAAGGAGTTGCTGGCATTGATGCTGTTTAAGGCATTGTTTTCGATAAAACTTAACATTTAGTCTCATAAATTTAAATCAGCGCCATCTGACCGCCGGTCTTAAAGGGTTAAAGAAAATTTAAATAACTTATATTTAAGAGGTCAAAAAGAATAGGTACATAAATATCTCGGAAAACACATTAAAATAACCAAAAGTTGTGAAAGACAGCAACGAAATGCAAAATCAAAAGACAATATTTTTTTCCTCAAAGAAAATAATTGAGAGAAATTATGTTCTACTCAGTTTTGGCACTTGAGTTTCTTTGTTAAGTTAAACCTTTTTTTTAGTTCCAGTTTAGCGCATCTTTTGTTTTAAGAACTTTCTGTGCAAAATATTGGTATTTTAAAGCAGTCGAATACCTTAGAGAGGAAATCTAGTGTTATTTATACCTCTTCATTATTCTAAAATGTTTATGTCTTTTTTCGTCAAATTAACATTTCCTTTGCTCTACAAGAGTATGATTAAAGTTAGCATCATTTTGACCAGCTGTTTGGAAACGCAGTTTGAGATTTCTTATATTTAAACGCTTAAAATTGAAAGCAGAAAATAAGAGTTCATGTTACTAAACATAATGAGCCAGTTGACTGCTCACCGCTTATTTGACTCGTTACCTTTTCAGATAAGTAAAACTGACTCGTTTATTCCTGAGTAATATCAAAATGATTATGGTCAAAGTTTTGCTTTCTTTTTTGTAAAAAGGTCAAATGTTATATGTGTCTGTCAGATAACCCAGTTTATGAGTCAGCTGATAATTTTACTGAGTCGAACGTTTTGGAATTTTATCTGTGTGCAATGCTCTCATGCTTCATCCTAGTTATGCACGTTTTTTGTAACTTTAAAAAATATTTTTAAAACAAAAAAGCTGAAATAAACTTCATTTTAAAATTAAAATACTCAAAACTTTATTAATTATTGAATCTGTAGTAAGAATATACCTATAAGGTACGATTAAACTACAACAGCCTACAACTCTCATGCTCTCATCCTAGTTATGCACGTGTTTGTAACTTTAAAAAAAATATTTTTTAAAAAACAAAAAAGCTGAAATAAAACTTCATTTTAAAATTAAAATACTCAAAAACTATTTTTATTAATTATTGAAATTCTGTAGTAAGAATATATCCCTATAAAGGTACGAGATTAAACTACAACAGCCCTATGAATGCCAATTTATTTATAGTTTATTTAATATATGTTGTAACTTGACTTATTTTTCAATTCAAGTTATCTCGGTCAAGCAACGGATCTGTCTACATTCGGGATGTGAGTCACCTGACGGCTGGAATTTATAAATGTGAAGTCTCAGCGGATGCACCATCCTTCCAAACAGTATCAGCGGAGGAATCTATGGCAGTGGAAGGTAAAGTTTTTTTTTTTTTAATTTTTGTTTGATAGAATAACAAAAATATATGATGACTTTTCCACTTGAAACAGTTTCGATAACCTTCGCCGTACTTACGCTTTTGTCACATGAGAAAAATCCAATTGACTTAAGGGCGAATGAGCCCGAATGACCGCGGGTCTCCAAACCAAAGTGCTTCTGTGTAATGGAAAAATGCTTCAATGGAAAAATGGTTACTTCAATGCCAAAGTGCCTCAATTGAACAAATATTTTCTAAGCCTCATTTCTCCATCTGTATTGCACATTTTACACATTAGTTTGCTCTTCTCATGTTTCAAACTCGATAAAGTTTGAGTCAGATCTACTTTGTAGATCATTATATTAATGTAACATTACTTTGTATAAAATTAAAAGGTATTTAAAACTGATTTAAACATTATGCAGTAAAAAAAACCTGATAAGCAGTAGTATTGTTAATCTTTCGTTGATAAAAAAAAATGTCAAAGTAGCTGAATATTTTATTATTTCACACACATGAAATGTAAAAATGTAGAAATATGTGATTCATTTTGTGGAAATTAAGTTTTTCTAAAACTATTTTTAATTCAGATAAAAATCAACAAATTAAACCTTGATAACTTAAATTTTACTATACTTAAGACAAAAAATCCCCCTATGAATATATAAAACATTTGATTCGCTATATTCACCTATTCTTTTTTTTCATAAGTGGCTAAAAAAATATGCTAATGACTGATGCGATATAAAAATTATCGACACAACCATCCGCACGCTTTTATAATACAAAACAAACACATTTAATATTTATAAAGCAACATGTGTGTATATTTCCTTCTTAAAACCATCTCCCGAAAAAAAAACGACATTAAAAAGAAAATATTATATGCGGTTAATAAATCCTACTTAGGCAAAATGAGGCTAATATTGGTTGACTGTTGATACCACAAAATGCGTTTAAATAGAAAAAAAAGAAAAGCGGTAGTTGATAAGAAGAGTGGGTTACCTTTTATCCCATTATGGCAAATTCTTTATAAAATGAACATAACTGTTCTGGGTTAACTTTCATTAAATGGAGGGCTCATTTTAATGTGAACAGAAACCAATAGGTGTCTGTGTCCTTTTTTTAATAAGACGTATATTTCATTTTTTTTTGCACTGATTCATCAATTATAGTAAGTTTTGAATTTAGTCCAGGAAACACTAATTCCCTTTAGATTCCAATTTTACGAGAAATACTGTATTATTAATTTGGTATATTAAATATACTTTCAAATGATTTAATGCCATATTTCAGAAAATACGGTATTTCACCATTACGAAAAGATCATCTAACATATCTATACCATTAGTGTTTACCGAAGTGGTTAGTTCGCTTGACGATCCGAATCCGTAACTTTGAGACTTTATCGTTCAGATAAAGAACAGTAATTCGCTGCACTGTAACACATGAAATAACGTTTGATGTATACAGTATACATCGTAACTTCAAACATGGTTAAATGGACAAGTCTCACCAGATATTTTTTTTCTACGTCACTTCTAATTTAAAACCCATGCAGAGGCTTTATTTGTAAAAAATATTGGATTTTACACTATGCTAAGGTGATAGTACATACACTTTAATTTTAATTTCGCACATATTATATTACTATATTATGTTAAGTAAGTACAATATTATGTTAAGCCTATATTCATGTTATCATCTATCTCAAGTACTCTAAATACACTTAATAACCCTTGTTTACAGTTATGTGTACTTATTTTAGCGTATCTTTAATGAGTTCACAACAAAGTATAATTAAGTATGAAACTAAGCATGGTGGTTAAACTTCCGGTAGATGGCCAAAGCCTGCTGTGCCTATATATCAGCTTACAACCATTCCTTCCTCCCCTCCCCGCAAAATAAAGTAATGAAGATGTTCTGGACAGTTGGTCAGACTGACGCAAAAAACAACAATTGTTAAGGGGGACATGTATTTCCAAAAACGAAACTAACTCTTACAATGTTTACCTATGGGGATTTTGCATTGACTTTTTCATTCACGTTTACCTAAAGGTTCCGAATTAGTTGGTATGCTTTAATATTGATAATATTGTATGCAGCAAAATCCTTGATATTGTCTTTGAAAACTATTTTTATCAACTGTAAAGCATCATTTGCTTGTCCAGCTTATAAAAAAGCATTCTAATAAATTTAGAGACAATTTAAAATGCTTAAACGCGGGGCTTAGCAATACCTAAGAATACCAACAAGTTTGGAAACAATAGGTTAAAAAAATTCGGAATTGTCTATGTAAAAATTCATCCAATTTCTTCCTAGGTTAATATTTGGGAGGTTAGTTTTGTTTTTGGAAATTCATGTCCCTTCAGTTCCGAAACTATAGCTATGTCCCTATTTTATCTACCAAAACACCACCCACACGCAATATACACAGTATATTACTACACACAGTATATTACTACACACAGTATATAACTATACACAGTATATTACTATATACACTTATATTAATTTCAGAATCTTCTGGATACGGCCAGGCCAATCGCAGTAGCGTGAACCTCCTGCTTCTAACCATGCTTCTGATCCTCCAGTGGAGGTATCTGTGATGCTACTGAGCCGAGTCACAGTCAGAGTTCTATTCCGGACAGTTGCTTTGTGTGCCTTACAGGAACAGTCAAGCCTCAAAGCCTCACCACGACAAACATTCGGTGGTCGGTTCCTTTGTCGGACATGTAACTAGACACAAAAACAAGGTATAAAGCTCAAGCAACTAACAGGATGATGCCAATCTAGGACAATAATGTCCTCTGAACCATATTACCTTTATCCAGGACTTCAAGTGAAAAATGAGTTTGTGTTGATTATGCTTTTGTAAATGGGTCGCACTTCTTAAGTACATTCCAGAATAATGGAAGATTCAGTTTACCTGTATTTATTTTCGCAGGTTCCGATTTTTCGCCAAGTTTGTCATATCATCCGAAAGTGAGCCAACATAATATATCATATACACATAAAAAATAGTTTATATAGAAATAATTAACCAATTATATTAGTTTATTTATCAACCGATTTTAGTGTAATGATTTGTTTTAAACTTCGTATGCTTTCCATTTCATTCTTTTAATCATGATTCGACCAATAAAAAAATGGAATAATAGGGTAAACAGATTTGGCGATGAATCGGAATGATGTCGAAAATACCGGGTATAACCCAGAAATCCTCCAAAAGAATGAAGCTTATAACTTCAAGACTAGGATCGTAACATTCATAATTCATTGGAGGTGTTTTCATGACGCTTGTAAATATCTAAAAATATTTCTGTTATTAAGTATTCATCACCAGTGAAAATAAGAACGCCATATACAAAAAGTCTAAAAAAATGTTCGATAAACCGAATTTCCACAAACTTTGTTGCATATATAGTTTTAATCATCGTGTTTTCCCTTTCATGAAAAATGGTAGATAGTAACTTTCATCACGTCGCAAGTCATAATAAATATTGTAGCCACATTTCTTTAAAAATAAAGTTTTGCAAGAAAACTTCTAATCAAATTATAGATATTGCTAAAATATCCTTAAAGTGGCACATTGTTCTGCTAAATGATTAATTAAACGTTGATTTTTATAAATATTTTTTAGAAACAAAAACTAATTACTTGTTTTCAAAGCTCTTTGAAAAGAACTTTAGAACAAATTTTCAAAGTTTTTAAAACAAAATATGTTGTAGATATTGTATTCACAATTATTTTACGTTACTCTTTCCTTTTTAAATAAGCTATACGTTTAAACAGAGCTTAAGAAAATATTTTAACAAAATAACTCAAACTGAAATAATTATAATAATCAAACATATCGGTAATATCATTCAATATACCATTTTCCATCAACTTTTCAAATTAAAATTCTTAAAATTTGTTTCATAGATTAATTCTAAAAAGTTATTTTTTATTTCATATTTCTCATTAAATCAATAAGAATGTCTGGCACTGAAACTATTTAAAAAGTTTCATGAAAAAAGTTCTTTTGGAAATAAATTGTATTTTATTTTTCGAGAAAGATGGCTACATAAACAAAGTTTGTGAGTACAATACGTTATACGACATGTAACGATTGATATGATATATCTTCGAAGATATTCACGTTCAGTTTTGGACAAAATCAGAGTTTATATAACTTATTAGATTGTTAATATTATTCAGTTATTGTGTTAAACTTGAAATTCTAAATGGATATTTGTTTTCAACCAGATATCCATAACTATATATCAGAGTATTCGTGTTTTAAGATCGATGTACTAAGTATTTGCTGTGTTTGTGCAACTTGACTAATTGTAAATGGTGCGTAAATAAAAAATATTGTTGTATAATTTCAAATTGCTCATAGTTATTATAAAAATGTTTTTTTTTCTATTTATTTTGTTAACATAACAGAAAATTTAATTTCGAATTTTCGAAATAAAAAATAAATACCATCTCATCAAAACTATTATCTTCCTTTAAGCCCAGTAATATAAGGGGCATTTTTGGTGTACCTTTTTTAATGTTTAATTATATATTTTTCGAGGAGGGGGTCGATTACGAATCTGAAATTTTATGCCTCGTATCTTTTCTATAAAATTAATTATGAACATAAAGAATTTTTTAAGGTTTAGTGATTGTATGTCAATCTACTTCTAAATGCCCACAATTTGAGACTATTAAAAAATATTCACACTTATATATACTTGGAAAATGAGATTAGTGACGATAGTAAAAGACACAAATGCTCTTTTTAATATTAAAGGTACTATAAAATCGTAATCAGTTATGGAGTAAAACAGCTGATGGTAGATTTATAAACCACAATACTTTAAAAATAATATGAAAATTTAAATTCAATTTCTTAGTAGTCTAGTAAGTTTTTAATTGAACTTTAAATTAGTGTTGAAGGAGTTACACTATAACCCAGGGACATTACATATTCATAAACTTACAAAAATCTATTGATGGTAGAAAACATTATATACATTTTCAGAAACTACACAAACTAATAATCATAAATAGTTTTACATAAAAGGAATTTTTGTTCAAAACGTCCCTTTTTATGATGTTAAAAATGTTAAAGCATGTAGGGACATCGTGAAGGAATGACTAATCGGGTGTTAAATGTAATTTTGTGTAAGTAAATTATAATTATTTCACATTTTTTAAGTTGGACAAGCTCGATTGTGAGACAGTTTTCAACCTAAACCAATCAATCACATACTTAAATAATTGAAAAATAAAGAGACAAGTACTCGGGACATAGATTTGTCTCTTTTACAGAGAATAACCCATATGCAACACAACTGCATTTACCTACAAAATGTATTCTTTTCAGCCATAACTTAAAAGCATGGGGCTTGGTTGTTATTAAAATATAAAAATTGAACTGCTAGTCGTAAACAAGAAATAAGTTGGTTCCTTGTTTAAGCAATTCATTGTTTAACAAAGCATTACAAATTACTTTTAATATGCGCTTTAAATTGAAGTAAGTATATATCTTTTTTCACATTGGAAATGAATTGAATTCTTAATAACAATGATCGCTGCATCCAATATTTGCTCAATTAATGTTTGTTAAAATACCTTTGCTCAATATTTTGAAATATTTTGGAAAAAGGTATTTAATTAGTATTTTTTTAATTAACACTTAAACCCTGACGAACCCATTTACACTTTAAACATGAACAAATAAATTTTGATTTTATTCCGAGCTTTTAAATTGGTTCTTGTTTTAAAGTTAAAAAAAAATACAAGTAAGCAAATAAATATAACGAAAACTTATTAAAGCTCTTTTATACACAAATCTGACAATTACTTTTTGATGTGTCTAAACACATCTAAATTGAAAAATAATTGATTATTATGTTGTGGTTTGTTTTACGTAATACTTTGAATGAACTTCAGCTCTAGACATAATATTAAAATTATTTTTAGCCTTTCTAATCATTTACTTTTGATTACCTCTATTGTTTAGTTATTATAGGACAGCATTTCTGGCTTTTAAACACCAGAGCCAAGTATTAACTCAAGAACATATATTTACTTCGGGTTTACTGTTTATACATTTGTTTTAGTTTGGGAAATAGCGAAGCGGGGCAATAAAGTTAATCTCGCACCTTCGCTTCGAATAATTAGTAACGAACAATAGATGAATTATCAATCGTAGCTTAAGGGTTTAAAAAAAACAAGTGCTTTATTTTATCAAAATTTACGAGGCACCAAACTTGATGGATAGATTTATTGCATATACAAGGATTTTTTTAATTATTCAATTATAATTTTTCTTTTCCGTTAAATTTCATATTAAGAAAAATGTTAAAGGTTCACATGGCGCAGAAATATTTTAAAAGAAGGACAGAATTTTCGTTGGCCAAGCTGGGCAGTTGCCAGGAAGGCTGCAGTGAACAGGAATTACTGGGTTGCAACAATTGCGGCATCATGCGCCTAAAAGGTGTGAGGAGTTTCAAGACAAGGCTCTCTAGAAAAATTATATAGTTTATTTGTTTAAATTTTCACATTTTTTTGAAAGTCTTATGTCCCTTATAGCTTTAAGTCAGAATATGATTCAAGTTAGTTCACAAGGTTTGTAATTATAAAAAAGCACAAAACATAAAAATTTCCTCTTCCATTTAAACATATTATTAAAACCTTTTATTTAAGTAAATAATATATTTTGAAAACATTTTATCAATATAAATAGCATTAAATTTATTAAAATTTTCTTTTAAATGTTTTAATAATTACGTAGATTGCTATAATCCAAAGTAAACAAATTAGTGATATAAGTAAAAGAAAACAAATATCGACACATATTTCACATAAAATATTTTCACAATATTTCACATTAAAGATTTTACAAAAAAAGGTAATTGTTTTGTTATTTTAATGTTAGGAACTTTATCAAAATATCCTACAACTCAAGAGAAATTATAAATCTTATAAAAAAAGCATTTTAATTTACAAAACGTTGATTCTCTCACAAATCTTGTTTTGACATTCTCCAGAGTAGCATAAAGCAACTCAAATCGGGAATTTTTTTCTTGTTAGCACTGAAGTTAGACAGTCAGTGTGCAAATTAGAAGAAGATATCCTTCTTTTTTTGGTTTGTTAAAATTGTTACTGAAGTCACACCGTTAAATTTGTTATGAATGTTTGAAAGTCTTAAACGTTGAAAAGTCAAACAAACACGTCAGATTTATTAGGTCTAAAAGTAGACATTAAAACAATCTTACATCGAATTCACTTTTATTATACAGTATTGGCCATAAAATTAAGCCTCAAGACACAGTCTTAAAATATTCCGGTACTAAGCCAGCGAGTCCTGTGCAATTATCGCAAAACCCTGTTGTTGTTTGTTACAAAACATTTAAGGTTAAATATTATACCCATTTTCGAACACAAGGCCAGTTACAACTATCTCAATCCAATGAAATGGCCTTCGAACATTTTACCAAACTCCAATTTCCGCTTCTTTCAATAAGGACTCGAATACAGACCCTTTGAGGCGTCTCTTTTTAATATTTAATTACTCGACCTTTATTTTAGTTTGGAGCAGAAGAATTTGGAGAGCAGAAACATAGCAATTAAAGAATCGCTTCCCCCTCCTACTTGAAAACCATAACGTTCAATTTTCCTGGCTAACAGCCAAATGGGTCCACTAAACTATAATTAAGTCTTTTACGTAAATGCAACATGATTTATAAATCTATAAAGTGACCGTCCTCCAATTGGGAACCATAAAAAAAATGGGGAAGCATGTTTGAAAAAATCGATTTATTATTGCGCTTAATTATAAACTTTCAGGTTGGGCTCGTTTTTTTTAAGTATAAAGAATACGCAAATAAATTTCTACTTAAAAACATGTGAGAGTTGTACTTTTTTATACTTTATTTTGGGAAAAAAAGAATGCCATTTTTCTAAAAGATTTTCTATAAATAGAAGTAAAAGTAATTAAAACTTTACAAAAAAAATATGATTTTCTGTAAAAAAAAGTTTCATTATTAAAAAATCAAGAAATTTAGCGAAAAATTTTTAGTTTTCAATGATCATCGATAATACTGATTCTAGTGGCTATGGAATTTGACACCGGGATTTCAAATGGTGTAACGGTTAAAAAATAATTAGTTTCGTAGTTTTCTAAAGATTAAAATGTTATTTCTGTCGAGTTTAGAATGAATGAATCAAACAAGTGTATGAATGTTAAAATAAATCAGATACGAATGGTTGGTAAGAGAGAGATTAGACATGAAAGGAAGATGTATTATGGACGTAAACAAGTAAGTTAATACTAAAATAACTAAAGTACAAAATTATTTTTATTAGGCCTCTTATAAACCAAGCCCTTTCAGTCCATATCAAATTTGTCCATTGGATCAAATCCAAGCATTCACCAACATTTTTTTTCAAACTATATGTTTTTTTATCTAAAAATAAGTGTCGACCAGAAGTTAAATAAAAACATATTAGTAATCTTCAAAAACAATTCAATAGCTGCATGACTTTTAGTGTTATAAAAACGAGTATTAAAGTAAATATTGACTTAAAATTTCCATAATCTATAATCGAAGGTAATTCTTTACACATTTAAAACTGCTTTTACGTTGTAAATATAACTCTTAATTTATAAAAAAAATTCAGTTAATTTTAAGGAATTTTTTCGGTTAATTGTAAGACGTATAATTTTAACAGTTAAGTACCAAATCAAATAACAAATTAAACTTTATATAAGTATATTCTAAAAAGATAGACCCAAACTTCTTTTCATTTAACAATATTGCTTAAGCTTAAGGATTACAGCTTTCTACAATAGAGTAATCTTAACATTGTTCTCAATTGAGCTACTTTTACGTCATTTCTTTTTCACACAAGTTAATCCATAACATTAGAAATTCTAATCAGTTGAATTTATTTCTTTGAATTTTTTTTACGTTTGTTAATTTTTCGCAAGTTCTCTCATGTTAAGTTGACTGTTAGTTCCACTCAGAGAACATTATAATATATTCGTTCGCGCCTCTTTAATTTATTATCTCCAATACTAATGAATATTTTCCTTACTATTAATAAAAAATTACCAGTTTAAGTGCTCGTCTAGAAATTTGTATTGTGTTTGACAGAACTTTACCAAGACTAACATTTATTTTGATTAAAAATTTTTATGGGAAAAAAGTCTCGTTTTTGAAAATATTTTAAATTACCTAAGAAAATAAACGATTAATTCTTTAGAAATTCAATTTGTAGTATTTCTTTGTAGGTTGTGAAATAACAAATAACAATAAAAAAAGCCTATTCAACCCCTTTTTTACTACAACTCCAATCAAAACTTTTACGAAAACTTCACCCGATTTCAGAGAAATACAATTTACATACATTTAAATACCTACATTTGTTGAAAAATAAAAGAGATACCGCTATATATTTAAATAAATCTTCATTTTATGTTTTCGGTTTAAATTATTTATGATGGAGATTATTTTATGATGGTATTTCTGGAGCTTCATGAGCTCCAGAAAAAAAATTAAAGTAAGACTTTTTTCACCTAAAAGTTTCTTGTTTGCTATTGTGATAATTGTAGGGGGACAAAAACATTTAGTTAATATATGCTTTAAAGGCTACCTCAGCATCATCTACAGATTTAAAAAATTATCCCAAAAGAGTATTTTTTGACAGGTGATATTGGTTACTATAAATTAGCATTTCAGCTACTACACCATCCCTAGATATCAGCTCTACTAATATGGTAGAATCATGACAACCTTATTACGTATCAACCGGCATTTACCAAACGCTTAGCTTGGTGAGCATTAGGACCTTGCCCCAGGGGCATAAAGACCACTAAATTGCTTCGGGGTGTGAAAGGAATCGTTTTTCATCTCACCAAAACTACTACTTGTCGTTACTATTCTGTATGTAAAAATACAAGATGTTATTTAGTGCCTCTAGTTCCTAAATATCACTTATTACATTGTATTATTATGAAGAGTTCAAACGCAGAGTCAGAATAAAATACTTTTATCATACTGTTAGAGATAGTACATAGACTAAATCTTTAAAAACATATCTACTACTTTCGATCGGATTTCGAAGATTTTATAAAACATACTCTCAATTTTTTATGCAAAATTTTATTTTGTATGGTATTGTGTTTTCCGTTTCCATCTATTTTATTTGTATACCAATATCGTTTCGTGAAGTTATTGGATTGGATTATTTAAAGTCTCTTCGGCTAGAAGACGGATTGCTTACAAAGAGAGAAAAATATTTGTAAAACGTAGGAAATATTTTCATCTCAAGATAAAATTGTGAATTTTCCCAAATACTACTATTTCGAACTATTTAACAAATTTAAAATAATATTAATTTAAGCATAAATTGGAACAATTCTCTGCAAGACATTATGTTACAAAAGTAACAAAATAGATTTTTTGTAAAAATTCTGTATTGTTATTATTTCAACTAAAAAGTAAACTATTAAATTTAAAAGGTAAAATCTAAAATTTATAAGATTGTTAACTTCAAATATATCCTATACTGACTCAAATACTTTGCATATTAATCTATTTAAACTCCGGTTTTCTCTGCTATAAAAAGTAAGCACTATCACGTGATAGCAATTTCTTTGTAGGCATTTATAAGACTTAATAAATATTCTACAAGTACGGGTGGTTACATTATGCTTGTCTATATAATCTTGACAAAGAAATTTATATATTTAAAATAAGTATTTTTATGTGCATCATATTTTTTTTTAGTTAAACCACCCAACTTTAAATAAATACAACTGCATATTACTATTTTTGCAAGAAATATGACTGCTTAATGTTACTTTATGACTACTTAAAACTACTAGCTTAAAGGTCGCTTTAAAGTTTTTGAGTACAAAAACGAAAACCTTACATTAAAGAGTTATTAAAACGACGTTTCTCAAAAGAAAATTGAAGCTAAAAATATAAATCGTCAGTGGATCTTTTTCTTGGAAAATCACTCAAATGTTATCCTTCGTAGAAGAAACCGAAAGTCTAAGGTAATGAAAGATCCGACCATGTTTCGGGGGGGGGGGGGGGAAGAGCGACCAAATCCCGAATCGTCTGTTTCTTCGATACAAGACCCCATTTACCAACTGACGATTGCCACGCAGACTATGGCATATTTAAAGGTGTGAAAGAAACAACGAAATTGCATGTTCCGCCAGTTATTCAATTTTCGAACTTTTAAAATGGGCCAAGGATAAATGTAATTTCGGAAATGTTACTTTTAATTAGTTCGCATTATAAATAGTACGACCAAATCCTATAGCATTTATCCATGTACATGCATTGAAGCATTCTGTCTCCAAAATTGTAAACAAAATACTATATGTAAATTAACTCTTTCTAACTAATGTTTTAATTAAATCTTATTATTACTAATTAATTTATACGTTTCAAAGGAAACATGATTACATGCATCGAATTTATGTACCCGTATAAATATATTAGAGTTAACGAATAATATTTTAGAGTTTAACGAACTTTTTAAACAACGTATGATTGAGGTTAGGTTAGGTTTGAATTATCGTCGCACTAGAGCTGCAAGAGGGCTATTGGCGAAGGGCGTCGTATGTTAGAACCACAGTCAAGTGACGAGCCGACACCTGAATAGGCACCCAACGCAACCGTTAAGGGCGACATCGTACGCAGCGTTAGGACTTTAAAGGATATTTAACGTGCACTCCCTTACACGGGGTATTATTCGTCGGACATTTTTGGCTGCACGGGCCGTTTATAGGTCGGCAGTAATTTTGGCGATGCCCGGACCCGAACCTGGGACCTTTCGCATGCTAGGCGAGTGCCTAACCGATTGGGCCCCCACCGTATGATGATGATTAAAATCCCATATTTTTATAAACAATAAAAGGGAAAATATAGAGTAGACTTTTTTTAAGCTTTTTTAAGACTTAAATACGAGAGTCCATAGAGCTAATGTATCAGTTTTGAAAACCCAACATTTGTGGTAATATGGCTTTGCTATATTAGCCCTATTCATTAGGCAGGCTTTAGTGCTCTTGCAACATTAAACAAAGACATCTATCCTTCCATCCATTATTATTCAGAAGGTATGATAATCTTTAAAACAGCAAAATGAAACAAATTTAAAGGGCAAATATCATCTGGTTATTTAATTATTTTATTTTTTGAAATTTAAAATACCCCAGAATATTATTCACGCGGTGACACTATTTTTGAAGGTTACCAATTAATAATTAAAAATCGGATGCTATTTTCCTTTGACATTTTTATTGTACGATTTTTATAACAGGCGAAAAAAATGCTTTCATAGCAAAGCTTTATGAAAACTATAAGGCATTAGCCTTTATGTGACTAAGCATCTCTCGTAAAAAAAACAACTTCAATGATTGCTAATCTAACTTAAAACTAACTTCAATGATTCACTGCCAATAAATATTGAAAGGTTAGAATGCCATCAATGTCAACAGGCTGGCATTCGATAAACAAACACATATCAGGCACATCCAACACCTACTCTCTACAAAAACACGCATACCTCTAAAAAATACCCAAGAAAAACACCTCGAGATCAAAATGGGTGCAAAAAAGGCCGCGGTCTATCTCCAATTTATTTTATTTGATAGTCAGTAGACGACATGGGTGGGATAGCAAAACGATGCGACTTGGGCAAACAAGGCCGGATCGCCCAGCTGCTACCCCATGGTTGTCTTTTTGTTGTTCCTCCAGTTCATCAGTTCACCAATAGGCGTACGTGATCTCTCATATCTTTTGTGGAGAGATATACGGAGGGGGCTGGGCGTCCCACATAAAAATGAATGAGGGGCGAAGATTGCGAGAGTTGAAGACTGTAATGGATGACTCGGGAAAATGGTGTTTGTCTTTGTGAAAGGGTTTTTTTGAACAATAGAGCTGTTTTTAAATTAATGTGGGTTTTTTTTATAGTTGAAACTTCTTTTTTTACAGAATGTGTAGTTGAATCGTTTTTTTGCTGAAAAAAAATGTTTGTGTGGTTTTTATGACGTTTCAAAACGCTTAAAAATGTGTTTACTCTTATTCATTAAATGTTTACTAATTTTTATACAGTCCTATGACTCGCTGGTAGATGGCGTTTGCATGTGTCCGAATCTTTATTACTATAACTTTAATCAACATGTTTCACGTCGTGAGTGGCAACAGTTCTAGAGGTATTTTTTCATTCATGTTCCTTCTGGAATTATAGTTGTTTTGAACAATACAAAATTTTATCATCTTACTGGAATGAAATGCTGGGTACAAACTTTTCTTTCAGTAGAACTAAAACTGTTCTCTGTTCTTGAATGACGTTAAATTGCTGTCCCATAATATCAGTTAATTTCTGCGTTCTTTTAATGTGCTCTCAAATTCCTCGAAAAATGTGGTGTTTGGTTTTACTTACCACAGTCGTGGTTATTTTAACTAATGAAAAAATTTATTTTGAGAATCGAGATGACCATCGAACAGTTAAGTTTCATATTTAATTTCTGTTCCATAATACAGCAAATACAGGTAAGCACCATCACAATGACAGCAAATTTTTGACAAATGTATTCTTAATTTGAAAATATTTTATGAATGATACGAGAAATCTTTACTTAAATTTTAAATAAAAGGGAGAAGCGCACGTAACTTTATTTAGCTAATTATATTGGTCGCCAAGGGGATCAATCCTAAAGATGCAATTTAAAAAAAAATTACATATTGATCATAACATAAACATCCTTAATCCAAAAACGTCAAGGCACAAGGTGGCGCAAACAACGAATTAGAAAACTTATCCAAATATTACAAATACGATAGTATATACACTTATAAGATATAATTCAATATAATAACAATTGAAAATT
>CM033282.1:1155997-1308497 GCA_019343175.1 Oedothorax gibbosus | reverse complement strand
TATATATATATATATATAGTATATATATATTAATATATATATATATTAATATATATATATCATATATAATATACTAATATAGGATCATATATATATATATCATATATATACAATATATATCTAAATATACATATATATATATATATATATATATAATATAATATTAATATATATATATATATATATATATATATATATATATATATATATATATATATATATATATATATATATATATATATATATATATATATATATAATATATATATATATAATATCATATAATATATACATATAATATATATATATATTATATATATATATATATATATATATATATATATATATATATATATATATATATTTTATTGCACAAAAATAACAGATATTAATGTGAATATTAATTGGAAGGGGAAAAAAATACAAAAGCAATTATACAGTAGATAGAACACCAAGGGTCACAAGGATGGCGAACATAAAAAAGTACATGGATGTAAATTTACAAACACAAAAAATAACAAATATTAAATTACAGGTAAAAAATATTATTGTGGCAACAGAAGTGTCGGGGGTATATTTAAGAGGGTTAGTCAATACAAAATGAATTACTGTACAGATATTTTATTTCAATAATTTAAGTATGCATAATCAAAAATAGTTCTCTATATCGGGAATATCAAACAAAAGATTTTTCAATTGGTTTTTGAAGGAAGTAAGATTAACTAAAGATTGTATTTGAAGCGGAAGACTATTAAAAAACTTTGGTGCAAGATAAATAAAATTTTTACAGAAAATGTTCTTTTTAGGTTTAAGAATGATGTAAATAACATTAAGTCTTCTTGGGTTAATACATATCCGCTTATTGCACACATCAGGATTATTAAAAATATATAAACAAACTTTAAAGAAATAAATATAACGAATAGGTAGAATATTTAACAATTTATAATTTACAATGTTTATACTCACATTTGCTTTTAACCAAAATTTAACACATTTATTTTGTATGTTTATAATTCTTTTGAGGTTTGTTATATAATCCCCTCCCCAGGCAAAGATTCCATAATTAAACAAAGGATGTACAAAAGCGTTGTAGAGTAATCACATGAAATCATGGTTTATTTTATTTCTCAAAAAATAAAATTGTCTTAAAACGAATCTTAATTTGTTTTATACGTAATTGGCGTGTGATTTCCATTTCAGGTTATACTTTGAAATACAACATAGTAGGTAAGTGCTTAAATTTTGAGACCGATTGCAAGAGGTTATAAAAATATTTTGCGCAATTTGTACTTTAAAAATTTAAGAAATTTGCTTATAACACATGGCACCATTTACTTAGATTCCATAAATTTCTAATTAGATTCCGTCATTTTATAATATGTTATGCAAAATGTTGTGCCAAAATTTTTTTTTTTTCACATTTAAATAACAAAAGAGTGCTAATTATTTGTTATTATTTAAAGCATAAAAACTAATTCAAATTAAGTCACCTTTTGAAGGATAAGTTATATAACTAACACTTTAATTTGAACAGAAAATTGAAATCAACATTTTTCATCAACTATTCGGTGATCCTTTCCGATGGTTAAAGAAAATTATGTAAATTGCTGTTAATGCTGACAGTCGAAAAGACGAATTTGGTGGACATACGTCATTTTTAGAGTGAAAAGGTAATTTTAAGTTACGGGTAAGAATATAGAAAAATTAAACGATAATACTGACATTAGCATGTTAACTGCAATATCTACAACAATAACTTTTCTGAAATAATCGTTTGGTATACTTATTTTTACAAGTTGTAGTTATTTAGTGCTTACAACAAAGGTCAAAGTCATTGTTGCACAAAATTTGCCTTTCATTTGTCAGTTTTTATCTTATAAAGAAATTGCAAAATGAGTGTATATAATACTCAATTTTCACTGAAAATGTATTGCGAAATACGAACACTTTTAACAGAAACGGTTGCCGTCTAATTTTAGATTTTACTTTTGGTATAAGTAAAGATATTTTTGAAGATGTATAATTTAAATTAATGTTTTAATTATACAAATACCAGAAATGTCG
Source organism: Oedothorax gibbosus (assembly GCA_019343175.1). Lineage (NCBI taxonomy): Eukaryota > Metazoa > Arthropoda > Arachnida > Araneae > Linyphiidae > Oedothorax > Oedothorax gibbosus. The sequence goes on along the minus strand of CM033282.1, from coordinate 1,306,430 downwards.
CTTAAAATTATCATTTGAAACTTATTTGTTATGTTTAGCGGACGGAAACTCTTTTTTGGCAAACCTTTCTTGAAAGCTCTACTTAAACCGAGCTAACTATATTTTAAGGGGATTCGGTTGGGGTTCTATCTATGGAACATGTTAATTTAACCAACTTTAGGAACATGTTTCTCAGGAACTATATGAGATATCATTGTGATTTTTTTTTGTAGTTTGTTACTTACGTATAGCTCTTTTTGCTTAAACTGATGATATTTCACAGTATAAAAAATACTTTTACAGTGATTTTTTAAAATATGTATTAAAAACTCCAAAAAATCCGATTTAAAGTTATATAACTTTATTTTAGCAGAGATATTTAAAATTCCTCAGTTTAAATCAAAGATCTCTTAATGGGGAAGAAATAATAAAACAAAACATGTCGATATACTTTATAGTTCCCGATAAAAATGTTCCTAACTGTTTAAACCTTATATTCCTAACTGTTTAACCTTATTATGTTGAAAAACCTTATATTTCAGGAAACGCAAAAGAAAATTAAGGTAGGTAACAACTGATATGCAGAGTTTCTGAAAAATGCTTCTTAAATTAAAGCTATATATATGCATATTAAAAATAAAAGAAAAACAGAAAATCTATATTTTTGACCCAAACACTCATCCGACTCCCCTTAAATTAAGAGCCTTTAAATTAAATAAGAAAATAAAATAAAACATTTGAAGCACTTAAAAAGCACTTTGAAATTATAAACTTGTTCTAAAACTGTTTTCAAAATGGTAAAATACAGGGTGGTTATAATTAAAGTTACGATTTCAAAAATCGAAAATTTTAAAACTACTCGTCAGAATGAACTGATATTTCAGCAGAACAATCGTGAGGCAAACGAATTTTGTTTAGCGAACGAAAACAAATAGTTCAAAAACCTGACGATAGATGGCGCTGTAAGGGTAATGAACCGTTACAGCGCCGTCTATCATGTGAACATCGATATCCTATAGAAAAACAACCACAAAATGGCGCTGCAATTTTCCCACTAGCTTATAGACTAACTACAGGGTGTCCCAAAATGGACTACCTGTTTTTAAAAATTAATAAAAAAGAAATGGATAGAGATATTAACACAATTCTTGCAGAAAACGAATGAGTCATGTCTGGAATTTGATATGGAACACTTTATTATGTTAGTTATGTTTATTGCGTTATTATGTTATTACACTTTATTATTTTCAATTTAACCGACAGATGGCGCGGCAATACCGTGTGGAGGGTGTATGAAAGAACTAGGCATGCGTATATACCGAAAAGAAGGACACGTTGTCAGTTATGTTCAGTAGCTTTCAGTTCAGGGAAAGCAGCAATAGTTATTGCGTGGAATCGGACACATGGTAATGCAGCGCTATCTGTCGGCTAAATTGAACATAATAAAGTTTAATAACATATAATAACGTAATAAACATAACTAACATAATAAAGTGTTCCATATCAAATTCCAGACATGACTCATTCGTTTTCTGCAAGAATTGTGTTAATATATCTATCCATTTCTTTTTTATTAATTTTTAAAAACAGGTAGTCCATTTTGGGACACCCTGTAGTTAGTCTATAAGCTAGTGGGAAAATTGCAACCCCACTTTCTGGTTGTTTTTCTATAGGATATCGATGTTCACATGATAGATGGCGCTGTAAGGGTTCATTACCCTACAGGGCCATCTATCGGCAGGTTTTTGAACTATTTGTTTTCCTTCGCCAAACAAAATTCCATTGCCTCACGATTGTTCTGCTAAAATATCAGGTCATTCTGACGAGTAGTTTTGAAATTATCGATTTTTGAAATCGTAACTTTAATTATAACCACCCTGTATATTTAGAAACTTTTATTTTAGCATTATTTATCATCAGACATCCTTTTTTATCATTCTCAAAAGAGGGTTATATTTATGCAATACTAAAGTGATTTACTTTATTACTTGAGTTCAAATTTTTAAATCTATAATACATAACGCAAAAAATATGATTCTAAACAGAAACTACTTTCAACAACTAAAAAATAAATTGTTATGCGTTTGATCTTTTAAATGTAGATAAGACAAATTTATTTTCTTTCGTGATTTCAAATTTCGTTTTAAAAACCTTTAATTTCCAACAGAGTTTTATTCAACAAACTACTATTAAATAGTATAATTTTTAGTATATTGAAAAAGTTGTATTTTATTTTAAAGACGCATGCAAGTATGTTTTTAATATTTTCCAAAAGTCAATTGATCAAAACTACATATTTTATTACTTCAAGTAGTTAAAATTTATTACATATTAGCTTTTTTTATGTTACATACAAGTAAATAAAGAAACATTATTTATTTACAGGATGTCCAGAACAGGACTCCCTGTTTTCAAAAATTAATAAAAAAAGAAATGGATAAAGATATTAACACAATTCTTGCAGAAAACGAATGAGTCATGTCAGGAATTCGATATGGAACACTTTATTATGTTAGTTATGTTTATTACGTTATTATATGTTATTAAACTTTATTATGTTCAATTTAACCGACAGATAGCGCTGCAATACCATGTGTTGGATTCCACGCAATAACTACTGATGCTTTCCCTGAACTGAAAGCTACTGAAAATTTCTGACCACGTGTACTTCTTTTCGGTATATACGCATGCCTAGTTCTTTCATACAGCCAATACACGGTATTGCCGCGCCATCTGTCGGTTAAATTGAACATAATAAAGTGTAATAACATAATGACGTAATAAACATAACTAACATAATAAAGTGTTCCATATCAAATTAAAGACATGACTCATTCGTTTTATGCAAGAATTGTGTTAATATCTCTATCCATTTCTTTTTTATTAGTTATTGAAAACAGGGAGTCCTTTTCTGGACACCCTGTATAAATAGAATGTTACAATCTGCCGCGCCATCTGTCGGTTAAATTGAACATAATAAAGTGTAATAACATAATGACGTAATAAACATAACTAACGTAATAAAGTGTTCCATATCAAATTCCAGACATGACTTATTCGTTTTCTGCAAGAATTGTGTTAATATATCTATCCATTTCTTTTTTATTAATTTTTAAAAACAGGTAGTTCATTTTGGGACACCCTGGGACACCATATGTTTACTTTTATTCATCCAGATCACTAAATGTATAATTAATGTCTACACGATGACAAAATTTTGATTTTATCTTTTTCATACAAACTTTTTTTTTTCTCCTAACATAAAAAAGCTAAAATTCACGCGCATTCAACTTTTACCAAAAGTTTTTTACCGAACGTATTTCACCAGAATTAACTTACTTCGCACTGCCTTTGTTCGGACAAAATGAACTGCAGAGAAAATAACGAAACCTTTTATTACAGCCAGCGTGCAAGTGGGAATAAGATTATATATCCATATACCTTCTTCATTTATGGGTATAAGATGGGGGGAAAGATAGAAAAGAATATTTCGTTTAAGGGAATAGAGAATGTGAATAAGGTCATGAAAACTACTTTATTCCCTTTCCTAAAAGAACCGTCGACCCATTCACGTCCTTTTTGTCGCATAACGCACATCGGTTATGTATTTTTGAGTTCAAGAAAATGGCAAAAATTCCCGGCGAAATTGTCGTTTATTTTGAAACATATCCAGTGCCGGGCATATAAATGCGTGTACTTGCATGCGAAGGCGACATGAATTTATACGCGTTCTAGAGCCATATAGGTTTTAAAAGACATTCAACGTCTTAAACCTTGTCAACATGTAAATTAATTTTAAGTTCTAAGTTCTTTTGAAATTAGTTTACAAATACGATAGGAAGACTATAGGAAATAATTCGATATAATAACAGTTTAAAATTTAATGTGTAAACACAAAGTTTACAAAAATAATATGCACAGATATGACTTGAATAAAATACGTTGACTTTTTAAATAAATTCGTAAAGATTCCCCGTCTACATTTTGAATATAATTTTTTATAACATTTTTGTTTGTTTTCTTTAAATTGCTTTGTGATTTATTTATATATGTTCTAGAACTACATAGGTTTTCAACGTGTTAAACCTTATCAACATGTAAAATAATTTTCGATTTAGTTTTAAGTTCTTTTTAAACAATTGTTTAATTATATAAATTTCTTTGTGATACATTTATACGTGTTCTAGAGCTATATAGGTTTTTAAAGACTTTCAACGCGTTAAACCTTGTCAACATGTCAATTAATTTTCAATTTAAGTTAGTTTTAAGTTCCTTTGAAACAATTTTTTAATAATATAAATTGCTTGATGATATACTTATGCGTGTTCTAGAACTATATAGGTTTTTTAAAGACATTCAACGTGTTAAACTGTGTCATCATGCAAATTAATTTTTAAGTTCTAAGATATTTTGATACTATTTTTTAATAATATAATTTGCTTTGTGATATATTTATACGTGTTTTAGAACTACATGAGATTTAAAGGCTTTTCAATGCGTTAAACAAAGTCAACATGAAATTAATTTTTAATTTAAGTTAGTTTTAAGTTCTTTTAAAAAACAATATTTTAATAATATAATTTGCGTTGTGATACATTTCGAATGATAAGTGATTATTAACACTATACATCAGTAAATTATGAAACTTTTAAACACTCAAGTATAAATGCTTGAACGCAAATTTTAATATGGAATTTAATAGTATAAGACATATTTTGTATTACATTTTATTATGGTAATGTTATATTACCAGAAAAATGTATTTATGAGGGCTTTCTACTAATTATTTCCTTGCTAACATGATTAAATTTTAATCAGTTTCTTATCAGTTCAACTTAGTAAACAATCAAACTTACTTTCAAAAAAAATTAACTTGGTTCTACGTACTTCAGTATGTACTAGGTGTCACCTAGGGTTTTTTTTCAAGTTCAAAATAATTATTATTCTTTAGTAAAAGTTGACTTTTACTTTTAGTAAAAGTTATCAATGTTTGAGTTGAAGTAAACAAATTATTTTTAAATTATCATAATATATAGTAATTGAAAGTTTAAACTCGAAAAATTGAAGAGTCTCTTATTTAATTAACACTGCATTGCCTGCACTTTTCCATGTGTGCTGCTATGTGATATTAAGCAGGCCGCCAGGGGGGGTGGGAGGGAACCCTGCACTGAGAGGTTAAGTTTTTTTTATTGATGATTCTTATAGATTCGAAGGTGTAGATTACGAATCTGGAAGGTACTTTTTTGGTACCCTTGAGCATTTTTAGTTATTCCAGATGGCGTCTCCACCATCTTGAATTTTGTTTCTGTAATATTTTACGATCTGTTCGGCAAAAGGGAATAGTTTTTTTTTCTTTATAGATGCATTAAGTAATAAAGAATCAGTATTTCCAAGAAAATTTAAAAAAATCAAGATGGCGGAATTCGCCATATTGGATTTTTCACTATCTTACACTTTTTCACTAATATATTTGATCTATATTTAAGGCACAAAAATATTTATATTTTAGGAATATTTTTATATATTTTGTTACTATAGAGCAATAATTTGAAAAAAATAAAAAATTCAAGATGGCGTCATCCGCCATATTGGATTTTTTCACCTTTAATATAAGGCTATCCATTTAACCTAAATAAAAAATTATTTTTATTTAAGTTCTATCTTTACTTTGATTTCTATTTTAGTTTCAATGTGTAGATTATAAATTTGGAAGATACTTTTTAGCAAAAATTGAGTATTTTTTTAATTTCAAGATGGCGTCTTCCGCCATATTGGTTTTTACTCTCTGATTCATTTTTAGCGGTATTTTTGGCAGAAATCGATAATTCTTTCTTTTCTAGGTGTATTAGGTGATAAAGAATTACTTAAAAATTTAAAACAATCCAAATTCAAAATGGCGGCTTCCGCCATCTTGGATTATTCAACCTGATCCATTGGCCCGAAAATTAAAATTCTTTCTACTTTAGTTGTATTTTTTATAAAGAATTGCTTAAAATACATAAATGTGGAACACAATTGAAACATATATGAATTTATTATTAATTCCAAATGGCGTCTTCCGCCTTATTTTATTTTTTACCGTTAGTATTAGGCGATCGATTGGCCCGAAAATAAAAATTCGAAAAATAACGAAATATTGATTCTTTATTACTTAATGCATCTATAAAGAAAAAAACTATTCACTTTTGCCGAACAGATCGTCAAATATTAAAGAAACAAAATTCAAGATGGCGGAGACGCCATCTTGAATAACTAAAAATGCTCAAGGGTACCAAAAAAGTACCTTCCAGATTCGTAATCTACACCCTCGAATCTATAAGAATCATCAATAAAAAAAACTTAACCTCACAGTGCAGGGTTCGGCCAAAAATCGGGGTTTGGCGACCTGACTATATACAATGGCTATAATTTCAAATGTAAGTGCCTTAAGGCAATCCTCTAAGCAAATATTTAGATTTCGAAATTAATATATAGAAAACTACTTCCCTTGTTTCCTGCGATTCACACATGTATCATTTAACATATCAAATATAGTTAAACTATAACAGTTTGTTTATTGTAGTCTACAATCTATATATTTTCAGAAAGGTAGTTTCCCAGTTTATAATAGGACTTTCTTAAATGTTTAAGGCGGAAGGCAAAGTTTTTAGGTTGATTTGATTCGCGTTTTGAAACCTCTAAAAACTAAAAGGTATTAGTATTTCAATATTGACAATTCATTGGAAAAATTAATTGCAAAATTTGTTTTGCAAGCAGAAAACCTAAACTAAAAATTTAAAAAGCTAACTGTAAAATATATTTTAAATTATTTTCATATCTTCCCCATGGAGTATACAACGGTAGCTTTATACTAAATCACATTGCAAAAAAAGATTATAATTAAAACCATATGCTGTGTAATAAAGTATTTATTTTTAATTTAAACTGGTAAATAATAACTAATTGTCATTTTGCAACAAATATTTCTGTCAACATATTTAAGCAATATATGACAAAAAGCATTTAAATTTTACAATTTATATTCCACTAATATTTTTCAAAACTTACTACAATTGACAAAATTAGAGCCAATTACAATACGTTCATTAATTTATTAGATAAAAATTTAAATGAGTCTCGTAACAAATGCCAAGTCAGAACTGAATTAATTATAAAACTAGTCAAAAAAGCTAATCATTTTTAGTAAATATAATCTATAGAACTTCTCACGCATTCATCTAACATCAAATTTTCTTTTCTTTTTTTTTGGACATTGTTTAGTCATGTAGAGTCAGATGGTTTACTGCCTCTAACAACATATTTATATTTAAATATTGATTAAATTATCTAAATAAAAATTTTAAATTGCGGGACAAAAATCAGAATTTATAAAAGTAAATCCCAAACACACCTAATTTCTAGGTTAAAAAAATGTCCTTCTTAAAAATATTTAAAAAATCTTTATTTTAATAATTTTAATGTGTCTCGACACTAATAGTAAAGCAAAATTTAAAGCCTCATTATTCTTCATCATTCATTGTTGAATGCAACCTAAAAAGCATGTAATACAAAATTCCATCTTACAGTACTATCTACGTTTATTCTCAAGCGAAAGAAAATACAACCAAAATGCTTTGAACCAGAAAGAGTCTTTCAGTTACAACATTTTTTTTAAAAATTGTTTATTCATATAAAGATGAATGTTAAAACTAAATATTATCTTATATTATACACTAAGTATAAAATAACATAATTATGATTTTTAAATTGTGAGAAAAATTGATATTCTTAAAAAAAGCCCTATCACACATAATTCAACTTAGTGGTTCTGTTTTCTGATAGATATTACGTGTCCGCCTCATAAGCCCATGCTTGCAGGTTCGAGCTCCAGCTAAGACGTCAGATTTTCTGGATGGGAAAATCGTGGGCACGCATGTCGTATAATTATGTGGCATCTAAAAGATCCCTTGAGTATCCCTTTAGCTTAGGTTCTCTCGGCAAAATTCAATCTCGGCATGCTTTAACATTCACAGAGAGCTCAGATTCATTGTAATCAAAGCGTCAAAATTGTTAGCGCCTAGATAGTGCCACCAAAAATATATCTAACTTTTGGGGAATATGCCGAGTCTGCAAAGGCTTAGCCGCCAATAAAGCAGCCCCGTTGGGAAAAAAATTATTTCAATGTAAAAAAGAACCACTCCCATTATTAAAATAAAATATCCCCTTGCCTATTCTAATCATTTTAATGTTCTCAAAACAAAAAGGATGTCAAAAGTAACGCACCATTATTCCTCATCATTCTCGGGTGAATACGGCCTAAGGAGCATGTCACACAGAATCCCGTTTGACATCACTACACACGTTTAAAGATCTTAGTTTAAGAACGTGCTAAGTAACATTTTTGGAAAAATTGTGATTTTCGTGGCAATGAACCTATTATTCCATCCTTAAAAGATAAAAATTTTCCCTTTATTCATGAACTTGAAGTTAAGTATAGTTTTTACCGTTTGGAAGTACCGTTTTTACCGGATTTAAGTGCAACCGAGAAACTTTAAAGCTCATTTTCTCGTTTGACAGTTTTGTTACTTAGCACGTTCTCTTACTAAGCTCTTCGTTTGTTCTCAAGCGAAAGAAAAGACACCCAACAAGCGTTGACTCAAGTACAGTCATTAATGTAGCACAGAACGGTGAAAAGAAAAACGAAAATGAAACTAGCTTCCATCGTTACTATGGTTACCACGTTGGCACGTTTGGGGATCGCCGATAAATATTCGGTGAGGATTTCAGAATTAATTGTTATCGGACTGTTAAAGTGGACGTATTCTTTGCAATGCCAATATGCTTACTGAAAAGCGCTAGTATTAACTTATTTTGAATGGAAAAACTATTTTAAAGTGCATATTTGTGATTTTTACGTATTTTAATCTATGGGACTTTTTAATTAGTGCAAACATTCAATGACAACTTTAATTTCCTTATTCATAACCAATGTATTATCGATCAAGAGAATTAACTTAAAATCGTAAATTTGTATTTATTCAGATTCTAATTGGGTATGATCCATTAATAATAGAATTTAATAACAGTGTTTAAATAACAAAGGCTTTTTTCATCCCTACACAAATTTGCTCAAATACGACCACAAATAAAGCACGTTGTTAAAAATCCTTTTTTTTTTCAACACCATTCGATGCCCTAACCGGGGTGTTTTGATTGATTGTGTCACTTGAAATTTCGGTGATTTCGAAAACTATAAATACAATAATACATTTTAAAATATTAAAAGATATCTGCGTTATGGAGTCATTGACTCAACAACAGGCGAAAGTTATAGAAATTATTAAGGGCTCTAATGGGATGCATCATACCTTACATGTAAGTGCTGCATCTATTTCCCATTGGCTATTCGGATATGCATCTTAACACTTTACGACCCCTTCAGATGACGCTGATTTAAGTTTACTGCTAAATGCTAAGGTTTAACCAAAAAAGTTGAAAAGTAAAAAGCTTAAACAATATAAATGCTGACAACTCTCAAGCACAATATCATAGTTTGTACAAAAAATGAGTGATACCTTTCCACCGGTATTTTTGAAAAGCTTGATCATTCCCCTATATGCCTGCATATTGTGTGAGTCAGGTCGTAAGGGTTAATCGGAGGAAAGTTCTCCAGACGTCCTGCACCAATGGTGCTTTAGCACAGGTCATTTGTACCACAGATTTTACGAGGAGTCACTATACTTAGTATCGGCAGGTCTTGCATCCTACGTCAGAAATCAAAACCCAAACTATTCTGATCTCAAGTTTGATATTTTAACACTTTCGCTACGCAGGATTTTTGTTTCCTCGTAAAATGTGATAGGAATATCATTATCGAATCTTTAGTTGTACGGCCGCCTTGGCCGCTTTAATTGTGACTTATGGGGTTAAATTGTGACTTATGGGGTTTCTGTAAAAATTTATTCATAAAGCAAATAAGGTCTATAAAAGTTGTATCACTCTTATAGGGGTAGCGAAAATGTCATTTAGTTTACCGTTGAGTGGGGTTAATTAGGGCCAAGACTTTCAAGCAAGTAACTTTTAATAAAATGAATACTTTAAAAGTTCTATTGGCCTTGACCTATTAATAAAAAAATATTCAAAAGAAAGTCAGTGCTAAGAATTTATGCGTGGTCCAAAAGTTACCAGATTTGACGTTATTTTACAATGTACTAATATCATATAATTTCGCTTCGTGCACGAAAAAGTGTCGGATCGGGGGGGAAAAAAGGTAGTAAAATTACGGGTAGGGGACGGCAGCAGAGATTCCAGCCATGCACCGTTAAAAAACACTCATGCCCATAATTTTCTGCAGCCCGTAATTTTACGAGGCAAAATAATACAATATCAACTGTGAAATTACGGTCCTTGAATGTAAGATTATGGTCTGCCTAATTACTGTTCAAGCGTAATTAAACGACCATGGACCATAAATTGACAGGCATAATAACGGTATCAAGCGTATAACTACGGTCCTTGAATATAAGAATACGTTCTACCTGATTACGGTTCAACCGTAAATTGATGGTGTGAGATATTTTTAACCGTTTTCTGACGGTCGTGGTTAATTAATTAACAATGTGTTTGCAGCATAAAAAAATAGAAAGACAAAGTAGCAATTTCAACAAACATTTAATTTTATCCATTGAAATTACAAGTCAAACAATTTTCAATAATAGTATATTAACTTAAAAACATAGTAAATAAACACACAGGAAGAGTACAGGGGAAAAAACTCTTCAAAGCATAGGACACATAGGAGTCTTGCACCAGGCCTCTTTGGCGGCAATAGCAAATCATCGCCTAACCTGGTGTAAGGAAACCTGTTTCTTACTGTTCTTCTCTCCCAACAACCCTAATTCACGCTAGACACGAGTCCCATGTTGTACCAATAGAGAAACTGGTTTCCTTTCGCCAATGTCTGCCAAGCAGACCAGATTACGGGAAGATTCCTAATCAATCAAGGTATTCTTCCCCTCGACTCTTCACAAATTAAAGTATAAAATAACTAACTAAAAAAACAAACATCTAAGTCTTACACTCACAGGTATAGCATGGAAATAAATTTCTAGAATTCTAGAACGAAAAAACATCCACACACATTTATAAAATATTATTTTAATCAGTTAAATAAATATTTGAACCATAAATGTAATTAATAAAAAATCTGAAGAATTATATGAACTAAAATTCTTACTAAGTGTATTTAAAAAGTACACCCTGTAAATTATTTACATTTCATTATAATTTAGCAGCATTCACAAAGATAGAAACATGTTTTGATTTTCGATTATCAAAATTTGAATTTTTTTTGTTGAAAAAATTATAAACTTATGTGAATTCATCAAAAGGGCCTCTTATCTGAGGAAACTTAACACTTTTAAGTAAACCAACAAATTGTCAAATGGAATGACAAATGAGAATTTAAAATAAAAAAAACTAAACTCATTGGCACAACAGCCCATTACTGGGCCAAGGCCTGCCATACCCAATTCAGCTTTCGTGACCAAGGGCTCTGGGGTGCTAGGAATATGTCCCGGTCTCATGCAGGACTCCCAGTATTTAGTTCCCAAGCATGCTTGGTACTCATTAATATCAACCCACTTAAGAGATGAAAGGCTGATAGAATTAAAAATAGTAAATCTAAGATATGTAAAATGACACTATATAATAAGCTTTACAAAATAATTTTTGTAGGCAAAGCAGAAATAATAAATAAATTGAGTTAGTAACAAGCTTCTTCAAATTTACACTAGTGTGGAACTGGACTCCTCTTGCTCTTATTTGGTGCTTTAAAACATTTTTCAGGGATATTTCCATGGGAAACCCTACGAATGAAAAATAAATATAAATATCCATTAAGAATCACACAAGCAAAAACAAATCTCACACAGAATTATACAGATTGAAATTGCGTGTGAAACTTCACAAATTTAGGTATGCATTAATCTTATAGTGGTTAAGTAGAATGAAGAATTAAAAAAAAAATTTAATTATAAATATTTAAAAATTTACGACACCTCACAAATTTACGCTCACAAAATTTTCATGGAACAAGAATGTTTTTATAATTTTTTAATTATCATTTGAATATTAGTAATTTGATAAAACAAATTCTATTTTAAATGGTTGTACTACCTCAATCTTATTGAAACTGCAAACTATAAATTAAAATATCTATGTGAATTAGATTTAATTTATGATTTATTATTATATACATTATAAACAATAACTAAAAAAACCATTAAGCCTTTTTGTGATACAGCTTTTTATTATTATAAGACATTTAGTTGATCTCATATAATCTATGTTAAAAGTGTGAATGTGTTATAAATGATAAGATAATAAATTTATAAAAAAAAATTTCATTCAGATCAAATCTATAAAAAATTTTATAAGAGAAAAAGATTTTATGTATTTATCGAAAAAATAAATTTTTAACTTAAATTACCTTTGCATAAATGTGCTCCTCTCTGACAATGCAGTTTTCTTTGTTTTCATAAGGGTCACCTAAAAAAAAAATCAAAATAACATCTCTGCAAGAACTTAAATAATTCTACAGCGCTTGCGCTATGCTACATGGTTTTTAATACCGGGGCAACAAACATTCACAGCCAGTGTTTTAGCTGTGATCTCTTTTTTTAGTAATAGAAGTGGAGAAAAATAGGTGGGGGATGCCCACAATTTGGTTGCAAGTGCCTCCTAGCACTCCTCCCTCCCCTTGAAAAGTTTGAGATAAATGCACTTATTTCGCTCTTGTTCAAAATATTTTAGTAAATACCATTATTTATAATAAACTTTAAACTAAATATAGCAGGCTAGGTCTTTACTTTATTTTGAGCTCTTGCAGAATGAACTTTAATAGTTTTGCTGATAAATGAGAACTGAAATTATGTTGATGAAAAGCTTTTGTTTTTTGTTCAGTGAAAAGCATCTAAAAAAACAATATACAGAAGACACGTCACACTGTGTCTACCCACACTTCTAGCACTGCCTTTTTTTAAAAATGCGAAAAGAAATCGCATTTTGTGAAACACATTGTTTGACATCCACTCTTTGATTCATCCATCAAATTTGCATATCCTCAAACGGGAATCCCAAACTCAAGCAACTTTAATAAAAAAAATTACCAACACGTGATAATATACTTTAGCGATTCAAACTTAAATTTAGGTATATAAGAAAACACACACTTACTGAAGAAAGCAATATAAGGGCATATTTTCATTTCATCCTCCAGAACATGTCTAAAACTTGTTTCCTCCTTAAAAATTAAAATAACAGAAATATGAGTATTAAAAGAACAAACTATAAAATAGTACTTAAGATAATTTTTTGTTACAAAGCGATTAGGAGTGAGGAATAGTATAGCTACATGTTATTGAGAAACTACAAAAAAGCATTTTTTTTAAAAAAGCTAACTTACCAGATCTCTTCAAATCTAGAAATGTAATCGGACGTTCAAAAATCAAACCTACACATAAAATGAAACGGAGCAAAATGACTAAAAATCATTACAAAAAATAACTTACCAGCTGTCTTCAAATCTGGAAAAAAAAGGGCGTTCAAAGTCATACCTACTTGCCAAAACAGAAGTATAAGAAATAACGAAAAAGCATTAAAAAACAAATCCCATGTACATAAAGCCAACGTCACTTACCATGCAGGTATTACCAGCGCCATATACCCAAAATTTCGCCATAAAATACCCTATCATCAAAAATATTGTTTATCGCCCTCTACAAAAGCGCCAAATCCCTTGGCGACAGAAGTACCGTACGATTAAAATTAAACAAAAAAAATTCCAAACAAATTTTTAAAAAACCTAAAAAGGTTATAACTAACACAACTGTCTTGCATTAGTTCAAACAATCTATCACTATCTATTTTTTCATTAAAAACTATTATAAAATCTGAACTAACTTTAACTCTAAACTTATTTGATTTTTAATTTGATATTCAACTGCGCATTTAATTTAAGTAATTTATTATCGTCTGAATCTCCAGTTTTTACATTGAATTGTTAAATTTTTTGCATTAAATAAATAGCATTTAATTCAGTCGTTAATAAGCTAAATGTTTATCGTAAATGATTGCCTTGAGCCTTGTCCAACAACTTTTTAAAATCTACATTCTAACAAGTTAGAAATAAATACGGTCATCAATGTTCTTCTAGCGACCGTTGAATTTTAGAACTAATCAGAATATTCAAATAAAAATACGTTGAAGATATTAAAAACTTAGAACGATTTATTTACATTAAATTCTATTTGCAAGAATTCTTTTCTACCAAAACATCGGCTCTACAAAAAAAATTCTGACCAGTGACCAGCATAGACATATAATTTCTTATTTATATTTTTACAATAAATTTTAACAATCATTGAAATATTGCAAAATAATAATACATTTCAAATAAAGGAACACCAAAATTTTACTTACTGTAAATTAGCATTATTCCTGAAGTTCAGAAACACACCAGCAGAACGTCGGGTTGTTAGGTAACACAGCCAATAACGCCTCGTAATTTAGAACCCTGGTCAAGTGACGAGGTCAACACCTAAGCGGGCACCCAACGGAAATTCGAGCGACTTACGCTAACGCCGTCGGGACTTTGGACTCCACAGATTTAACGAGCACGTCTGTCCCTGTGTACTCGGGCCCATCCGTGATGAGGATTTTTTCTACTATTTCCACCAGCACGGATCCGATTTATAGGATAACTGGCAGTAGGTGGGATTCGAACCCCCGCACTCCTGAGAAGGTTGAATCTCTAGGCTGATGCCTTAACCACTCAGCCACGGACGGGCCGTCGGGTTGTTGTTTTGGTTGTTTTTACCGGGTAGAAAAACGTTACGGTTGCAGTCGGTTATTCTGAAAACCGAAAATGAAGGGTTTTTTTCCCCTGGTGGATGTAAATATACGGCATGGTGTAGTAATTTTGCTAATAGATGGGCTAACACTGTAAAAATACGGGGATCGCCCTTATTTTCTAACAGTATAAGAGATATGGCCGTTTATTTAATAGGTCAGACCGTATTCCATCGAATACGACCCTTGACCGTAAAAATTGAAGGGCAAATGACCGTAAATTTACAGGTTTTTCTTACAGTGTGGACGAGAATAATAATATAAAGAAATCGAAATCTAAGAAGTAATCTAATTAAGATTTTTGTAATTTAAAATCCACACAGAACTCATATTAATTGTAATCTGAGTACTTATTAGATATTCTCAAAAATTAGATTACCTTAAAATGAGAACAATAAAAACATAAATTTTATTTGTGAATAACCCAGCTATAACAATAAGTATTAAGTAGTTCTTAATATTCATTTTTATTTTACTTGAATTTAAAATCCGATTTATAGATAGCCTTCCCCTTCATGTAACAAATTCAATAATTCTAATTTAATAGTCAATAGTTTAATGTCAAAATAAGTTTAATACATTATACATTGTTGTTTTAAATACATACTCTAAAAACAATGCTCTTTAAATATTCTCCTTACAAAAATCTCTCCACCTATCAAAACAAGCATTATTTTTAGTAACTATAAACAGCAACAGCTATCAACGTTTATAATCATTACATGTCTTACAACTAGCCCAGCTGCAACAAGTCAAGATCCCTCTATTAAACAAAATATCTTTTTTAATATCTCTAAATACTTTTTTCCACAAGGAGCGTCTTTCTGGTAAATTGATATTTAAGAAAAGCACATTTTTATCCCCTGAATAAGAAAAGCACTTTAAATAACAAATACACCAGAATTGATGCAGGCAAAAAAAGAAGCATTTTTTGCATAGTTTTAGCACTCTGTAAAGAATTTGTCAAAAAAACTAAAATAAGATAAATCGCGCAACGCTTGAAAAATATAGTATAATACTTGTTATTTACAAAGGGTTTATATCGTTATAAGTATAAATAAATTGCTTTTAAGACTTATAAGCAACTTTGATTTAAAATTTTATTTTAAGATTCTGGCGAAATTTTGCAAAAGTAAATATGATGTTTAATATCTTAAATCATTTGACTGAACAATCTTTTAGTAAATGAGTGTTTACACATTTAAATTTTTCCGATCTTCTGAATGAACTATTTTACCTCCCATATTTGAAATTGCAGGTACTACAGCTATAAGAAAAAAAAGCCGAATTTTGTTTCCCGTAAACTGTATTTAAAGAAACCTGATCTTGGTGACAATTTAAATGTTTTGTTATAAAAAAAAATCGCAAAAAACAATAAATTTATATGAACTATGTCATCCACATAATCTTTGATTTCTATTTTCAACGGAATCTTTGGAATTATTTTCTTCATTTGCCTTGCATTTATTTTATTTAGTTCATTTCAAGCAGAGTTGAGAGCAGTTAGAGTTGAGTATTTTATTCTGACTTTTAAATTATATGTATTCTTAGAAGAAAAAACATTAATAAATATATTTTAAATATTATGCATTGACTATTTTTCATTGTACTAAACAAGATACAAAATTAATATTCGAAAAATAGTAAGCAAAATTCTGACTTCTCTTCCCAGTTCGATATTACCATCGATAAGTTAAATCCTCTTCCCATTATACAGATAAAAGTATCCAAAGCCCACTGAGTTATTGCGATTGAATGACTCAAAGCATGAACCCCGGATAAAACCTTTATTTCTCCTTAATGAGAAATCTGAATAAACCTGTCTGTGATGAGAAAATAAAAATTCTACCCCATAGACAACTTCCCCCTACAAATTAATCCACCCGGGGTAAACTATTTGTTTGTTTCATGACCACCAAATCAAAATGCTAATGCTGAATGCATTTTAATTTCCTTTTCAATCTAATTGCTTTTCTATTAGAGGTGTCATTAAGCATTTAATCTCCTCATCTGACGGGGTTATATCGGGGCTCCAGAGCTCCCGAGGAAGGATTCACCCTTTTCTGGAGGTTTAGGAGAAGAGTTAATGATTTGGAGAGGGTTGTAGGGAAAGTAGAACCAGCACATTCTTTAGAGCAGGCCTCTGCACTCAAGTAATGATGTGGTTGAAGTAGTCTAATCTAACCAATCACAAAAGCAAAAAGCAATGCCAAGTAATAATTTGCCAACTTTATTAGGTAAGTGAAGGTCTGAGTGTGATCACTGTGACGTCACACTATCCATCCTTAGCGGGCTGTCGGCTGTTCCGAAAGAGAGAAAACGAAACCTGAAAAGCATAGTCAGCCGTGTGCGAATAGGTGTCGTGATCAATCTTACTTGTAGCATCCTTTTAGGTTTTGACGTTTTAACACATTAGTGTTTTACTGTAAATTCATTCGGAAATATTAACATAGATTATTACTCGGACAGTATTTTGTTAATTTTCTTATTAATTTTATACACTGAAGAATTTTGGGCTCTGTTCTCACAGGACATTAATTCATCAATCGAGGCTCGAGAAAGAATTTATTTTCATTCATAATTTCTGTTGCCACTCAAGACTTGATACAAGCCTCATTGCTTTAAAATTTTGGCATTTTTTTCGGGTAGGAAAATAGTCATGAGAACAAAGCTAACTTGAAGAAAACATATATTCTGCTTACTTAATTGTTACATGTATGAAACAAATTACCTATTATATTAACACTCGCCTTAATATTTACAAAAAAAAATTAATAATTTAATTACCAAAAGATTATTTTCCCTGCAAATTTGTTTTATTTAAAAAATTTATGGCATAAATTTCGAAACAGCTTCTCGACACATAGTGTAATTTAAAGAATAATACATTCAATAGCTGGGTTCTCGAGGTAAATCATAATGTTAACTAGCAATTAATATTTTATGAGTACACGCAGAATCAATTATAGAACATGAATCATCAACACCCTGTTTATAGCTATAATATGAAAAGTATATTTTTTATAATGTTAACTCAAAAATTAGAAGAAAAAACAAATTCGAATTACCAAACAAACGGAAATTTAAAACGCAATAAAACAAATAACAACAGTTGAAGAATTTCAAAACTGCCAAATGTTCAAAATAACAAAAAATAATAAGATAATGAAGTTATTCAACAATAATATAAGCCATTAGTTAAAGAATAATAACATTCAATTCAAATTTAACTTTATCTTAAACAAAACATCACGAAGGAAATGTTTTAAGAGATGTTTAGTAGTTGGTTAGTCAAAGAGGTTTAATGGCAGTAAGAGTTGAAATCGCAAACTCGGTGAAACTTTGTTATAAACTCGGTTATTACTTTGCCATGTAAAAATCACCAGGTATGGGAATCTCCATAATAGCAGAATAAAATGAATTTGAAAGAAAAAAAGCATCTGGTTATTTAATAATAAGTTTATAAATAGTGTTACCCACCTTCGGAATATTTTGATGTTTAAAACTTAAAGAATTCATAATTAAATAACCATATGATATTTTCCCTTAAAATTTGTTTCATTTTGTTGTTATAACGTTTCTCATAGCTAGTGAAAAAAAAATGTTTACATGGCAAAGCAATACTTTCGCAGTGGTTTTGATTTTAAAACTAATGCATTAGATATCTATGGGGGATTTACCATCCATCTTAATAGAAATGAAACTAAGCCTTCTAATTTTTATAATAAACGAGATATTTTTGGAAATTATCAAATTAAATATTTAGTTTGTTAGCTAGGAACAGACTTCTAAATTCAAATAGATTTTTTTATTTAGAATTTTGTTTAAATTAGTCATTGGAGAACGACTAGCATACATAAGTTTACAAAAATTTTATATAAAAAATTTTGCTTTAAAAAGCGAGTAATATATTTTAAGAACCTACAAAAACGTATACTTAACCGTTACTCGTTATCTTAAAAACATTTCTTGTAATTAAAAACAGCATTAAAAACTATTTTACCATAAATATTTTTCAAGTTTTTAAACCTGATGTATAATGTAGATAAACTTGTGCATACTAATATAATTATTTAATGGCTTGAAAAAGATAATTTAGACATTTTTTTTGTTGCAAGGGTAACATACATAAAACATTTCGAGAGAACTACAGTTTTTTAAACAAAGTTAAGTTCCAAACTCGTATACAAAACAATTATCTTACTAAAATTAAACATAATAAATTTCATTTCACAAAAAATAGTACTTGATTAAATAAAAATAATTATGTGATATGCATTATTACAGCATAAAAAAGTAAATTTTAACTTTTATGTTAGCCATGATAAATAAAAAAGTGTCTGCCATTATTGTTTTCCATGTGTACATGTTATATATTTCAAGCAAAAAAAAAGGTCTTTGATACTTGGATGCTTAGAAAGAAAGTTGTTAAAAGAAGAATGGACAAACCAACGAATGGACAGAAAGACGTAGGTACAGACATATAGACCAAAAGTATAATTACTAGTTCTGTGGTATGAGAACCTTGAAACATTTTTTTTAAATCACTTAGTTAGAACAGAACTTGAAAAAGCGACGTAAAAAATTGACGTAATGAAAAAATAGGGAAAAACATTTGAATGGATAAAAAAAGTATAACAAATATGAGTCTCAGAAGTTATAACTTTCAAACAAAAGAACATTTTAAAATTTGATGGTTAGAACGGAATTTGAAAGAAAGATACAAGACAGGTGACGGATATCTCCACCATGCCAATAAACAATTTTTCATTTTCCAAATTCTTTCTAAGTGAAAAAGTATGTTTGAAAGTATAAGTAAGAAATCAATTATTAAGGAGACACTGTAGTATCCCCAAAAAGGTTTTTGGTTGTAGGCTTGGTCTGATCCTTAAATAGCTAAATGAATAAGATAAAATACTTATATTTTTATTCAGAATATATTATTATTTTGCAACGCATGACTTTTAACAAAAGACGACTTTTACAAGTAGTTTTAACAAAAGTACGCTCAATACACAAATCTTCTCTTCTTTATCGAAGCATTGTATAATCTCTCATTTGTGAAAATCTTAGTTACTTTTCTCTTAAAGCGGCACCACAAATGTGCTTTCATTAGACATCCCCCACTTTTCAAAGCATTTAAAATTAAACATTCTCCATTAACATATTTGATATCATTCCTAAACATTCAGCTCAACATTCCATTTAAGCCTCATATATCACTGCATTTTGATTAAACGCCATTCTATGCCGCGTGCTTAAGATAGCACTGCAGTTAGGCAAGGCGTACCATAAAGATTAAGTTGGAAATTCCTTACGAATTCAAGAATAGTCATAAGTATAGTCATCCAGCAGAAAATCTTGATTTTCTTTCTTGGGCTTTATTATTCTACTTCAAGATAGTCACATACCTTTCGCGAGTGTGGTTTGCTGAAAATTCGAGGCTAGCCACTGCTCAGATAAATAATGAACCACAGAATAATTAATTAGTTTTGGAAAGTAATTAATAAAATTGAGAACCGACTGAGATTAAGGTGTTGATAGAATAAATTAACACGGGGGATTTGGGAATTTATATTATACGACCTACATCTTACTTATACAAAAAAGCTAGAAGATTTACGAATTGGATTTTTTTTATGCATGATGACTATTTAGAATTTTAAAAAATATTCATCTTAATCAATTGTTGCTTTATGTGTTTTCTTTATTGAACTTTTATATTTTTTTACTAAATAAACGATTAAGTGATTTGGTAAGGGATAAAGGCTTACTAAAAATAAAGCTTTATTAGGACTGGTTTTTTTCATCAATTTGAACTTATGAATGAGTTTTAATTCTTTACGAATTTGAGCATTGTTTTTATCATTCATTTACAATTAGATTCTTAAACGTATATTACAACTATATTCTTAAGTCGATAGAAGCCGTTAAGAGGGACATAAAAGTAACGCAATCATTCCTGAATAATTTGACAGAAAAACTTCTTTCCAATCTAACACCACCTCTTTCTAATATGTAATTATATTTATTTGTTGATTATTTTTGGGGGAGGATTGGGAAACGTGCCGGAAAATATAGATATCAGCTTAAATATGACGTCTAATACGCGTATCATTCGTGCGCAATTGATGAGTTTTTTTAAATGGAGTTTTTTAAATTACGCAGCGTTCATTAAATGTGTTACTTCTTTTTTATAAAATGGTTTGGCATAGTGTGATTGGGATTGGTACTGCGCATGTGCAAAATCGAAGAGCCAATTTTTTAAAACCTTTTAAAGGAGTAGTGAAGAAGTAAAGTAGAAAATATTAACGAAATAATAAATGTTATAAGGTTAAAAATTTATATCTTCTAAACTACAACTTAAATTAAAAATATGTCTATAACATTTATGATTGCATTTTGATCAGATGCAATTTGATACATAGATTGTACAACAAATTATCATTTGTGCAACCATGAAGTGAATAATATATATTTAAAACAAGACTTGAATAATAGGTTTTCATAGAATAAAAGAATTGAGATTAATTTAAAATAAATTCTAAATTTAATAACTGTTTCACCAATGCGTCGTAAAACTTTAAAAAAATTTTATGAATATCTTTTATTTTATGATTAATTCAACCGTAAGATATTTTCAATCAATTTATAATTTTTAAAAGTTTTGATATACAAATTTAAAAGTTAAATATCTTGAACTATTTTAAGTATTAATTAAGCAAGAATAAGTGACTTTTCAACATTTATCTAATTGTAAAACTCATAAACTGTGAAAAAAATTTTAGATCATTGAAAATAGTTCTATAAAAACCACAAAAAAAAATCGTATATTTAAAAAAATAAATGATAGAAAAATGGATAATCGAAGCAATTGAAAGGAAAAGCGAATGGTTTTCGAACATTGAACGAAAAGTAAGGATAATAAATACAAATAAAGACATTAAAACAGCAATCACAGAAAAAAAATCTGAATTAAGCCATTTAATTTTTGTTCATTATAACTATAAAGAACTAAAAAGATAAAAATAGGAGGATTCTAGAAAATAATTAAAGTGCGAAAAAACATTTAACACGATTATATTCAAGGGAATACAAACATTGATTTACATTCTATTCCCAGAGGATTAAAGAGGAAAGCGATAACTGTAAGATTACAAAATCACATGATTTTTTTATGAAATAAACTTTTTCCCAACTGTTTAAGATTTCACAAATAAAAGCAGATTCCATGTTATAAGGATTTCATGTTCAAGGATAAAACTAATGCAAGAAAAATTTTATTAAATTATTTTGAATTTACGTAAAATATTCAATTTCTTTTTTTAATTTATCCTTAAATGTAATTTTGAAGTAAAGTAGTCCAAACTATTCACATCCCTTTAAGACCGAGCTATCACGAATGTGTGCGTATAAAAGAGAATGTTCAAGCTTTTCAAAAATATCAATACCGAAGCAGCTGATTTGAACCATTCGTTATTTGTATAAAAATGACATTGTTTTAAGGAGAGCATTGATGCTGTTTAAGGCATTTTTTCGATTAAATTCTAAAATTTAGTCTCATAAACTTAAATCAGCGCCATCAGATGGCCGGTCGTAAAGGGATAAATAGAAAATACGTCAAATTAAATTTTAAAGTTTTTTTGTAGTTGAAAACTATGTGTTGTACTTTTCGAGCATTGTAATTAGTTTATTCCTTGTGACATACAATTAAAGAAATGAACTTGAACTCACGTCTAAGAATTTAAATATTTGAATTATATAATATGTGTAAATATTTTGAAATACAACATATTAAGTGCTTAAATTTTGCGACCGATTACAAGAAGTTATAAAAATATTTTGCGCAATTTGTACTTTAAAAATTGCTTAAAGAAATTTGCTTATAACACATTGCATCATTTACTTAGATTCCATAAATTGCGAATTATATTTCGTCGGTTTATAGTATAGTATGCAAAATGGTGTGCCAAAATTGTATTTTTTCACATTTAAATAACAAAAAAGTGCTAATATTTGTTATTATTTAGAGCATAAAAACTAATTAAAATTATGTCACATTTTGAAGGATAAGTTATATAACTAACACTTTAATTTGAACAGAAAACTACAAAAATTGAAATCAACATTTTTCATCAAATATTCGATGTTCCTTTCCGATGGTTAAAGAAAATTATGTAAATTGCTGTTAATGCTGACAGTCGAAACAATGAGTTTGGTCGACATACGTCATTTTAAGAGTAAAAGGGTAATTTCAAGTTACGTAAGAAGATAGAAAAATCAATCGATAACACTTACTTAGCATGTTAAGTGCAGTATCTACAACAATGACTTTTCTGAAATAATCGTTTGGTATACTTATTTTTACAAGTTGTAGTTATTTAGTGCTTACAGCAATGGTCAAAGTCTTTGTTGCACAAAATTTGCCTTCAATTTGTCTGTTTTTATCTTGTAAAGAAATTGAAAAAATGAGCTTATATAATCCTCAATTTTCACTAAAAATGTATTGCGAAATACGAACACTTTTAACATAAACGGTTGCCGTCTAATTTTAGATTTTACTTTTGGTACAAGTACAGATATTTTTGAAGATGTGTATTTTAAATTAATGTTTTAATTATCCAAATACCAGAAATGTCGCTTAAAATTATCATTTGAAACTTATTTGTTATTTGTTATATGTTATGTGTTGTATTAGTTCCTCTTCTTTTCTTGAAAGCTCTACTAAAATAGAGCTAACTATAATTTAAGGGGGTGTTAATTAAACCAACTTTAGGAACATTTTTCTCAGGAACTATGAAATGGAACATACTTTCTATGGAACATATGAGATATCATTATGGTTTTTTTAGTTTGTTTCTTACGTTTCTTTTATTTAATAGCTCTTTGACTTTGATAGCTCTTTGATTTAAAATGAGGATATTTCACAGTATAAAAAATACTTTTACAGTGATTTTTTTTAACCCAAAAAAATCCGATTTAAAGTTATATAACTTTTTTTAGCAGAGATATTTAAAATTCTTCAGTTTAAATCAAAGATCTATTAATGGGGAAGAAATAATAAAACTAACACCACCACTTCCTAATATGTAATTATATTTATTTGTTGATTAATTTTTGAGGGATGATTGGGAAACATGTCGGAAAATATAGATATCACACACACACACAGCTTAAATATGACGTCTAATGCGCGAATCATTCGTACGCAATTGATGAGTTTTTTTAAATGGAGTTCTATAAACTACGCAGCGTTCATTAAATGTGTTAGTTCTTTTTTATAAAATGGTTTGGCATAGTGTGATTGTGATTGGTACTGCGCATGTGCGAAATCGAAGAGCCAATTTTTAAAACCTTTTAAAGGAGTAGAGAAGAAGCAAAATAGAAAATATTAACGAAATAATAAATGTTATAAGGTTAAACATTTATATCTTCTAAACTACAAGTCAAGTTAATAATCTGTCTATAACATTTTGATCAGATGCAATTTTATACATAGCTTGTACAACAAAATATCATTTGTGCAACCCTGATATGAATATTATTTATTTAAAACAATAGTTAAATAATAGGTTTTCATAGAATAAAAGAATTGAGATTCATTTTTTAAAAATTCTAAATTTAATTGTTTCACCAATGCGTGGTAAAACTTTTAAACATTTTTATGAATACACTTTTATTTTATGATTAATTCAACTTTGAGATATTTTAGATCAATTTATAATTTTTAAAAGTTTTGATATACAAATTTAAGAGAGTTATATATCTTGAACTATTTAAAGTGTTAATTAAGCAAAAATAAGTGACTTTTCAACATTTATCTAATTGTAAAACTAAAAAAACTGTGAAAAAGGTTTTAGATAATTGAAAATAGTTCTATAAAAACCATAAAAGACAAATCTTATATTTAAATATTAAATGATAGATAAATGGATAATCGAAGCAATTGAAAGGAAAAGCGAATGATTTTCGAACATTAAACGAAAACTAAGGATAATAAATACGAATAAGACATTAAAACAGCAATCACAGAAAAAAAAAGGTGATACAGCCATTTAATTTTTTTCATCATAACTATAAAGAACTAAAAAGATAAAAGTAGGAGGATTCTAGAAAATAATTAAAGTGCGAAAAAACATTTGACACGATAATATTCAAGGGGATACAAACATTGATTTACATTCTATTCCCAGAGGATTAAAGAAGAAAGCGATATCTGTAAGATTACAAAATCACATGATTTTTTTTATGAAATAAACGTCTTTCCAACTGATTAAGATTTTACAAATAAAAGCAGATTTCATGTTATATTTTAATTTCCGTTAAGGATAAAACTAATGCAACAAAAAATTTATTAAATTATTTTGAATTAACGTAAAATATTGAATATCTTTTTTTAATTTATCCTTAAATGTTATTTTGAAGTAAAGTAGTCCAAACTATACATATCCCTTTAAGACCGAACTAAAACAAACGTGAGGGTATAAAAGAGAATGTTCAAGCTTTTCAAAAATATCAATACCGAAGCAGCTGACTTGAACCATTCGTTATTTGTATAAAAAATAACATTGTTTTTAAGGAGTTGCTGGCATTGATGCTGTTTAAGGCATTTTTTCGATAAAACTCTAAAATTTAGTCTCATAAACTTAAATCAGCGCCATCAGATGGCCGGTCGTAAAGGGATAAATAGAAAATACTTCAAATTAAATTCTTAAGTTTTTTTGTGGTTGAAAACTATGTGTTGTACTTTTCGAGCATTGTAATTAGTTGACTCCTTGTGACATTCAATTAAAGAAATGAACTTGAACTCACGTCTAAGAATTTAAATATTTGAATTATATAATATGTGTAAATATTTTGAAATAGAACTAAGTGCTTAAATTTTGAGACCGATTGCAAGTGGTTATAAAAATATTTTGCGCAATTTGTACTTTAAAAATTTAAGAAATTTGCTTATAACACATTGCATCATTTACTTAGATTCCATAAATTTCGAATTAGATTCCGTCATTTTATAGTATGTTATGCAAAATGGTGTGCCAAAATTGTATTTTTTGACATTTAAATAACAAAAGAGTGCTAATTATTTGTTATTATTTAGAGCATAAAAATTAATT
Organism: Oedothorax gibbosus; assembly: GCA_019343175.1. Classification (NCBI taxonomy): domain Eukaryota; kingdom Metazoa; phylum Arthropoda; class Arachnida; order Araneae; family Linyphiidae; genus Oedothorax; species Oedothorax gibbosus. The sequence goes on along the minus strand of CM033282.1, from coordinate 1,280,445 downwards.
AAAATTATGTCACATTTTGAAGGATAAGTTATATAACTAACACTTTAATTTGAACAGAAAATTACAAAAATTGAAAACAACATTTGTCATCAAATATTCCATGATCCTTTCCGATGGTTAAAGAAAATTATGTAAATTGCTGTTAATGCTGACAGTCGAAACGACGAATTTGGTCGACATACGTCATTTTTAGAGTAAAAGGGTAATTTCAAGTTACGTAAGAAGATAGAAAAATCAAACGATAATACTGACATTAGCTTGTGAACTGCAGTATCTACAACAATGACTTTTCTGAAATAATCGTTTGGTTTAACCCTTTAAGACCGGCTATCAGATGGCGCTAATTTAAGTTTATTAGACTAAATTTTAGAGTTTTATCGAAAAAATGCCTTAAACAGCATCAATGCCAGCAACTCTTTAAAAACAGTCATTTTTTATACAAATAATGAATGGTACAACTCAGCTGATGTGGTATCGATATTTTTGAAAAGCTTGAACATTCTCTTTTATACCCGCACGATCGTGATAGCTCGGTCTTAAAGAGATACTTTTATAAGTTGTAGAGTTATTTAGTGCTTACAGCAATGGTCAAAGTAATTGTTGCACAAAATTTATCTTTAATTTGCCTATTTTTGTCTTGTAAAGAAATTGAAAAAAATTAGTGAAAATCGTCAATGTTCACTAAAAATGTATTGCGAAATACGAACACTTTTAACATAAACTGTTTCCGTCTAAATTTAGATCTTACTTTTGGTACAAATACAGATATTTTTGAAGATGTGTAATTTGAATTAATGTTTTAATTATACAAATACCAGAAATGTCGCTTAAAATTATCATTTGAAACTTATTTGTTATGTTTAACGGTTGCATATGGCATTACTCTAGTTTTTTTCTTGAAAGCTCTACCAAAATAGAGTCAAATATAATTTAAGGGGATTCGGATGGTTTTATTTAGCCCATGTTAATTTAACCTACTTTATTAACATTTTTCTCAGGAACTAAATGAGATATCATTATGAATTTATTTGTAGTTTGTTCCTTACGCATAGCTCTTTGATTTAAACTGAGGATATTTCACAGTATAAAAAATACTTTTAGAGTGATTTTTTAAAAATATGTATTAATAAAAACCAAAGAATCCGATTTAAAGTTATATAACTATTTTTTGAGCAGAGATATTTAAAATTCCTCAGGTTTAAATCGAAGAGCTATTAATGGGGAAGAAATAATAAAACAAAACATGTTTATATATTTTATAGTTCCTGAGAAAAATGTTCCTGTACTGTTTAAAAACCTTATATTTCAAGAAACGCAAAAGAAAATTAGGGTATAGGTAAGAACTAATATACAGAGCTTCTGAAAAATGCTTATAAAAAGAAAACTACTAAACAGAAATAATCAAAAATCTTGGTCTTAAATTAAAGCTATATATATGTAGATTAAAAATAAAAGAAAAACAGAAAATCGACATTTTCGACCCAAACACCCATCCGACTCCCCTTAAGTGATCAGACCCTGTCGTGATGGGCGATCCTTTAGTTAGTGCATTGCGTTGTGTAAATATAAAAATAGGTTTCACGACTATAATCTTTCCAGATTCTATAATTTTCCCCACTAAAATCATCTACAAGACTACTAAGAAATAAAAAAAACTAAAATAAAAAAAAACCTTAGTTAAAGAATGCATTTATTGATTTGTCTAATTATGAGCATAGTTAAAATATGACAACTGTATCGTGGTGAATGCAATGGATTGTAAGACATTAATAAATTTCAAAAAAAATACGCGGAATATCCAATCGAAATATATGTGGTAATGTTATCTTTTGACTTAATATTTGAGAAACTATTTAAAAAAGTAACTTACAGTTGTGTTGTGCAGCTAAGGGGGATCTCATAGCTGGGAGGTTGAAGCTGGCGCTTGCTGGCATCAGACATCAGGGGTGCGGCTGGCAGATGTACCTGGAGTTGGCTCACAACAGGGATGGGTCAGGCCGTTAGATGCACACTGGAGTTGCCTGACATCAGGGATGGTTCAGGCCGGGAGATGCACACTGGAGTTGCCTGACATCAGGGATGGGTCAGGCAGGGAGATGTGCGCTGGAGTTGCCTGACATCAGAGATCGGTGAGGCTGGGACAGGTGCGCTGGGGTTGCCAGACACAACAGAGATGGATGAGGCTGGGAGGTGTGCGCTGGAGTTGCCAGACATCAGAAATTTAGGAGGCTGGGAGATGTGGTGACTTAAAAGAATCTCGGATAGTTGTAGAGTATTGTCTTTTTGATACTTGTAATCAGGTTGGCATCTTTTCATGTAATGTTCACTTCTAAAAATATCTCTCATCCTTTCGTTCATGGTGGGCGTTACTTGCTGGCCTATTGGTTAGACAATAATGTTACTTATCTCATGGGACGTTCCGTAATCCTGTGATAGGCCCAAAGTTCCTTCCATGGGGTTTAACCGTGTCCAATCAGGAATGTGAGAAAATGTCCTTTTCAGATTTGTTTTCCAAAAAGTCATAAATTTCCTTCCATCAACTTTAATGGAAACCACACACTATTCTTGCCGCTAAAAGCTCTTGAACTGTCTCCTTAGTCCAAAATAAATGAATTTATGACCCCCCCTATCCGAACCGATACAACTGTGAGCACTTAAACATACCCTAAAAAATCTATTTATGGTCGTGAGAAACGTCCTAAAAAATTGAAGTAATGTGTAATTGATAAATTCAATTAAGGCATTACGATAGACCCTGATGAGATTGTGCAATGTAAATCTGCCTCAGGAAAAAGATTTTTTTCCTCTGTTGAGTATTTTTTAAAAAAAAATGAAAATATAACACTCTACGATACAGAGGACCAAACGTAAAGTACTCTATGTGTGAGAATATGAAAATTGGGTACATAAACTTGAATTTTAACAAAACGCGCAAAATACGAACGCGCAATATACGCAAAATACGAACACATTTAACCCTTTAAACAGCAAGGATAATCACAAAACCAAAAAGTTAAAATAAACTCGTATACGATTGATTAGTTGTAGTAATTGTAGGTCTAGGCATTCCCTTCTAATGAAGACGTTTAACATTTTAGACCACGAACCAACACAGTCATACAAAACACTCGAATAACAACAATAATATAAAAGTTTAAGTCTCTATCCCTCTAACCAAGCTCGTTATTGCAGGAAAAATCCCTTCCACTCTAGCCCATGAGTCCTTTCACTAAGGAGTCATTTAAAAGTGTCGATGATTCTGCTGTTATCTCTGTCGCGAATCACGTCATATTCGCAAGTAAGCATCGATTATGCAATCAAATGATAAAGAACCTCAAAGCGAGGGGGACACAGAATCATATAGCAGAAGGAAGTCGAAACAAAAAAAATCAAAAAAAATTTTCCTGTGTCATACTTTTTGTCAGACTCAAATTACTTAAAAACTTTATTAACAATCTATCCCAGGTAAATTTAACTTGAGTTTTAACTATTTTTAAGTTTCTATCTTCTAAACCAGGCTCGTCATTGGAGGTAAAACCCCTCCACCTAGTCAATGAGTAAATTTTTGAGTCACTTTAACTGGTCGAGGACTCCATTGGTATCTGTAGTGAATCGCAACATATTCGTAGTTAAACATCGATTGTGAAATCATATTAGAAAGAACCTAAAAGAACGTGGTCAATAAGATACAGAATCATAGAATAACCCAATTAAACAAAAAGAAAATCAAAATTGCTTTTCTATCCTTCTTGTCTGACTCTCGTTACTTAAAAAAACCTATTAACTATAAATTTAATATTCTTATCATTTGGTGATAATTTGGCCTATTCGGCAATGTAATTGGTGTAAAAAAATAAAGCCACAAAACCCTAATATGCAGCTCTAGTGCAATGTTAATGTGCTATGTTATTTTAACTCAGATTTTTTCCATTCACTTATATGTCTCTATCTTCTTAACCAATCTCGTTATTGGAGTTAAAACCCATCCCATTCTAACTCTAGTCAATGAGTACCATTCAGAGTCACTTGTGTTGATGACTCGGCTGGTATCTGTCGCGAATCGCGTCATATTCTCAAGTAAACATCGATTGTGCAATCGGGTTACAACTGGAATCCCAGCAGAAAGAATAGATAACAGAAGAAAAACAAACCGTTTTTTTTATCCTTTTTATCTGAATCCCATTACTTAAAAACATTATTAACAATCAATTCAATGTTAACTTGGTTTTTTTATTCATTCACTTTTCTCTATCTTCCTATAACCAAGCTCGTTATTGGAGGTAAAACCCTTCCCGCTCTAGTCAATGTGTCCCCTCCGGAGTCATTTAAACGTGTCGATGACTCAGCTGGTATCTATCACGAATAGCGTCATATTCCCAAGTAAACACCGATTGTGCAATCGGGTTACAACCAGAATCCAAGCAGAACCAATAGAAAACAGAAGAAAACCAAACCTTTTTTTCATCCTTTTTATCTGAATCCCATTACTTAAATACCCTTATTAACAATCAATTCGATGTTAACTTGGTTTTTATCCATTCACTTTTCACTTATAAGTCTCTATCATCCTCACCAAGCTCGTTATTGGAGGTAAAACTCCTCCCACTCTAGTCAATGAGTCCCCTCCGGAGTCACCCCGATGACTCCGCTGGTATCTGTCGCGAATCGCGTCATATCCGCAAGTAAGCATCGATTGTGCAATCAGGTCACAAACGACCTCAAGAGCATGATTAATAGGACACAGAATCATAGCAGAATGAATCGGGGGGCGGGGAAGTACTTGGGATTGCTGTTGGCGCAAAAGACCCTATTGATTAATAGGATCCCCCTCTCTAATAGGGCATCATTTAGAAACTATGTGGTTTTTATAGGTTTGTGTGGGTGTTTATGGTGGTTTGTAGTTAAAAGAAAGTTTTAAGGATGAAAGGAACATTCAGACTAGCCTGCGAGGGTTATGAACTGAACTCTGATAATCTTATATAGTTTTAGAGTTTGGAAAATATGGTGAAAATATTCCACACGTCCCAATTTTTTATAAATTTAGCTGAAAATAAAAAAAAATGTCTGCCTATTTTTAGAATTTTTTTCTCGATAGATATTTTGTTATTTTCTAGCAGTAATACACGCAAGAGACCAATATACAAAGGTCCCAAAATTGTTCATTTCAAAATCTTCAAAATATTAAAGCACTCTGGTTTTTTGACATATTTCACACCACCTAAAAAAAAGGATACTACTGGCTAATTAAAAGAGCTAATACTGTTTTCATTCATGATTATAATAATCCATAATAGTATGAACTATGTATTTGGCTTAAGAAAGCAATAGTATATAATTTTGGGGTTGAAATGGAATAAGTTACTCGTTCACGGTACTTAATATAACACTTGTAGAGTTTAATTCCCAGTTTTTTTGTTTTTTTAAGCAGCAAATAGTTTTGAACAACACAATTGTGGTGGTTTTTAATAGAGGATTAGTCTGTATTCAGCAGAATAACTACTTAGACTCATTTTTTGTGGATTATTCTAAAAGACGACTAATAAATATCAATTATAGAAGAATGGATGACTCATGAATCTGCCTACAATATTATATGTCTAAGATATAGATTACAACTGATACCTAATGCCCAAAGAATTCAAATATCTAGATTAAGACCGGCAAAATTTGGAACGAAAAGAAAATATCAAACTAAATCGTCGAAGAAAATTGGTGTTGAGAATGTTAAATTTAAAAAAAAAATAATTAAAAATCGAAAAAATCCCCCTAATTTTTTCCAAGTTCCGAATTGTTAAAGCTTTTTTTTTTCCTTTTTAGATGAATGCCAACCCAAACATCTTTCAAGATAGTTTCAACATTTTCTATATATTAAATTCAGTTAAGAAGCGCTTGGGATTAAGTATAATTTTTTTATTATAGTAATTTTCTCGATTTTTAATAATTTCTAATTTGAGATTTTAGACGTAAATAAAAAAAAAAATACTTCGCATTTTTTAAAATCAACGTTCAAAACTACTTACAAAAAGCTAAATTCGCTAAACTAAAGCTAAATTCAAAACGCTAATTTATAATATTTTAATTGAATATATTATTTGAAATCACTTTGTGGTGTTTATAACCATTGGGTGAGAAAAAGAAACAAGATTGTAGTTATAACATTATTTCTGTGATGTAAGTAAGAATTTCTAGTGTTGTTTTTAATTGATATTTAATTAATTGTTATTTAATTGAATAAATTGTTTGAAATGATTTCTGTTTTAATTGAGCAGTAAGTGTTTCTTAGGTGGCTTTGATCATTTAAAGAAAACTCATAAGTATTAATGAAAAAATTGCACTGTATTAATTGTAAGATAGATTTGGATGGGTTTTTTTTTCTTGCTTCACGAAATACAAAAAACAATTAAATCTACCGTATTTCCTGAATATGTACCAGATTGTCTATAGTAAAGCAAATGTCAGAAGTATTATATACGCAAATGAAAAAAATCACATAAAAAAATGTGGGTATATCCGTTGATAGAAGTGCAAAATTGTTTGTCTGTGCTAAATTAACTGACACTTTTAACCACGAATATGAAGAGCTTAGTGGAAGAACGTGCTAAGTGACAAAAAGGTGAAAATAGGAAAATGAGCTTTAAAGTTTATCCTTTGCACTTAAATCCGTTAAAAAGGGTACTGGCAAACAGTTAAAAATAACAAAACTTTACGAAAAAGGGGAACTTGTTAACTTTGAAGGAGCGAATGACATGTTCATTGATACAAATATTTCGTCTTTTTTCAAAAATGTCACTTAGAACGTTCTTTCATTAATCTCTTCAGTTGTGTTTTGGGATGCTGAGAAGAGGTTCAATAATGCATGTAATTATTTTCAGAATAAAGCATCAATCGGACATATCTGTTTTACATAGTAAAACATACAGGACTTCAGATGCAGCTTCTTAAGGCATTTAAATAAAAGTGGGAAATTTTTATTTTTCATTTGAGCTTCAAATAATGCTAATCTAAAACCTTCCGAAACATGTAGTTTTATGCTTTGAAAAACTATGTGCACTTCATATATTTTATTACCCTCTGAAATTCCTTATATTTTGACAGTTACACATTAAAGCATTCTTTATTTATTGTTTAAAACATTCAAATATTTTTAAATTATTGGATAACGTTAAAACCATTTCCTAGCCATTTAATCAATCAAAACAAAACTCCGAAAACCATCAACAAAAAATCTCAAGTAATCAATATAAAGCACACTGAGGAGGTCCATAAAAAAATAAGCTACAGCGACACAAGTGACGAATGAGCGAAAAAATATGATTTTTTTTTTATCAAATTATTTATTTAAAAGACCTTAAAAAGCCGAACGCTTCAAAACAAATTATCTTAAAACGAGCTTTTGGGACATCCCCTCATGGGTATAAAACACGCATCTCAGGCATCTAAGTGGATAAAATAAATAACTAACAGAAATAAGAAGAGGGAACTAAATAAATATTTCTCTTCCGTTCGCTTTTAACGCCCTTTTTTTTATACCATGGTCGTCTCGGTTAAGTTGAAATTCCCCACCAAATCACTCTGTTAGTATCACAAAATGTTAACTGATCTTATTTGAATAAATGAGTTTTGGATTACTATGACAGTATTAACCACTCGGTCAGAATTTTATTTTTAAACCTAATATAATCACTTAACCAAAAATATAATCACTGAAATCGAAATTTGTGAAATTGACTAACTTATTAACTTAAATATAATCACTGTAACTAAAAATTCCTAATCTGAAAATGTTTTTAACAGCTTTAGTGATGAGTAATATGCCTTTAATAAAAAGAAGATAACAACCAGTTTACTTTTCACAGAAAAAAATCCTTAGTATTTTGACCTGGTGTAACTCTGCGGCAGTTTGAATGATTTTCTAAATCTTGACACAGCTGCACTGTAAAGCAGTGCTGCGTAATACTACTAAATAAAATTGATGGAATCCTAGCTCCCTCCGGTTTCACGGAGTAACGTAACACCAAATTTACGTAGTAATGTTACACAAGTGTGAAACGTTACTCCAGGTGGTACTTGCTGCCACCTATTTTACGGAGTAAACTTCTATATAACATTACACTTAAGTTTTACATTTGTAAAACTTACAGTAAATAAAACCTTGTACTATTTTTCAGCAACTAAAATCTCTTTTGCTAAATCATTAGAAGGAAAAAGTTTCGCTCATTTTTAGTAAGAATACAGGAAAATAGAGATATTCCCTTAGTCTACAGGATTTAAATATACCTCTTAACAAACAAAATGTTTTGTAGAAAAAAACATGACTTTTAGAGACAAAGTTTTTCAGTCTTGTAAATAATAAGTATTATTTAGAAGCTTTTTAGAAGACCTCAACAGCGATATGATATAATGGATTAATAAATCGTCGGAGAAAAACCTAAAATCCACCTAGAGACAGTGTAGTCGAAAATAAGTCAAAGCAAAAATTGTCTGATATGGATCCGTGTCTCACATTGCTTGACCGAAAAATAGTTAACTCTTTTCGAAATTTCGATGAACCATTCCATCGCTTCATTACTTCAATTATTCCATGACATCATTCATTTTTAAAAAGTAGCACATATTTCCGAAATTTAGATGCCCAATTCTGTTGCTTTATTACTTCAATATTTCATAGCTCAATTAGTTTCTAAAAAAATAGCTATGCATCAAGAAAATTTCGATACGTCCCATGACATCCATTCATTACTCCGATATTCCACAGCTGCATTAATTTTTGATAGATAATAATGAATAATGACAATAATAGCAACTAACAAATGGCATTAATTGATGATGATGATGTCGTGTCTATGGATTGTAAAAAGTTCTAGATATTTTCAAAGGTCCGAAGGACCTCAGCCTTTGACAATATCTAGAACTTTTTACAATCCATAGACACGACATCATGAGATTAATTGCTTATAATAAATAGTGGCATTTTATAATGAAGCGATTTCACGTCCCATTCCATTGCTTGATTGATATTTTGGCAAACCATTTTGCCATATAAACTATAGACGTTTTATGATGAAGATTTGCGTTTCTTGACATTTTCAAACTAGATAAATTATTATATTTGCATCTTCAAAATCCTGTTTTCAAAACCCATTTTACCTAAAAGAGATAAGGTATCAGTTACATTTTTACCAAACAAAAACAGGAAATGGAAACGTATGTCTCCTGTATAACTTATTGGGGTTTGGCTGCTTATGGGAAAATCTCAGGATAACTGCAGACTATGGCCATTACCATTGATCAAAGCAGATGAGAGAAACTGATCGATTTAGTTCATTTTTCTTATTTTTATGCGAGTTGAAACGGGGCTCATTCGTCAAAACAAAACACAAGTTACTTTGGGAGCTCATCTGTCAAATAAACACTCCAGTACGTGTATAAATATACCGAGTTTTGGCGATATGATTTATGTTACATAAATATATACAAGTAAAAAACTTAAATTAAACAAAGTTTTAAGTTAGAAAATAATTTTTAGATTGATAGATAATGTGGTTTATATTGGTTAAAGGTGTGACTTCTTTTAATGAAGTACTAGAGTTCGAATATGCCTTTCATGCCGATATGTCAAACATACCGAATTTGGCGACATGATTTATGTTACATGAATGCAAGAAAAAAAACTTAAATTATACAAAGTTTTAAGCTAGAAGATAATTTTTAGTTTTATAGTTAACCCTTTAAAACGGGCCATCAGATGGCGCTGATTTAAGTTTATGTGACTAAATTTTAGTGTTTTATCAAAAAAAAGCCTTAAACGGCATCAATGCCAGCAACTCCTTAAACACATAGTCATTTTTTATACAAAAAACGAATGGTACAAGTCAGCTGCTTCGGTATTGATATTTTTGAAAATCTTGAACATTCACTTTTATACAAAAATTTTTATTATAAAAAATTAGAATTAAATTGTGTTACTTATTAATAAGTTTACCTTCCTGTTAGAAGACTGAATTTTTGAAAAAAATTCTGTTTCAGAAAGAAGTTTAAACGTTCCCCTTTTGAAATTGTAAAGAGATACGTTAGCATACAATATCTTTAACAGAATTTCTTGATTTAACTAATATTCTTATATACTATACTGCACGCTAAATGTACTACACTCTACTTTATAGCTAATTGGTTTTAATCTGTCCATTTGTTGAAGGTTTAACTCAGCGACCCTTATATATCTCTAATGTCCTCGACTCCTTCACTGCCTTCAAACAACAGCGCCTCGGAGTCCATCTATCTCCTCTTACATTATAATTACTACAGCAGAAAAGACCCACACGTTGTCAGCAACTGGTCCAACACGAGCTGAAAATAATTAAAGCGCGAACTTAACGCGGGAAGTATCCGTTAACGTTCCGTAGGATTAACCCTCCGAGTCGGACATTTGCAAATTTAAACCTCGTTTCTGATACGCGGTGTGACGCATAAAACGCTGGCTTATCAGGGCCGGCAAAGAGGAATCTACACCAGAGCGCCGACCAGATCATCAAATATATCACAGAGCCCGACACTTGCAGCTTATCTCGTTGGACCATGCAGCCCTTTGCACAACTGTGCCAGGGGAGCTGGGTAGATACCAATCCCAATGCAGATTCTCATTGGGCAACTCGTTTTGGAGGTAAAAACATTTGGCTAATTCCATGCTTTCTGTAGTGTAAGTCACATGTGTAAAAAGTGATAAGCACTACAGCGTTTAATATTAAATGAAAAAAAATTGGTGGAATAGCTGATCTAACTTATTAAAACTAAATAATGTAACGTACTTTTTTTTAAAATTTTATTTATTTCTCCAATTTAAAAATATTTTAATCACCTCTTAAATTGTGACTTACACTACAGTTACATGGAATTACCCATTTGATTCTAATTTTCCAAAGTCATTAAACATCAAATCAACCAAAAAATTGAATCATCAAGTTTTGTGTTTGTGAGTAGGCTGACCAAATCTTTTCAACATCAATGCAGTACAGTGTTAAAGAAGCCAAACTGAATTATATCACATAAATAAATATTCTTTCAAAAGTTTTCATTTTTATTTGAAATAAAGTTTCTCGTACGTTTAACGAAATGGCAACAGTGAAAATATTGAATAAAAAAGGAATTTGCATGTTATTTAAATGTAGATTAAATTTTTAGTTATTAAAATTTTAAATAAACTTCTAATTTAATTTTTTTTATGAAATTTGGAATGTAGCCTAATCTGATTTTTTGCTTCAAAATGACGTATCCCACTTGTCTGTGAGACTTGTGGTTCTTTCTGTGAAAGTGGGTGACAGACGGACAGACAGACAGACTGAACGATTATAAAACCTTCCACTTTTTACGTTATAAACGTAGTGTGGAAGCTAAAAAAAGATAATTCCACGAAGGCACCACGTTTATTTTATAGTATTATTGTAGTTTCAGTCTTGTAATCTACTCAAGTCTTACACAGTGTTGCAAACCACTTAGAATAATTAAATATTTAATCAAAAGAAATAAATTTTAAACGAATCGTTGTACAGATTAAAAAAAATGCAAGTTTTTAAACTAATTATTTAATAATTTTTTACATTACAATGTAATGAAGCTATTGTCTGCCATTTATGAGAGACAACTGATTGATTAAAAATATATAAATTCTCCCGCTTAATTCTGGTTGGGTAAAATTATTGACAAGGAAAATATCATGTATATGGGTTCTAAAGCAACATATTTTGCAGTACAAATCCAAAAAACAAGACATTTTACATATTTAATGACTCTTTAAAACAGGTATGACAAAAACCTAAAAAGTTGTACTGTACTGAATGCAATACGTCTGGTCAACCTGTTTTGGGTGGGTTTTTTTTTTTGCTTTTTGTTATGCAGATCAAGAGAACAAGAAAATCAAGATCTTAATTTTTTTAACCTTTATTTATTGAGCTATTGACTTTTTTAAAGTCAATAGTTAGTCCAATTTTGCTTACTTGGAAAACACTATTCGGCATGAAGAGTGTTTTACAGAACGACCTAAATATGATAAATTTGAATTGATGTAACATTCATGTAAAAATATTAAAACAGTCTAAAAATTATACATTTACGTAAAATTAAAATATTCACATAACTTGAAAGAAAAAATTATGTTAATTAACATTAATAAATATTTTTTTTTCAAAGTTAAATCAAAATAATCTATAATAATAACAAGAAGTTTTGTAACGAACTGCTTCCACACAAAAATTCACGCGTCTTAATGAAAGCGCGTAACACAGCATTTAGTTCTATTATATATCAAACTTTGAAACGGTAAAACTAAACAAACTATTTTTTACATCGAAAATTCAATTATTATTACTTATTTTTTACTCAAGTAATTTGCATTTCGAAGAATAAAAATGTAATATTGCTCATACTGAAAAAAAAAGTAAAACATTTCATATCAACATACAATATTGAAACTATCTATAACCTACAAAACATAACAAAATGAATTGATATGTAAATATTACCATTTAAAAAAAACAAAAGACGATGAAAAAAACTCGCCAAAAGGAATAGTTAACATTGCGTCATAATTCTTCAACAAGTGCTTAAATGTAAATGAAAAATTACGCCTGTTTTTTAAAATAACAAAATTGAACTCCTTATATATGCATCTGTCTAAACGAACCATCAAAGAATCTCAGTGGAACATATATTATGACTTCATTCCAAACTGATTTATATCACAAAAAATATATTTATTTAATTTTTTATTTAAATATAAATAGTTCCTCGTGCGGTTGGGATTGGCAATGGCGATTTAATTCCATTAAAATTGCCTTATGCTTTTATGCTTGCGATGCTTGTCAAAAACACAAAACAAGCGATTTTTTTTCTTTGTGGTGATTTAAATTAAAAGTTACTGCACTTCTACTTCGATTCCTTCTATGATTCAACCAAACCAAACTTGGATAAGATTGGCATACCAAACGATCTCAAGCGCAGGAGACTTTAAAAAAAGCAGTAGTCGGGCACCCCTTCCCCCTTTCTCAGGAGTGACGTAATTTGAATTTAATCAGAAAGTATAAAATGCGGCTACACTAAAAAAAAGGCCACTGAATGATTAGATGTAATTTATTACTGGAACGCTTTGATTTTTGAAGCTCTGAACCATGAAATTGGACCGAGAATACTTGCAATGGGCTTTTAATTTCATTGGGAATGCTACCATAGGGTGTTCTTAAAATAGAAAGTTCTACTTGCCAGATCTTGGTGAAATTTGGAGTTTATCAGAAATAGATCGGAAGGAAACTACTTCAGCATTAAAAATTTAGTTCAAATATTTTCCGCTAGGTGGGGTTAGTTCCGGAAGTTCACGCTTTTTAACTGCACTTTTTGCCTACGTTAAAATTCAAATTACTGCAAAATGTTATGCTTATCGAATCGCCAGCAATGCATACTTATACACTTTATTTCATACTCATTCTATAAAATTAACTGTTATTTTATATGTATTGTTTTAGAATTAAAAATTGATTATTTGTTGCAAAAACGTTTTTTCAACTTGAACCCCCAAAAATCTCCTTATTTCTTCTCGACTGACGCACCTTAAAAAGGAGAGAGAGAGTCACTGATTATTTATTATTATTTATTCATTCATTCATTCATTCATTCATTCATTCATTCATTCATTCATTCATTCATTTATTTATTTATTTATTTATTTATTTATTTATTTATTTATTTATTTATTTATTTATTTATTTATTTATTTATTTATTTATTTATTTATTTATATTATTTATTTATTTATTTATTTATTTATTTATTTATTTATTTATTTATTTATTTATTTATTTATTATTTATTTATTTATTTATTAAATTTATTTATTTATTATTTATTTATTTATTTATTTATTTATTTATTTATTTATTTATTTATTTATTTATTTATTTATTTATTTATTTATTTATTTATTTATTTATTTATTTATTTATTATTTATTTATTTATTTATTTATTTATTTTTATTTATTTTCTTGGTCACACGAATTTTGCTAACCCTTTAAGAACGGCCATCAGATGGCGCTGATTTAAATTTATGAGACTAAATTTTACACAAATTTATGAGACTACATTTTAGAGTTTTATCGAAAAAATGCCTTAAACAGCATCAATAAGAGCAACTCCTTAAACACAAAGTCATTTTTATACAAATGACGAAAGGTACAAGTCAGCTGCTTCGGTATTGATATTTTTGAAAAGCTTGAACATTCTCTTTTATACCCGCACGATCGTGATAGCTCGTTCTTAAAGGTGTAAAGTATTTACAAATTTATTATAAATACCAGGCCTTTCACAGAAAAAAAGCCTTTAAAACTTCTTAAATAAGGAGCAGTTTGCCACTAGCCTACTAATTGCATGATTCACATTTAAAAATAATATAAAATTGTTGGTAGGTATAAGTTTTTTTTAAACGTTTAGTTAGGTTGAATTAACGTCGCGTTAAATTTGCAAGAGGACTGTTTGTAGTGTGTTTTTAAAGCAGCTTGAATATATATGTTTTATAGAGAAAAGGATTATTTTCAAAAGATTGTATCTTAAATTGGACTAAATTGAATTGTCATTTAGTTAAATGATCTTTGCTTAGTGGTACAAATGGATTCTTGGCCCCACTAATTTTACTGAAATATATAATAGATGCCAGGCCTTTAAGGTTTCTATAAATATCTGTTCGACTACAGGTTACTAGCTATTAGTGCATGTATTAAATTCAAAAATAATAAAAAATTAAACGTTTATTTAGGTTGAATTAACCTCGCACTAGATTGGCAAGAGGTCTGTTTACAGTGTGCTTTTACAATGGCCTGAATAGATAAGATTTATCCCTTTCCGACCGAGCTGCGGGTATAAAAGAGAATATTCAAACTTTTCAAAAATATCGATACCGAAGCAGCTGACTTGTACTACTCGTTATATGTATAAAAAATGACTTGGTTTTTAAGGAGTTGCTGGCATTTATGCTGTTTAAGGCATTGTTTTCGATAAAACTTAAAATTTAGTCTCAAAAACTTAAATCAGCGCCATCTGACCGCCGGTCTTAAAGGGTTATAGTGGAAAGGATTGGTTTCATAAGATTGTATCTGTAACTGGACTAAAGTAAATAATCATTTAGTAAAATTAGTATTGCTTAGAGCTACAAATGGAAACTTGGCCATCAAACTTCACTAGAGTATTTCTAAATTTAAAATAAATACCAGGCCTTTCGCAGAAAAAGCCTTTACGATTTCAGGACCAGCAAATTACCAACTAGCTTAACAGAGGGCATTAATGCATGTTTTTAATTCGAAAATAATATAAAATTGTTGGTAAATAGATAACATTTTGAAATGTTTAGTTATGTTGAATTCACGACGCATTAGAGTTGCAAGAAGACTGTTGGAGACGGGTTTCGAAATTCGAATTCTAGTCAAGTGAAGAAGCCAAGAATTACGAGCACACGACATAACGCAGCACGGGCATGTACGTGTGGTAAGGACTTGTAAAGCGAATAAAAAGTTACTTAATCATTTTCCTTATTTAACTGTATAATTTATTATATTATCACCGCTTCTTCTTTTTAATACATATATAGAAACCAATAGAGGTTAAAAGAAGAAAAATTAACGTCTTATGTTATTTCCAAATGTTATTTAGTCACTAGGGGTCAATTGATAGTGTGTAAGTTGGACCACTTTTTCATGTGACTGAGATATCATTGTAATAATTATGTAAATAAATAACTACTTTATAATGGCTATTTCGTATTAATAAATTGTTGCTAGCCATTTATTGTATCTTTTTGTATGAAGTTGATAAATAGTAAGGTATTTTTTTTTAAAGCACTTATTGTTAGCGTTGCATTTTGAGTAACATTGGTTTCAAATGGAAATATTTTTTATGACTAAATTATATATTTAATGTAAACTTAGATATTATTTTTAAATTGTAGTTTTCCTTAATTTTTAAACACCAATTAGTTTTTGGACGAGAAATGATCTAAATTTTATATTAATAACTTCATAATTCGAAATCGACTAATTAAAATAAGTATTATTTGATTTTAAACAGGATTTTTATAAAGCCATATTTGTTTAAACGTTTAGTTCGGTTGAATTAACGTCGCACTAGATTTGCAAGAGGACTGTTTGCAAAGTGTTTTTAAAGCGGCTTGAATAGATATAGGATTGTAGGGGAAAGCGTTGGGGGGGTTCAAAAGATTGTGTCTGGAACTGGACAAAATTAAATTGTTATTTAGTGAAATTAGCTTCGCAAATTAGAGCTATAAATTAATTTTTAGCTCCACGAACTTCACTAAAGTATTTCTAAATCAAAATTACAGTCAAACACAATTACAGTCAAAATTACTTTAAGACCGGCGGTCAGATGGGGCTGATTTAAGTTTATGAGACTAAATTTTAAGTTTTATCGAAAAAAATGCCTTAACGTTAATGAATTAACGTTACACTAGAGCTACGCATTTATTTATTTATCTATCTATATATCTATTTATTTTTTTATTTATTGACAGATGGTGATACTATTTTTAAACTATTATTTAATAATTTAATTATCAGAAGATATTTCCCTCCAAATTTGTTTTATTTGTTTTAGTAATACTGTTTTCACATACTTGGAAAAAAAATTATTGTAATTTAAAGCAACACTTATACAGAAGTTAGGTTTTCAAAAGTAATGCATTAGCTCTATGGGACTGACCATACATCTCGAAGATAAATGTGTTTCATCAAGTTCCGATGATCTGGCTGAAAAATGAGTCTGGACAAAGTAACTTATTGTATAATAACCTTATACATTTCATGTGTTATATAATGTATTGCCACTTTTTTAAAAACTTATTTTCGAAGAAATTTTAGCAACGTATAAATACTGAATGAATGAATAAGATATTGTATAACTGATATGGCATTTAAGTAAAAAAAATAAAGCACTTTATCAAGCAGTAAATTAATAATAAATCACAATAAAGCATAGAAGTACATTAATCTATTGCGCTATAAATATTATTAAACAAAATTATTTTTAAAAACTTATTTTAACTTATTTAAGAAGCAACAAGTCTTGGCTACACAAATATTGAATAAAATACATGTGGACATTGTATAACTGTTATTGCATTTAAAAAAATAAAGCACTTTATGAAGCAGTAAATTCAATTCCTTCCATACCCAGTTTCACCCTCCTTCAAGAAAATGAGCCCAACTTAAGTGGAAAATAATAAATGGACTATACAATGGCTGGAAATAAATGTTGAAGTCGCACGTTTATTACAAAAGAAGAAAAGAACCCAAACAAAACAAAAAGAAACTTTCGGAAAATTGAATAATCGTTAAGCGAGAGGTCTTCATTTCTATTTAATGGAAAGTGCCGTTTGTTTAAAGGGTTCACACGCGAACAATGTATTTATACGAATCTCCAGTTGAAAGCGGATATATTGAACTTTTAAAATGGCTCTATCGCAAAGAGATTAAAAAGACGCAATAATAGAAATCGTATTAAAAGATTACGCAGAAATGACATTAACGCCAGTGAGGAAATGAATTGGAGAAACTCTTCAAAATTTAAAAATTATCTTGAAATTAATGATGGTGGCGTATTATAAAGATCGGATGAAAATGTATAGATTCATCGAAAAAGAACGAGGAATTGTATTAATGATTGTTATGTAGAAACGATTACAAACAACGATACAAGGACTAATAAACAGAATTCTCCAAGAGTAGAGTCAATTCTCAAGTTGAATTGAATTCTAAATATAAATATTGTCCAGGTAATTTGCGTTCAAAAACTTTTGTTAGTTTTATTTGGAGTTAGAATGAACTATAAAATAAACTATTTTTCATCAAAAATTCATTAATTGTTACTTACCGTTTGCTAAATTTATTTATATTTCGAAAAATGATTTAAAAACCATTTAAATAGCAAAAGACAATGAAAAACCTTGATAAAGGAATGATTAGTAAAAAACGCTAATATTCATTAATAAATGTCTAAATGCAAATGAAAAATTATTCTGTTTTTAAAATAAAAATATATACATAACGTGACCAGGGGAAATTATTGGACAAAAATCAAACTTTTACCATAGCTCCCTCATTTATGTCATTTTCAAACCAGTAATATTTTTCGTAATGACTATTTAATATATCTGTAATGTCGGGTACCATTGCTGAAATTTAGTATTTCGTCTGTAGAAACTGAAAAAAAAACTGCGTTCAAAAATGACCCTGCCCATCGGGGTAATTATTAGACACAGCAGGTTAAATATAGGATAGTAGTTTTCAATCTGTAATGCACAGTATTTAGACACGTTGTAAAGGGTAAATTGTGGATAATGGGTCTGTTCTATAGATACTGTGTATGGGGGTAATTATTAAACACCACATGACTTCTGTAAAAAAATATATAACAGTAAATCTAGTAAAAATTGCCAAAATTTTAATTTTTCACAAAAATTTTTAGTAATTTCTTCTTTTTCCAAGTACAAGCATTGCACAAATAGTGTTTTAAATCACACAAACTAAAACAAGTAAATTTAAGCATATTGAGAAGCTGTTCGTCATCAAACTACAACTAATTGAACTGATTAGAACTATATAAATACAGTTATAACTATAAACTAAATACAAAACTTTTATTCATCATGGAAAGTTATTTGAAATGGATTAACTGACATGGTTTTTCCAGGACCATAACACAGATACAGTGTTTTCACAATTTCAATCTATGGCTGCGATATATGCCTACCCTGTTGTTTCAAAGCCATTTTAAAAATTTCATTTCAACACTAAGTAATGGTTCTGAGGTTTCTTCATAGTCTTCATCAAAAAAATCTACATTTCTACAATAGCAACTTGTACCGTAGAACACTGCATAGATACTTTCTTCTTCAACATGTTCACGCACACTCTGAATGTAAAGTTTCAGATATCGAACAGTTCTTGGTGTATGTTTCCCATATTGTGCTTGGCTCTTTTGCCGCAGATAAGAACCTAGGCAAAACTGTGTATTTCACACCAGTTTTGGCAATGGCTCGCTATAGTCGCCTAGCAGACCTGATGAAGACAGATTCCTAGTCAATGAAGGGGTTCTTCCCTTAGACTCTTCACTTGTCTGTAGCATTTGTAGTTTGGGCAATGAAAGGGGGTGATGGACAGACGGGCAGAAAGACAGACAGACGGTAGGATATAGCATTTATGAAAGATTCCACTCTTTACGTTATCAACGTAGTGTGTAAGGTATAAACTAAAACTAACATACGTAATCTGGACTCATATGGCAGAAGCACCTATTATCTCAATATTTTTAATTACTTTACTAGTATTAAAAAAGTAAAAGCACGGATATATTGATCTTTGTTAACAATTATCTACAAAAAGTAATTAAATCCGTAACATATAAGTAGTTTCCTATTATTTATTTCTAAACTCTGGAACAAGGAGTCTCTTCGCTCGATAAAATCTTGTGTATAGCGCTCGTGTAGCTCTAGTGCAGCGTTTAGTCAACCGCAACCGAAACCATATTAAAATAATTGTATATGATGCCTTTCCGTTGTCTCCCAGAATTTTTACAATTTTCCATATACCATCCATAGAGCTAGGAAGGAGAATAGAGCGGTCCTTGTATGTGCGCAGTAGCGCACAAATGAAGCAGGCTAGAGCGGTGCATCTTGGGATACCTCGGTGCCAGTATGTTATGCACAGTAGCTCGAAAAACCTGACAGTCCTGCTTCAATCTCTCTCAACTGGTGGACCTCTCTCCCCTTCTTCCTACCTCTATGATACCATCTTTGTTTTCGAAAATTGGGTGATAAACTTACGACCGACATTTGTTGCAAATCCTTTTAATCTCTCCTTTTGGCGACTCTTAATAAAGCAGCACATTCCTTGAGCACCCAACCGTAAAAAACCAGAAGAAAGATATATTTGTTTACGTTATCATAGCTTCATTCTTACTACGTTCCCTATTTCAGTTCTGTGGTTCAACGTTTCAGCCGATATCAACAAAAAATCGCCGATAAAAAAGCCGATATCAGCAAAAATCAACTATTTTCATTAAATTTCTTTCGAAGATTAAATTGATATCATTTATCGTCAGCTTAATTTATTTGCAGTTCGAAGAATAATTAAACCCCTATTAATAACTAAAAACACGCAACTACTCCAAGCTACAATAAAAATAAGAAATGCAAATTAAAAGTAACCAGATTATTATGCAAAAAATATGCACAATAAGAATCACATTGTGCTACATTATATGACGTCATTCCAAACTGATTGATGACAAACATATTTTTATTCAAGTATTTTTAAATAAATAAAGTTTCTTATGGCATTGTTGATGGGGAAACAGGGATTTAAATTAATTGACATTAAATTTCCATGCTAATTCAATGGGTAATTCGCTGACAGACAGGAGACAGTTGTCCGTTCAGACAAACGGACAAAACGTATGAAAGTTGGGTCTATCTTTTCATACCTTTCGAAAAAAAAAAAATTATGATCCGATGACTAGAAATAATTATTTTGGAAGGTAGGTACGGACATCGGCAGCATATCAATTCCTACTTCTTTTTTTTTATTCTTTCGAATTAAAAAAAATAAAAGTTTGCTAAAAAAGTCACTATTACAGAACATCACGACAGATTCACATGTAGTGCTGTCATCTAGTAGACATATCTGTAGTTATTTAGAAAATTCTCAAAATTTTCCAAATCGATAAATTAATATAAATTAAAAAAATTGCAAGGCTATTTTAAAATACAGAATTCACCAATTTTTCTACTGATAAAATTTGGGTGTTGGTGGTTTTCAAGGTATTAATATTTCAATTCACTCATTTGGCACCATGTCGTATGCCGAACATTTCCACAATAGTCAAAACTCGCTTTCCTTCATTTTATCTTGCTTTTCCGCAGTTTTAGCTTCCACACTACGTTTAACGTAAAAAGTAGACTGCACAAAAGTTTAGACACAGAAGCAATTCATGAAAATATCGATAGTATTCATTAATTCCCACTAAATTCTTTTTAATATATATTGTTAAACTCGTAAGAAAAAAGGGTAACAAAAAGAAATTCAGAAAAAATTAAATAAAATTGTCTAACATCAACAAGTCGAAATTTTTCAAAATTGTTATGCCTCAAAAGTATAGACACAAATGTAATGTTTATGCAAATTCTTGAGCGGAAGTGACTGTGTTATCAAAGGGGAGTGTCTCAAAGCTGCTATAAAGGGATTGGAACATTTTTTACTGCTTATAATGATGCCTAAGTCAAAGCAATTTTCATTTGCCGAGATTATAAGAATTTGGAAATTAAAAAGCCGAGGTAAATCAGTTTCTGATATTTCACTTGAACTGAAAGATGTATTTATATTGTTTTAGGCACGTGGTGATGTATACCAGGCAAAAGCAAGGTCTGGAAGAACCAGGGCGACCACCAGCAAACGAGATGAAAGGCAAATTAGGAAACTTGCTTCAAACAGACATTGCTCTGCAAACCAGATTAAAACTGAAATTGCCAACAAGGTTTCCCGAGAAACTATACGTAGAAGAATTGTGGCATGTGGATTTAAAACAAAATCTAAACTTAAACGTACACTCTTAAAACAAAAGAGTGAAATCCACTCCTATAGGAGAAGTGCATTTTCGGCACCGGAAAGGAGTGGAAATTAACTCAGACTGAGTTAAAACCGCTCGTTTTAAGAGTGTAGGACGTAGATTGTTTTCTTTTATTTCTTTTACCCACTCCGAAAAAGAGTGAAATCCACTCCTATAGGGGAAGTGCATTTTCGGCACGGAAAGGAGTGGAAATTAACTCAGACTGAGTTAAAACCGCTCGTTTGTTTTAAGAGTGTAAGCCGCGGTTGCAGTCTCATCACAAAGACGCAAGACTAAATGGGCTCAGAAGCACACGTCATATAGGGATAAATGGCTAGAGGTAATCATCAAAAAAATCTTTAGTGATGAAAAAGAAAATGGAACCTGGATGTCTCCGACAGGTTTTCTTACTACTGGCATGATCTTCGTAAAGGTCCTGTGACTTAGTTTAGCCGAAGTCAAGGCGGTGGGTCAGTGATGGTTTGGGGAGGATTTTCTGTAAACGACCAGACTTCCTCAGCGTTTACAAATGGGAAGCAAAACTCTGAAAAATACCAGGAAACCCTCGAGAGTTATTTGTAAATGTTGGGGGAGTTTTTATGTGGGCCTAACTGGAAATTTCAACAAGACAACGCCTCTATCCACACATCCAGCTCAACGAAAGATTGGTTTTGAGCCAAAAAAAATCACGGTTCTCGCTTGGCTTACATATGGCCCCAACTATTATTCTATACAAATTGTATGGGGAATTCTTACAAAAGTTGTATATGCCAATGGAAAGCAGTATACCAAAGTTTCTAAACTTAAAGAAGCTATTGAAGCAGCGTGGTACGATATCAAGCCTGCAACCCTGAAAACGCTCTGTGCTTTCAATGAAAAAACGTGTTTTGGAATTGATAAAACACGCGAGGAAGCTTTATCAACTATTAAAACTTTTCATGTGTTTCCAAAAATTAAAAAAAAATTATTTGTGCCTAAACTTATGTGCAACGGATTTTTGTAATTTTTTTGTAATATCTTTGCGGCTACTTTGCCATATATTTCTTTTTTCATTTTCTAAATTTATATTTTTGAATATAGATGTGCATATGTTTAAGTGTAATAAATAATAATTCTCCTCTTTAAATACTAATTAGTAAAACATCATATTTGTGTTGTGTCTAAACTTTTGTGCAGGACTGTATCATAATCGTTCAGTCCGTCCGTCCGTCTGTCTGTCTGTCCGTCCGTCCGTCCGTCTGTTTGTCCGTCACCCATTTTCATAGCCCAAACTAAATATGATACGGACAAGTGTGATACGTTAAAATATTCAGCGCATCGGAATTAGAATGCATTGAAAATTTCAGAAAAGAATTCGAATTCGAAGTACTTTAATTATGTATAAAACTGCAAAATTTAATGCTCATTTAAAAAGCATAGGAAGCCATTTTTATTAGAATTACATCACCATTGCCATTCGCAACAATCGCTTGAGAAACTTTAATTCTTTTAGACAATAAATTAAAATAACTTTATTTTTGCGACATCGATCAGTTTGAAATGACGTAAAATATATTTCACTACGAGATTCTTCGTATGTTGATATGAAATATTTTCATTCTATTTAAAAGCGAGGAATATTACATATTTATTCTTTAAAATATAGATTAATTTTTGCAAACGATAAGTAATAATTATTGAACTTTCGAAATAAAATTTAAATGAAACTAGCCAAATTTAGCATAAAAATGTTTAATATTGAATTAATGCTGTGTTTGGCGCCTTTTTACTTGTTAAACACAACTGTTGCGTGGAAGCGGGTTAAGTGACAGATTCTGTTACAAACCTACTTGTATTTTATCAAGACTGACTATTTGTACACAAAAAATACTAAAGATGTAGGATAAGCATGTAGCGTATCTATATTTGAATTCTGTGTAACTCCTATATTTTAAAGCATAAACCTTGTTGTTAATGAGTTTTCTATTATGACCTTTACTAATGTGACGAATGCCGCCTTGGAGACAGTTACGAAGGTAAGGATGCATAAAATACACTTATTTCCTATGAAAATAAATTTGCACAAAATGTAGCAGGTTTTCTAAAATAAGAATTTGTACCTCCTAATCTCGTGTTTTCCTCTTGAAAGAACGAGGTTCTGTGCGAATTTAAATTATAAGGATAATTACTAAACTTTATGCTCAAAAAAACTTTACTGTTTAAGGAATTTTGTAAATTTGGAAAAAATTATAACAGTAGCCTTCTTATCCAGACTATTAAAGTTTTAAAAATTTTAAACATGAGTGGATTATTAAAATTTCTTCTACACTGAAAAAATTATTTTTTTAAACTATTTTAAATTTTATTTCTATAGCACATGATTATAAGTGACTGCTTCATATTTTGAATTTTAAAATTAAGTTAAATTTTTAATTTTATAATTTTTCATATATTTAGTGTGTTGCTGTAAAACCTGATAGTCAGGTGACGGGTTTAATACGTATGTATCCCTCAGAGGGTTAAAATATACCATCCACTGATATTTAATACTGAATTGCGTTGATAAAATGCTTTAAAAGCTTTTTGGTGGAAGGAATTATTTCTGTAAACGACGAAAATACATATGCCACAAATGAAAGGAGCGCGCTTATCTGGTTTCAGGTAGAAATATTCCAACACTCATCAATTTAGTGTTTTATCTTTTTTTCTTTATTCGAATCACTTCAAGTAAAACTCTCATCAAAATTCAAATGCAATAACTGGATAAATTCAACAAAAAGTGAAAGTTGTCGATAAGAATATAATATAGATAGAACTCCACACTTTTTGCGAGTTTGGTGACTTTATTCGTGCTGCCATCTAACGGGAGTTCAGGAAACTAAATATATTTTAAATACCATATAACATTATTTTATTATCCCAGAAGTAAAATATAATAATATAAATTTAGTAAAAATATAAATAATTAATTTTATTACAAAATTAAAATTTAAAAATATTTATAGCAAGTATATTTTGTATATTATATATTTTAATTAAGTATTGTAGTCTAATAATATTACTTTTATTTTAATTTAATAAATAATTATATTTATACATCATTTCATTATAAAATAAGAATGTATAATATTTATATTTACTGTTTGTATTATATATTTAATTTTATATTGTAGTTTACTAATATTGCTTTTGGTGATTTAATTCGTATGAAGTACTTACTGTCAACTAATTGATTGTTGTAGTTATTGTTTTATATTTAATATTACTTGTATATTAATTGATTGTTATAATCAAATAGTATAAAATAATCAGTTCCACACACACAGTTGTTACATTGTTAAAAAAATCGCAATGACATCGCAATTACATGTTTCACTTCTGGAGTGGCAATAGTTACTGTGGTATTGGTTTCATTTTTGGTACAGCTGGGGAATAACATTTGTTTCGGTTAATAAATAACCGTTAATATTGTACAATAATAAAATTTAGGATTATTTTAACTTTGACAGTTGAAAGATTGATGCATTTACATTCATCATGAAAAATAGGATCAAACAAAATTTTATAATAATATAACTCTTTTTTTTTTGTTATATATAAATCCTATTTGCCACCTGTGAAATATAACCAAAATTAACTAGAGTGGAGTTATAACTAGTTTCGTTGACATTTAATCGAATATTGAACATGATAAATACTACTGGCTAATTTTGGTTTTAATATTATAAATGTTTAATAAATAACAAGAACTAAAACAAGTTGCATGCACAGAACTCTAAATTAGAACACAGCAGACGAAAAGAAAGAGAGTGAAACCGAAAGAACCAATGAAATCGAGGAAGGTGAATAATTAAAACAGGAAAATTACGTCTTCTGAAACAAGCTAATTGGGATTCTAGGGACTTATTATTAGGACATTCCTTAGTTACTTGGCTAATTGATAAAAATTTCAGCAAAATTTTATTTTTGAGTCATTTACAAATAATAATAATACCTCTATCTAATACTCTATAGAGAGAATAAAGTAAAAATGAATCCCTAATAGATTTGTTTTTATCTGCAAAATTAAAAATTCAGCGCCCACGGAATAAATAGTCGGAAAATGGGGGGATTCTTTCTAACGTATAAAATAGTTTCAGAGATTAAACAGTAATGTAACGCATCAAATTTTAGTTTTCGTGAAAACGTTAAGCATATGTGGAACTTAAACTTTATAATACATGCGCTACTGTACTTTACTGTGTGCTTTAATTTTTTGATAAAATTAATTTTAAACATAATTAGTTAGTAAACCTAATCTAATAAAGATCACTTCTTGAGATAATAAAATTATATTTTATATAGCATAAATTATGTGTTTCAACACTCAAGAGATGGCAGCACCACAAGACCTCAAAATTCTATTTATGGTGTTCCACCGTTACAATTTTCTCAACGGTTAGTTTTCATTGAATTTGCCCAGTAGTTCCGTTTATTAAGAGTAACTAAAGAGCTTAAAAGAAAATTAAACCACCAATTATACCATCGGGCACCCTCTTCAATAAGGCCGCGACAAAAATCACGTAATTTTTTTTTTCTCTCGAAAAATCAACGTAAAATTGCGAAAAAATGCAGTTAAATTCCAGTAAATTTATTTCTGAACCTAAATTTGCCAAGCCAATTATCACGAAAATTACCATGGGGGGGGGGGAGGTTGTAAAAAAATTCGTCAAAATCAATCGTCGTATCTCGTAATTTATGGTAAAGCAACGTTTCAAAACAGTGAGCAAAGCAAAAAAAAAGTGAGTCAAAGTAGCTGTTCTCTTAAAAAATAACGATTTCTCTCATTTTACTTTAAAATATGTAAAGAGCCTATTTTTGCTTATTTTAGACAAAATAAGACCACATCTGTATAGCTTAAAACTGTTTGTGTTAAAAAAGTAGGAAATCCTATTTTTAGCTTCCACACTACGTTTATAACGTAAAAAGTGGAAGGTTTTATAATCGTTCAGTCCGTCTGTCTGTCTGCCGTCACCCACTTTCACAGAAAGAACCACACGTCCCACAGACAAGTGGAATACGTCATTTTGAAGCAAAAAATCAGATTAGGCTACATTCCAAATTTCATTAAAAAATTTAAATTAGAAGTTTATTTAAAATTTAAATAACTAATTTTTTTTATCTACATTGAAATAACATGCAAATTCCATTTCTATTCATATTTTCACTGTTGCCATCCACAAGTCCCACAGACTTGGCATAAAAAATATGCAAAGTTTTGCCTTTATTTTTAAAGCATCAATTGCACTAATTATATATTTTTCGAACTGTAAATTAATTTAACAAACGATAAATGACTGAATTTTCGAAAGAAATGTAAATGGTAAATTGTGACGACACAAAGATATTTATTAAAAAAGATTACATTATTATTCTTCGAACTTCAAACAAATTAAGCAAACGATAAAGTCTAATTATTAAATCTGGGAAAGAAGATTAATGAAAATAATTAATTTTATCGTTTAAATGTTTAATTACAACTAGCTAAAGGCTCTGTTTGCCGAATTTCTTTCTGAGGTGTATAAATAGTTTGTTTCCTGTTGAGCACAAATGTTGTGTGGAAGCGGTTTAAGTGACAGATTTTTATGTGTATATGTATATGTATATGTAGTATATGTATATGTATATATATATATATATATTATATATATATATATATATATATATATATATATATATATATATATATATATATATATATATATATATATATATATATATATTATATATATATATATATATATATATATATATATATATATATATATATATATATTATATATATATATATATATATATTATATATATATATATATATATATATATATTTCTATAGGTCTACGAAAACTATCAATTGATATAAAATGATAGCATATTTTATTAGTTTATTTTAATAAAAGTGTGTGGCAACTTTTTTATTAATAAAAGAGGTTGTTGATAAGTGTGTATTTGGTTTAAATAAAACAAACCCTCCTAAATATTCTGAAGGATCAAAAACATGTTAGAATACACTGAAGAGCCAAAATAACTGCTATAGGCATATATCCGCGAATAAAAGTGTATAAAACCAATCGAAGTTCGTCGCTATGTTCAGCAGCGTCTATGTGCTGCTATCATGACAGGTTATGAAAATTGAAGGGATTTTGAAAGTATCGGGGGTTGAGAAAAGGAATTCCATATCCATGCATCTCCGAGGTGAAGATGAATTTTGTATTTTCACTTACGACAATTTCACGAGTGTACCATGAATATCGATAATCCAGTAAAACATCAAATCTACGACATAGCTTTGACCTTAAAAACATCGTACAAAGCCGGGTCCATTGACAACTGATCATCAAATGTGTTAAACGTCTATGTCGATTCTATGTTGTACAAGTGTCGACTTGTTAACCATTTAATGAATATTCACCGATATGGGCTTCTGGAGCCGTTATATATCACGTATCCGTAATATATCATGTTTAATAATTTTCGTCCGTCGTCGATGATTCGTTTTTGCATGATTTTTTTTAGGCCGCAGCTGCGTCGTAGTTTTAATGTTTTACTGGATTATCGCTATTCATGGTACACTCGTGAAATTGCCGTAAGTGAAAATCCAAAATTCATCTCCACCTCGGAGATGCATGGATATGGAATTCCATTTCTCAACCCCCGATACTTTCAAAATCCCTTCAATTTTCATAACCTGTCATGATAGCAGCACATAGACGCTGCTGAACATAGCGACGAACTTCGATTGGTTTTATACACCTTTATTCGCAGATGTATGCCTATACCAGTTATTTTGGCTCTTCAGTGTAACAATGGTAGCAAGTTGAAAACTCAAAAAAAATTTCTGAATTTTAAAACTACTATGGAGAGTCAATAAAATCTGCACAACTTGGGAGAAAGGTCTAGTGAAATGTACAGGATTTGGCAGCTTTTAGGTCATAATGACAAAATCATTGGTATTTGCTAAGAAACGAGCAAATTAAATGCTAGCAAATTAAAAATATGAACGTATTAGGGGTTATACCTATGAAATGACTTTTTTTTTAGGAAAACTTAACTGATAATTTGACATCACTGGTTGAGGGTAATTAACCGAAGTATGCACTATCAAAATCAGTAACTTTTGCCAATCTTTTTGTTAAATTACGGATTCCTTCGTGATAGAACTTTGCGTCTTTGGAGGCAAAAAAGGAAGATAACCATTTTGCTACTTCATCAAAAGTAGCGAAGTGCTGCCAGACCATGTGCCATGGAACTGAACAAGTGATAATCTGAAAGATCAATGTCTGGAAAATATGGCGGGTACGATAGAACATCCCATTTAAGTTTTTTAAGGTGTCATTCACATTATTTATGGTGTGAGGCCGTGCATTGTTATGAAGCAAAATAACTTTTAACAGCAAAATAACGTGTCTGCGAGCCCATTTTTCCCGTTTGTTAATTACCGGTTTAAATCTGTTAATTGCTGGGGTGATAATCAGTCAGAAGTAGCTGTTTCATCAGGTTTAAGTAGCTTTTAATAAAAAACGCTCTTCTGACCGTACCAAACGCAGAGTATTGTCTTCTTTCCAAAGCCATTTCTCTTTTAGAGTCAATGTTGAGGGTTGGGCTGGATCAACCCACAATTTTTTTCGTACGGGATTGTCAAAATATATCCATTATTTGTCACCTGTGATTAATTCAATGAAAAAAAAACTTTCTTTGATGTCGAATCAAAAGTTGTTCACAAGTGATTCTTCGGTTCTCCATTTATCTTTCTGTTAAAGCACGTGGTACCCATTTTCCTTCTTTACGAATTTTTAACAAGGCATTGCAAACGTTTACTAATACATTTCTGAGTTACGTTCAATATTTCTGAAATCTATACCCGAGTTATTGTTAGGTTTTAATCCAAAATTATTTGCAATTCTTCATCTTCAAATTTTTTAGGTGGTTTTCCCTTATCTCTTTGTCCGCCACATCGAAATCGCCATTTTTTAATCGACTAAACCATAGTTTACAAGTTGATACAGATGGACCATTGTCTCAATAAGCTTTCTGAAGTATTCGAAAAGCTTCAGCAGGAGTTTCTTTTCAAAATAAAGCAATGGGGTAAAATTTCCCACAAATGACCCTTTGTTGGCAAGGAACACATCTCCAATGCCCAGAACCACTATGATAAAAACACAGCAGTGATTAATGATATCTGCCGTGTGAAAGGTTAAGAGTAGTTTGACAAAATACTAGTATAGCGATTTCACACTTTTATTAACCCAGGTGCAGTGTTATCTGTTCATTCAAGGTCATTTCATAGGTATACCCCGAATAAATAAGTTTTTTTTTTTACATAATTTTCAAAAACAGTAAAGCAGAAAAAATTAGTAGAGCTTTATTAATAATTAAAAGCTCCTTAATTACTTTCTTCAGTCTGGGCCCGATATTTCTTCTACTTTTGCATCTGCAAACCTGTGTGGATTTCAGGACTAGGCAGATTTTAGATCAAGGGGATTTTTTCTCTCCACTTCCAGTTCAAAAAAAGTATTTTAGGCATTTTAATTTTATGTAAATTTAAGTTTCTTAGAAGTCACATAAAAACAACACTGATACAGCAACACAATACATTTATTCATGTTTACAATACATTTATTAATGTAGTTTTTACAATGAAGGGAAAGTATTACAAATTAAACTTGACAAAAAGAAATACTTAAACAATAATAAAAGGGTAGTTACATCTGTTTATTGCTATAAAAATAGTGATTTGCAATGAATTCTTTTATATCCAATTTTCAGATTGATATTTTAGTCACTGTACTAAGTATATGGAAAAGTAATGGAATACCAAGCTTTCTTTGTACTGTAACTATATTATTTTTCACTATTTAGTTAACTTAATACTGGGTAACACCATTTGCACTTTTGCTGATGGGGAAATGAATAACCCAAGCACTTTCAAATTCTATGCAAATTTTAAATAGATATCTAAAAACATGTATTATATAAAGAAAGCAAAAATATGTAGGAAAAAACATTTTCTAAAAGAAATGATACAAGCAATTTCAAAAGATAGCACCTTATGAATTCAAAGGATTCATTAAAAAGTATAAACTAAAGACTAATATAAAAACAACTTAAAAGCAGTTAAAAAAATATCAATTGAAACATTTTTAAATCGTTTATTGAATAGGAGTTAACTGTTAATTAGGAGAAATAACTAAGTATGAAGAAAAAGTAAACATGGATATAATTTTTAGAAGTATTTCAAGAAAAGAAAAGTTTTAACTGAATTTTAGCATAATAACATTATTTAAATTCAAAGGAATTGAAAAACCTATTTGCAAAAAAAAAAAACTAAATGCAGACAATAAAATGTTATTAAGGAATGAAAAGGCATAAAAACATCACACAAATTTCTCTATAACAAAAAGATTCGATTTAAAAAAAATAACAATTGGACTTTTTCAAAATGCCACTAGGTTAAATAACAATGCATTTATTTTAGCACAATTAGGTGGTATTTTTTAGAATTTTGTCTAATAAAAGCTTTACCTTAGAGTAAACTCCAAAATATGACCAGTAAATGGAAATTTGGGATGTTAAAGATAATGCAACATGTTTAGTCTAAAATGTAATTCAAACCCATTTCTCTGCTAATGTAAAGAGTTTGAATATATTTTATAAATGGGGTTTTTTACAGGGTTAGCCCTTGAACCGGCAAAGCATGTGATATTGGACAATCTTAATCATACGGAACTTACTGTACATACTCCTGTATAAGCTGAGAAAATTTTGACCATCGCATCATGAAAAGATGATAAACCTTACACACATACAGTAGGCTATAGCTTAATCCGACTCAGTTTAATCAAATCATCACTTTAGCCAGCCACATTTCGCGAGCTTCAATTTTAAAAATAAGCTTAAGAAACCACTTGTTTTGTTATTGATCAATATGACCCCGGAAAAAGGGGGAAACTAAGCCGCAAGTTGCTGAACTTCTAAAGTTCAGCAAAAAAAATATTTTTAATGGTATGCAAGTTAAAATGCTTCAATACATTGAAAAAAATGATGTATTACTTCAATTGTGTACTTTAACTTATTTATAAAACAAATACCATTATACACATAATGTGCAGTCAAATGTACGTCCAAACCTTAATTCAGTGATGTGATTGTCTAAAAAATCAAAAGAGGAAATTCATAAGTTTTAGCCCGAAAAAACGAGATGAAGAGAAACTAAAAAATATGACTCAAAAACAAGAAAAGTTATACTAGCAGAATAATTAGCAACTAAACTGCGGATAAATTATATATTCAGATTAAAATAGTCATAGAATAAAACCATTTTTCCCCCTTCAAATTTGGGGATTGCAGCTCCTTAGGACCTTAAATTCTCTCAATTTCCAATATATTCTTCTAGGCTATAATCAGTAACTCTGGAGATCCTATAAACAACAAATTCCAATTTTAATATTATCCAATTTCAGAGATCCTATGAACAGAAAAATATGAAGAACCTGTAATCAGAAAGTCCAGCAATTCATATATCTTTAAACTCAGCCCCCCACCCCTTTTAATATAGGAAAACTTTGTTAAAAGTGGTACATTTTGGTTCTTAAAATTGTACATTGTCAGCAATATATCTAGCCTGGAAACTGAATATTTTAATGGGAAAATATAGGTAAAAAAAAGCAGAAACCACAGAAGAAACTCATCTCTATTAATTTAACTTTCCAGTTTAAAACTATTTAGGCTTAACCTCGGTCCAATATAAGCCAGTTAAGAGGGTGTCTACTGTATATATATATATATTTTTATAATGTGAGAGTTTTTCATAATCTACAATATTTCCTGATACCACTAAAAAGTGGGAAACAATAGTCGCATAGACACTTTGGAGAAACTATTTAAAGTTACATACATGATGCTTGCACAGTTGGCTTTTTGCCATTGATTCAAAGACAAAAGCTTAAAAGCGCTAAACCACAAATTAATTATTCTCAAACAAGTAACCACTGTGTAATCAATGGTATTTAAAAACTATACAAGTTTACAACATAAAATATCAATAAAAGAGTATACTAAACATAAACAAAAACAGAAATTAAATATTCTCTCAAAAGATATATTTCAATCAATAACAAAAGACTTAAATATCACAAAGTACTTAAAAATAAAAAGTAATAGCAAAAATTTTGATTATTTAATTATTTGTCATTAAACAAAACAGTCAATCAATTTTTCAAACATACAGGAGAGATACAAAACATATTTTTATCTATTGTATTTGAGACAAAATCATTATATTTCATAATTTAGATATTCTTTCTTCAAGCACTGAACACCTGTAACAAGGATAAAAAACAATTACACATCAGGACAACTAGGTATTTGAAATGCGTAAAAATAATCATATAACACTTTATTACACTATTATCTTAGAATTCAGTTAAATAAAATACATAATATAAAATACATCTGGTTACATTTATCTATGTCTTTAAAAACCTGTTCAACAGCATAATATGTCTTTTAAAACCTGTTCAATAGCTTTCTGTTTTACTAATATGCTGTATAACATGGTAAAATAGAAACTAACTTTATTTCCAGGCAATATTTTTACAGAATTTATTTTAAAAATAAGCCTTCTACAAATCATATCATGCAAGCATATATTATTCGGATTAAACAATTGTCAAACATATAAAAAAATACTTTTCAACTTTTTAATTAGAGGGGTTTATATATTTTTTTATATAAAACTAGGGGGCTCCGCCCCCTGCTCGCTATCGCTCGCCAACCCCCGCGGCCGGCAGGGGGCATCTGTTAGCATATAAACCTGTTCACCACACTTGTTATTAAAATTTGAGACGTAAAGTATTTAATTTAGAATTCTATAATAAAATAAATGAGATTAAATTGGTTACCTAACTGTTTAAAGTTCCGTTAATTAATTCTTGTAAGTTTAAAATTACGCGGATATCATTTGTTTATTTACGTTTTGTATTGTTTACATTTAGTGACATAAGAGTTGAGTTGTATTTGTTTCCTGATATATTTAAAGTAAACTAAAGTGAAGTAATAATCAGTGTTTTGCATAAAGCTGTCTTATGTGGCTGCAAGATATATTTAAGCCGGCATCCCGTTTTGGCAGTGTGGTCTGCTTTCCTTAACTTTCAGGTCACTTGCTGGTCTTGTCTTGTGATGAAGTGATAGTTGTTTTTGACTTCATGATGCTACCACGAAGTTAAGTTTTTTTTGTTTGTTTTTGCTCACTCTTGCTGATTCAAAGATGTTTTTTTTTAAAGATTTTTTTAATAAGTTTTTTTTCTTGTTAAAATGAATTGATAACTTAATTGAATTTTGTCTTTTGGTGGAGAAATTTAAAATGAATTGAACAAAATCACACTATTGTTTATCTTTGTATTGTAATCGATATTCACATGAAACTATTCTAAATTTTCTGCTATTGTGATATTTTCATATTTCTGACTTATACAATTGTTGTTTATTCTATATTGAAGAGCTTTTAATAAACTAATTTGTTTTTATTGTAATTTGTGTTTGTTTACTTGCCAACAACTGCGTCACTCTGCGTCGAACTCTCCATTGGGGTTATCAGCTTCCCCCCTGCTCGCTATGGCTTACCAAACCCCGGTTTCCCATAAGCCGCTTCGCGGCCAGCTCGCTGGTGAACGTAACTTTTCTAACCCAACTTTGCACAG
The DNA here is from genome assembly GCA_019343175.1 of Oedothorax gibbosus. Taxonomy (NCBI): domain Eukaryota; kingdom Metazoa; phylum Arthropoda; class Arachnida; order Araneae; family Linyphiidae; genus Oedothorax; species Oedothorax gibbosus. The sequence goes on along the minus strand of CM033282.1, from coordinate 1,246,079 downwards.
ACCTATGCATATTTTGCCATCCAGATCTGTATCTATGACAAAATTATGTCGATCCTTGGTAATATAGTTATATTCAGCCACAAGCTCGCACCCTTGGATATTTCTGCGCAATCTCATTGGGTTGCAAGCTTGCATTCTTCCTCTGGTCGCTATCGCTCGCAAACCCACGGGAATTGCTGCGCAATTCCATTGGACCGCTTCACGGTCGTTATGTTATATTACTTAAAAAAAAACATTAATATTGTATTACTGTTTTCAGTAATTTTTCGCCAACCCCCATTAATTTCGCAGAATTAACCTTGCCTGTTTTTACTCTTAGGTTCTTTTTAAAAACCCAATGGCTCACTCAAAATTTTTAGGTTGTATGACTTTTTTTAAGTAATAATACCATTGGACGCTTTGCGGCATGCAGGGGCCTACGCTCCCTGCTCGTTATCACTCGCCAAATAAATTTTTTTCAGGTTGTTGGCTGTTCCGAAAGAGAGAAACGAAACCTGTTCGCAACCAGATAAGTATATATAATTGGCCGTGCGCAAATAGGTTTCGTACTTTTCCTTTGAAATTGCTTACATTTCGGACCGGTCGGATTGCATGACGTCTAAAGAGCTTCTGTGACCTTAAAGTTGAGTAGACCATGGACAGATACATAAAGACAAAAACACTATCATTTACGTAAACAAAAAATGGTGAAACGTAACACGTAGGGAGATCCTTGCAAAAACGCATCTCACAACGAAAAATATAACTAAAAAGTAGGTTTGTTACAGAATCTGTCATTTAAACCGCTTCCACACAATATTTGTGCTCAACAAAAACGCACTATTTATACACCTCAGAAAGAAATTCGCCAAACAGGGCCTTCAGCTTATAATTTATTTCTAATTCAAACTTTTAAACGCCAAAAATTAACTATTTTCATTAATCTTCTTTCGCAAATTAATGTTTACTCATTATCACTCTCACTCATTATTACTCTAATCTCACTCTATTGTGATATTACAACAATCCAAACTGAATCATATCACATAAATAAATATTTTAATGAAATTTGGGATGTAACCTAGCCGGATTTTTGCTTTAAAACGCTGTATCCTACTCGTTTGTGCGACTTGCGGTTCGTTCTGTGAAAGTGGGTGACAGACAGACGAATTGAACGATTATAATACCTTCCACTTTATACGTTATAAACGTAGTGTGCTAAAAAAACATTTCGCTTAATATGTTGGCTATACAACAAATAATAAAACAATGTTTAACAAGCGTTTCTTTCTAAATTTGCAAAGTAATTAACATGTTCATATCTTGATACTTCCACTTCCATAATTAAAACATCTTCAAAAACTTTCTAAAAAAACAAAAAGGAATATGTGTGGCATATTCGAGTGTACGAATTTTATTTTATTCGCATAAGAATACATTTTTTAGGATAAATAAAAAAATAAAATAAAAATTCTTTCACTGCGATTTTGCTGGGAATGAATAATAAAAACTAAAAAAAACCCAAAAGATTAAATAAAAAAAGAAAGCCATCTGCCAGCTGAAGAAGAAAAAAAAAGATTAAAGAAGAACAACGCGATCTTTTCGGCCAGCTGGACGAAAAAGATAAAATTACGTGATAGTTGTAACCTGTTCCGAAAATAAAAAAAAACTTTTTGTTGTTTTTATAAAAAAAATGTAAACATTTTATTCCAGTTTAGCAGAAATAACCTAATAAAATTTTTCAGAGTAATTGTTATGTTAAATGTTTATTTAAAATAGTTTTGTCAAAATGATCTTGCTATAATATATTTTAAGGCCAAATCATTTTTTAAAAAAATCTGTAAACCTTTTCTATATATAAACACAAAACCAATGTAAAAAGAACAAGTTAAAGAACTGTTCTTTTTAAAAGAACAGAAAAGAGAGCGTTCTGTGCGAGTTTGACCACTTGAACAAGTCAAATGCTTTGCACCCGAAAGTCCTTAGTCAAGAGATCTGAAATGGGTATAGTAGGCCTTGGGCCACTATGGTCTATATCAGTGGTTCCCAACCTTTTCTGGACCATCGCCTCTTATTTTAGATTGATTGACATCCATCGCCCCCTTTTAATTTTCATGTTATGTCTAATCATAATTTGAGTTAAGGTGTAACTATAAAACAGTTTTATAACACTTACTACCATTTATAAAAACAACCAAAGAGGCTTTATCCGGTCACTTTTAAATAAAATAGAAAAAACATAAAACACATTTTTAAAGAACAAAAGTGAAATAATTAACTAAGATATATTTACTGGTTTCTAGAAAATTTAAGAGAGTTTAAAGTAAAAATTGGCTGGTTTGGTTATGGTTGGAGAATGGTTTTACTGTACAAAGGTACAAGTAAATTATTTTAATTTTCCCCCTTTGAATACTCATCGCCCCTCAAGTATTTTTTGCCCTCTTGATAACACAAATCGCCCCCAGGTTGGGAACCACTGGTCAATATGGTCTGTCATGCCACCAAATTCGATTTTAACAAAACTTTTTAGCTACTTACATATTTATTCTAGAATATTAAGTAAGTATAAGTAGTGCCTCTCAAAGCATCTTACTTTATACATCAGCAAGTTGTTACAAGTGTATCTTTTTAATGCATGTGTGGAATTGAAAATACTACCAAATAGGTGTGATATGGCATAAAAAATATATTTAAATTAACAAAGCTTTTTTTAAAAAGTCTCCTGAAATATCTCTTCATGACAAATACACAAACAAAAAATTAAACAGATAAATAAAATAGTATGCACAGAAATACATAAAATATTTGTAAAAATACATGATTCATATAAGCAAAATTCTTTTAACCAAATAAGTGTAACTATCTTAATGCAAGTTGAAAACCAAAATAATGCCACTAAAAATAAACTAATTTGGATCTTATAAAACCGCATATTTTTTTAGAATGGAATACGTATTACGATACTTTATAGAAATCACACCGAATTTATCGAAAAAAATTTATAAGGAAATAATCAAAATGAATAAAGATTTTATTTATTAAAGTTTTATTGTTTTGCAATCTAGTACAACTTCTTTGGAAGTAAAACCTATGAACTGAATCAGTTTTAAAGTTTAATTAAAAGTAATCAAAAGCACTTACTTCTAATCTTTTTTCTTCCTTTTACTTAATGTTTCGATATTACATTTTGGAAGAAAAGCAATATGTTCCTCCAAATCAAAATTCCTTAAAAAGAAACAAAACAATTAATATAATCTCAATCGAAGCAACACATACATATACTGAGCAATTTTAAAAAGCTAATGGAAGTAACCTGAAAGCGTAAAAACATTACATGATCGTAAAGTCTCTGAAAACCCAATATAAATGTCCTTAGAGCAAAATTTATACAGCTTTTGAATATTACTAATCCCTAAATTAAAAAAAAAGTGAAATTTAAACCAAACATAAAACATCAAGAAATATTATTTCTGTAAGTTCTATCAAAAGTCATATATAAAAAAGTTATATTCCTGGTTTATTTGATTTAAAAGGACCCATTATTAAAATTTGAGCATTAGGGAAACTTTTCCATCACAACTTTGGTAAGCAGTATTTTTTTAAAGGTAGTTGATATTTTGAGTAAAGCCGACCAATCTTTTACAGCATTTTTTTTAATTTTTAAAAATTTGTTTGGTTCTCATATGACTATGTATATAAAGTATCAGCAAATGTTTTACTTACCCAGTTCTGTACCTTCCACTAGCAGACGTTAATAGACTTTCTGCATTTGCTGATGTATTTTCATGAACAGTAGTAGAATCTGATTCCTTTTTTTGTTCCAAATTATCAATAGTAGTCTCTAAATTCTTCTTTTTACTTAAATTTTCAAAGTTGCACTTTGGAAGGGATGCTATTTTTTCTTCTAGATTGAATATACTAAAATTAAAGAAACACCATTCAGCTATTTAAAAAACATAACTCTAGAAGCAGAGTAAAACTATCTGCAGCAATTACAGTAGGGATACAAAAATATTGGTACAAAAATATATAACTAGTTTATGGTAATTAACAAAGTAATAAGACCGGTTTAACAGAAATTTACTATGAATGGCACTAAAGTAAATGAATGCTTCTCAAATACATACAAGATCATAGCTCGTAAACATCACATTAAAAAAGGCTTTTCTAGCAATAGTATTATATATAAAAAACAAGTTAAACTATAAATTTCTCTATTTATAAAAATATTGAAGGTTTCAAAAGTTCTAAATGCTCACCTATGAAACTAAAAAAAAAAAAAAAATAGTGTGGCCTTCAACATATCAATACTGTCTCCAAAATTATTTAATCTTTTATCAAAAAAGATTGCTTAACCCTGGGTAAAATGGACTACTGTTATAATGAAATTCAAGACACAAAAAAGCATTTTATGACAATGGAATGATTGTTAAAAAAATTATTGGCTTTTGCTTGCAATTTATAAAAATACACTTAGAAACCAATGTACAGCTGGGGAAAAAAAAAACGATCCACCCTTTGTTTTTCGGCTGCTATTGGTCAAGGAATTTTGTGAAAGGTGTCATTTTTCAGGAAATAGCGTAAGGAATTGGGAACTGGCAACCAAAATTGTATAAGGGGTCGCCTACATATTAAATTGAGTACCAACTTTGAAAATTCCAATGGCAACACCCAATTTTTTTAATATAAAAATGTTCATCATCTTCCCCCAGATCCAAAGGAAAATTTATTAATTTGCTTTATTTGTTGAGATATAAGCATTCAAAGTTGAACGCCCATAATGTTAAAAAAAGTTTCACAAACTTTTATTCATACCTCCACAAATAAAATGAATTAAACCAAATTTTTTTTTCATTATATACTTCTCAATCTTCCAAAAACAAATCACACAAGTTTTTTCATGAATTTTTCATTTTTATTATTATTTTATTTAAATTTAAATAAGAAAAAATAAAACATGAATAGCAACCCCAAATTTTTGTTACATAAATCGATAAAGTAGATCAAGTAGAACCAAAATCCCGAATTTTTTAATTCAACAACAAATATTTGCAGAGTTATTGTAAAAATACTGAAAAAAAAACGAATTTTAGGGACCGTGTAAAAAATTACTTAGCAAATTGGATCATGACTTGCATTATCGTTTGGTGGTTGAAAAGCGTTTTTGGTAAATATTTATTCAAATTATTGATGTCTGTCAAATGTCTAAAAATCTTTTCTTGTTTCTAGTGCATACAATGTATTTTGTTTGTATAATTAACATTAAATTATATCGATTACTATGTTTTTGAATGTATGTTATTTCCAATACAATTTCAAAAAGTGTGTTTTATATTAAAAATTAAATACCCTAAAATATTATTGGAATTTGGTGTTTAGTACATTTCTCTGTTACCACATTGATTATTTAAAATGATTAGTGCCCACTGCCTTGGTTAAAAATCATTGCCAAATCATTCTGCGTAATTTTATCTTGCTTTCCTTAAATATCGTGTTAAGATCGTAACTCTCGTTTTGTAATGTGGTTTACCGATTTTTTTTTACCGATAAAGTGAGCCGGGGTTCCGGTCACAATCCTGAAAGCCAAAATCTCGAATGCAAAAATCCCGAAAGGCCGTAATCCCGACATAGATGAAATCTCGAATGGGTCGAAATCCCGAAAAAATAGATTTTTGTCCATTTCTCGATTTAAAAAAAAATATTAGAGATTACTTATTTATTTATTTACTTATTTAGTTATTATTAGTTACTTATTTAGTCAGTCAGTCAGTCCGTTAGTTAGTCAGTCCAGTCGGTTAGTTAGTAGGTCGGTTAGTTACAGTCCGTTAGTTAGTCAGTCAGTCAGTTAGTTAGTCCGTTAGTTAGTCAGTCAGAAGTTAGTTAGTCAGCCAGTTAGTCAGTCAGTTCACTGACTAACTAATTGACAGTAAGTTAGACTAAGTTAGTCAGTCTGGACTAACTAACGAAGTGACTAACTAACGGACTGACCAACTAACGGACTAATTGACTAACTGACTGACTAACTAACTGACTGACTAGCTAACGGACTGACTAACTAACTGACTGACTAACAAACTGACTGACTAAGTAACTAACTAACTGACTAAGTAACTAACTAGCTAACTGACTAGCTAACTGACTAGCTAACTGACTGACTAACTGATTAAATAACTAACTGACTAAATAACTAAATAAACAAATTATCTCTAATATTTAAAAAAAAATATCTCTATATTAAAAAAATCGAGAAATGGACAAAAATCTATTTTCGGGATTTCGACCCATTCGGGATATTGACTAATTCGGGATTTGACTCATTCGGGATTTCGGCTTGTCGGGTTTCGGCTGTCGGGATATGGCCCAGAGCGCCGAATTTTAAACAAACTTTTTGTAGCAATATGAATGAAACAAAAATTTGCATAAAATGTAAAACATAAATGTAATAATCATGTTTGTCTATCTGATTGTAACTAATCGTATTTGAAAATCTGTTCCTTATAAATAATCGTATGTGTGACTTAATTTAAATTTAAAACTTTTTCTCGTCTACCCTTTATTTTATTTCTGAATTTTAAAATGTAAAATTTTAAAAAAAAGTAAAAACATAAAAAAGTCACAATATTAGTGAAGAAGGTTTAATTCTAGCATCCTTTGGCGAGATTATGGTAACCCTTTTCTTAGATTGTCGTTTCGAAAAGTTAAAATTAAAGATAAAAAGAAAGATAAATATTACCTTTTTCAATTTGGAGATTTCCCCCTAATCGCATTCAAAATTAATGCTTTAATATCTCGGCAAATAATACAAAACAAATAATTCTTTTTTATACATGGGGTATTTTGAAGGTGCCGAACATTTTTATGTAAAAAAAATTGGGTGTTGCCATTGGAATTTTCAAAGTTGGTACTCATTTTAATATGTAGACGACCCCTTATACAATTTTGGTTGCCAGTTCTCAATTCCTTAAGCTATTTCCTGAAAAATGACACCTTTCACAAAATTCCTTGACCAATAGCAGCCGAAAAACGAAGGGTGGATCGTTTTTTTTTCCCCAGCTGTACCCCACATAAATTTTCCAAAAAATTTACACTAATACAAAGCCAAAAAAAAACTTTACCATTATATTGTTAAAAAAATAATATTGCTGATTACTAGATATTATTTAAAACTATTAATTCTTAAGGGGAGTCGGCTAGGTGTGTGGGTGAAAAATGTTGATTTTCTGTTTTTCTTTTATTTTTAATCTGCATATCTATAGCTTTAATTTAAGACCAAGACTATCGATTTCAGTGGCGGCCCGTGGTCAAAAATGTTGGTGCAGCCAAAACTAAAGCAACGCCCCCCCCCCCCCTCCAACTTTTCTAAGCTAAACATGTCATTAAAAAAGAAAGTATCTAAAATTATTTTTCAAAAAACTTATCATTTTACTTTAAGCATACTTTATTATAGCGGAGCTCCATTTTATAAAAAAAAACATTAAATGAGATATTGAAATTAAGAATCAAAAGTTTTTCGTTAACAGTTTAACACAGAAAAAGTATAATCGTTTTACGATAAAGAGTTCAAATTCTTGAAACCAAACCCACCGCCACACGCACACATAGCCTAACACGTGTTTGGCAGCAGCCAATCATATCTACGAATTCCACAACCACAGGCAAAAGTAACAACAATTCCTTCACGGGCAAATCCCGCAGAAATAACATTAAATGTGGGAAATAGTGGGATTGGTGTTGGATACCATTTGCGTAGTCAATGATTTGCTGGCTTATAATCCAATCCTACCCTGACTACAGCCAGGATACCCCTGACTACAGAGTTGAAAATCGACAGACGGGCTGCGACGCGAACGTGGTTGCCATGACAACGGGGGCAAAGCATTCCCCGTCGTCATGGCAACCATGCCCGCGTCGCAGCCCATCTTTCGAAACTTTTCTCTAGCTATAGTCAGAGTAGGATTGGATTATAAGCCCTCATTTACGCAAATGGTATCCAGCACCAATCCTACTATTTGAACGGGATTATTTTTGTTTCTTGAAGCTGAAAGCGATGAATTAAAAATTGCGCTTCTATGGCAGGATACAGAAATGAATAAAAAATTTATGATCGGATTTGGGATTTTGCTTTTTCTGAATATTTAGGTACAGCCCGGCTGAACTTGCTGTATGCCACGAGCCGCCACTGATCGATTTCTGTTTAATAGTTTTCTTTTTATAAGCATTTTTTTAGAAACTCTGTATATCAGTTCTTACCTATACCTTAATTTTCTTTTCCGTTTCCTGATATATTAGGTTTTTCAACAGTTAGGAACATTTTTCTCGGGAACTATAAAAGATATCAACATGTTTTGTTTTATTATTTCTTTCCCATTAATAGCTCTTTGATTTAAACTGAGGAATTTTAAATACATCTGCTTAAAAAATAGTTATATAACTTTAAATCAGATTTTTTGGGTTTTTTTTAATATATATTTTTAAAAAATCACTGTAAAAGTATTTTTTTATACTGTGAAATATCCTCAGTTTAAATCAAAGAGCTATATGTAAGGAACAAACTATAAAAAAAATTCATAATGATATCTCATATAGTTCCTGAAATTTTTTTTCCTAAAGTTAGTAAAATTAACATGGGCGAGATCGAACCATCTGACTCCCCTTAAAGCACTGAGAAGCCGACATGCTTACTAACTCCCTTAAAGGAGCCAAGCAACGTTTTTGAAAGTTTTAAGGAGAGAGGAAAAGCGTTTGGAATCACCATGAATTTCTTTTAGTACAAATTTTAGACTTTACAGCTCCCATTTCCACAATAAAGTCTCAGAAAGACAATTAAGCAAATATACTAAATGGAACAAAGTTTCATTAACATGAATATTAGCATGTTTTTACAATAAACTTAGACACAGGCCCCCAAATAAAAGTATTAGAAAAAACCTAACATTTACAAAATCATTTTTTAAAAAATAATATACTCAATTTGATTTGCAATTTTTTTATTATATACTAAAATTTTGATATTTGTTCTAAAAAAAAAAATTGGTTTACATTAGCTGTTTTTTATTGACAAAACCTTTAAAAAAAATTATTTGTAACATTTTTGTGATTTCTTCGACGCTTGAATGGTTAAATCAAGTAATTTGTAAGAAATTCTAAATGTGTGTACTTTGTACAAATATATTTTTTTAATATACTTGTTACAATCTGAAAAAATCAGATCTTCTAGAAATGGTCTCGTAGCACAACAAGTTATCAGCAACAAGATAATATTAGTAGGTTTACCCCCACATAAAGCCACATTACTTTAGGCAATTCAAGAAATTACCCTGGAAACATTTGACAAACTTATTATCAACATAATATAGAAACACACAAAACTTACTTTGTACCTATCCCATATGCTTCTGTTGAAGACTTATTTTTGTTACAAGTTTCTTTTTTCTTCTTTTTTGGAGAATTAATAAAATTAGTTTCATTAATTGAATTAATTCCATTTTTTTCATTGTTCTGAGGCATTGGAAATCTTTTGGGGCAATTCTGCTTACGTTCCTTGGGAAATTGCAAGAGCCCTTCAGTTAAAAGTGCCTGATATCGTTTGCCTTTACATGACCGTTGAGAATTTCGTCTTGAAGACAAAGGTAGTTCCGTTAATAAGTCATCTTGACTTTGATTGTTATGCTGAGAATTATTTTGTTGCTCGCTCATAAAAATATTGCACCAGACACTAGATTTTTTAGGAGGGACAATTAATTTATCAAAATAGTTACTGCTGTTACATGCAATTGAATTGTTAAAGGACAAGTTAGTCAAATTTTGTTTTATATGAGGCAATAAATCGTTTGAAGTGGCTGGAATAAGTTTATTAACAGTTTTATTCTTTTTGTAGTCTTGACTAAAAGAGAGAGGCCACTGATTAAGTTTTAAATTATTTTTCAAATCAGAATTTTTAACATGATTAATATTTTCTTCCAAGAATTGTTTGTTTAAATTTGAATTGCTATTTTTACTGCTTGATAGACTTTCTAAGACTACATTAGAATCTGAAACTTTAGAGGTGTAAGAATTTGAAAAGTCTCTGCTATATGCTTTATCAACTGCTGATTCAATAGCTATAGATAAAGTAAATGCCGAATTAGCTATTTGGCTATCTTTTGAAGATGGTACACTTACACTTTTTTCAGAAAAAAGCTTACAAAGTGCTGGATCTATTATTTCTGATTTATAGAAATGATTTGGAAGTGCTGGTTTATCACATAAAAATTTATCTACAAAGTGATCAATCAGCTGCTGGTGACTTGTAGTAATAGTTTTACTAGATCCATTTGATACTTCAACCTTTTCTTTGTTTTTACACAAATCAAGTGGCTGTTCTTGTTCATCTTCTGATAGAAGACTTAAACTTCCACTAGTATTGATGTTGGACACAGTTTGTAGTGATGATGAATTTACAAATGATTTTATATCAGGGCAATTATCAATATGGTTCATATCTGCAGTTGAACCAGAACTGTTTGGCCAAGATACCATTGAAGACATCTCCTGCGCAAACTTGCTTGAACATATCTAAAATGTAATAATATATTGATTAAATATGCATACTTAAATATATACGTAAAAATAAATAAACTGTTGATAAGAATTCTGCTTGCATCAAAATGTGTCAAATAACAAGTACAATGGCCTCAATATCATTTTAAGCATTTATAAACTACTTTTGAGGAATGATATCAATTTAAAATATGTCTTGTACACAAATTCATAAATATTCTTTCATAATTGACATATTAAGGATACGCTTTTGTTGAAACAAATGAAGGAATAAACTGGATATTCAATAAAGTATGAACATTCTAGAGTTGACCGACCAGAATGCTACAATTTCTATCATAATTTTGATAGCTGAAAATGATTTAAACTATAATAATACTTATGCTTTTATTGAGGATAAATAACGCAGCATATGTAAACTTAAATTAAAAAGGTTACTCAATACTGGGTTTTATGAACAAGATGTAAGAACACACAGAGCTTTTCTCCAACAGATAGTTAATGAAGAATGTCTTCAAAACAAATTTAAATTTTAAAGTCAAACTATATTTGTTTAATGTTTATCTCAAATTATACCATAATTAAGAAAATTCAACTTCACTAACATTATAACGATAGTAGTGCATAGAAATTAGAATTGTTTGTTAAAGGAATGCAATGAATAGTTGAAGCTTACTACCTGAAATAAACATTAACCATAATTGTCTTTGATGCAACATTATTTTTACAAAAGGGGTTCTTATCCTTTAAAGGGCTTGTGTTGGCAATAGATGCTAATAAGAAAATATAGTTATGTTGATGATGGGGTAACTTGAAACTAATATCTTTATGCATGTTTAACTAAAACTAAAAACATAATAAAAACAAGTATATAAATCCATAGTAAAAAAAAGACAATTTAACTGCCAAAATATAAGTATAAAATCACCTCTGCAAGCTCCAATAAGGCTGTGCAAGCATCCCTTGTTTTTAAGACCTGGGTATCATCGGAAGAGGTATCCATTGCAGACTGAAATTCACCATTTATTATATAACGCTTTTTTGGAGGTTTGAGAAGACTTTCACCTTTCTCTGCCATCATATGATCTTGGTGGTTATTAGAATCAATAGAGGTAGATAGTTGTACTGAGGTAGCTGTATTAATCAGGGAGCTCAAACCTCCCAACTGTTCATCATCTAAAAAATAAGCAATAAGTTACATAAAACAAACCAAAATTTATAGTTTTAATTCTAATACCAAGAACTTATACAATAATGTCAGCATAATTGCAAGTTAAAGTGTGCTGAGATTTATATTTTGGTCGAGAGTATCCAATCTAAATGGTTATACTAGCGATATTTTATATGTCACATAAATCATATTACATAAATTCTTATGATTTTCCCATATTGTGATATACACCAGCAATATCTTCGACAATCGCAGCATTTTAAGGTCCGGATCGCTCCCATTCGACCCGATTTTTTTTGTTTTAGATTGACATTAAAATTGAATTTAAATTGTGTGTCAAGGAAACATTAAAAAAATTATTGGACATAATGCATTTTCCATATTTCGTCATGATATATGATGCAGTAACTTTTTCAATCATTGCAAGAAAAAATAAAGAAAAGAGTAGTTAAGGAGGTACAAACTTAAAAACCATTCATTTTCACTGGTTTTATTTAACAAATTATCTTTTTAAAAAATCAAGTTTAATTATCTACCTTTTCTTGTAAAGACTGGTCTTTCTTATAACAAAAAATAAATTACTCTTACAACAATTATGTATATACCAACCTACTAATTTTCCCAAAGTTATGCCACAGTTTTTTGCATCTGAGCTGTTGATTTCATTTTGGGAAAACCTACTATTGGATGGTCTGGTAACTAGTGTTCTGGCAGGAGGATCTGGCAATTTATACCATTTAAAATCAGGATGAGCTTTCATGAATGCATCCTTGTACTGGAAAAAAAATTACAAATCTTAAAAAATATTTTTAGAAGCGCAATATAAAAAACAGTTTCCTTTCATATGCAACAGTACTGGTAATATTCATGTACATATGGTAGCCGATGATCACAGTGGCAAAGTTAAGTCAAATGGATTTTTCATATGCTATGAATTTGAAGTGCAGAAAAATTTGCTGTTCTACATTGTCACTGAAGCAGCATTTGACATTGTTGCTACTTAATTAAAAACTAGAGGCAAAATCATAAGTCCTGTTTTCGAATTCGCTGCATGGAAAGATCCAATTTATAACATGGCCACTGAGTCATTCCATACAAATCGCCCAGCTCAAAATCTTCATGTCACATAATTCCGTTCGATCGTGATTTTTTTCAAGTACTAGAGACAAATTTATTAGACCCGTATTTTTTATTTTTTCGAAAATCCAAGAATTAAGTTATGATTTTTTGAAACTGTAAAGTTAAGCATAACTTTTTCTCATTTAGCATTGCGGTCTATGGGAAATTATGTATTTTTGAACGGGCATAAATAAACAGGCCAACCTGGGAAGAACTAATCAATTTTTTTTATGGAATACTATTATTACCAATGGTAATATTTTGGCATGCATGCACTGTTGTTCCCAAAACTACTTGTACTGAAATTATTTTTTTAAAAGTCAGTTTTTTTTACTCATGAATAACATTAGTTCCAATGGCGAAATAGGTGCAATAGGATTGTGTATATGAAAGAATATGTGCCAGCGATAAGATATTTTTTAAATTTAGTAATAATATTAAAATTTCAAATATTATAGCAAACATTTCAAAAACATTTTGTATTATTATATAAAGAGTGTAAGTCTTTTCCTCCGTTCAAATTTGAATTAAGAGTCATTAATTCATCGGCACGAACTCTTTTACTATCTTTCTCTAAAACCATATGTCGCCGTGTTTTTAAACTAGAAAAAACACTTTATCGCCTACTAGGCGAGAAGCAATCGTTCAGTGCGTTTTTTTTATCGCCAATGAAATTCGAGGCCCCACGACTGAGGTCCCCCAGGGTCTGGATTCCTACCCTCTCCTTCTAGAGGGGATGAAGAGATAAGAACATAGAGGATTCTTTGAATGTCGGGGTTCTGGGTGGTTTTAGCTGATAACTATTTTAACTGGTTCTGATACTAAAGCTTACAATTTGTAGAAGCATTTGTAGAAGTAAAGAAATTTAATAAAGTGATTATATTTTTTGCAACCATATTACGTCATTAAAAGTTTATATTTGGAATGATTGCCTAAAGAAGAAAATTTTTATGGCACAAAAAATCTTTTCTGAAAATCGATTTTAAAATGTTTTAAAGTAAAATTGCTAAAATTAAAACTATTTGATGTTAGTTTAACTATTTTATGGTTTTTTTCTTAATTTATTATTTCAATTAACGAATGTGAAAGATTATGTAATGGAAGTATTGAAGTGCGGTCGAAAATCCGAATTTTGCTTTTGGAGGACGCTGAATTAAAAAAAAATTGTTGTTTTTTCTTTGTAAAAATTTTTTTGTCTGTCATTATCAGATGGATGTAATTGATTCAATGAACGGTAATGGAAAGTCGTGAAGTGGTACACACTCCTAGATTTTAATTATGATTAATACATTATTTCATCGAAGCAATTTCGCGAAACTTCTCAGCAATGGAAAAGTTATGTGAGTTGAAAGTGGCATCACTTTTTTCCTTTCAGCCAGTTGATCACATGGTGAAAAAAAAAGCTGAATCATAGCGTATTTGTTAAGTTATGCGAAGAAATACGTTTTCATGCACTGAAAGTAAATTTTTGAGAGCGTAAGGTTTTTCGGTCTACATTTTTTGGTTTAAAAGAAAGATTTTTTCTATTAGTCATTTGTTTAGTTCATGCTATTAGCTACAGTTACATGCATAATATTGCTAATGTAATTATTCGCAAATGTCTTTGTTTTGGGATTAAACAAAGGATAAGTGACCCAAGCCAATTAGGGATATGTGACCCAAGTAAACACAAAAGTAGACAGAAGTAGACCAAGTAAATTTTTTAAAATATCACGGGAGTCCCAAAAGTAAATGACTGGGTCTTTAACGAAGTATAAGGTTTGTTTGGAAGGTACAAGGGAATTTTTTTTAACGAGCTTACAATTCAATATGCAGAAAAAATTGATGGAAAATGTTTCAAATGTCCTAAAATGGATAATGCATCCCAAAATGATATTGATAAAATAGTAGCGATTCTTCAACCACATGTGTTTTCTTTGCAAATAAAAGAAGCCCCAGTTTCGTATTTCGAACAGAATTTACTTTTAAATTTGATTATTTCGTTAATATAAGCATAATTAATGAGATAAAAATAAGTAATAATTTTGTCTGAAAATACTATGAAATTTATATAAACTTTATAATATGATATTAGTTTTGTTATTTGGTAAAAGTTTTTTTGATTATTTTAAGTTATACTACCACATTTTGGGGTTGGGTCACGTATCCCTGATAGGTGGGTCATGTATCATTATGCATTGGGATACATGACCCAAAACTAAAGTTTTAAATAATTTATATTTTACTACTATTGCATTTAATACTACAGAAAAATACTAATATATATTGTGTACTACTTTATGAAGTATAAATTATCTGCATCGTAATAGGACTAGTCCTCTGTAGTAAGTAGCTGATAGTCTTCTGATTGGTCAAGATAGTGTCACAATTTACAGCGTGTTACGAAGTACCATTAGGAAAAGGTATGTAAAATGTAAGAGGCTAATAATTCCAACGTTGTGGCATATAATAATCCCCCTATCCTCTTTCTGAAATAAAGTGTTTCTCATGATGATCTTATGATAAAAAAATTAAGATTTTTTTCTCAAACTTCATTTAATGCAAAACAGATTTTCAATGCAAAAGTGAAATATTCCGAATCGTTACGTCACGCAAGCGATTACCCCTACCCCCTCCATGTCACGACCCGTCACGTTGGAGCGCACCCCTCCCTCCCCTTCTGTGCATGACGTAATTCATGTACGTCCCCCATTTTCTAATGTAATATTTTTAAGGATTTACATATATTTTACTTAATTTACAAAAGAAAAAAAAGATCTCAGTTGTGACAATAGCTATAAGCATAGCACATACTAAAAAGCTCCGAATTTTGAATTTGGAAACTGGAACAGTTGATTTTATGATTTGACTTGGAAAATATTTTTAGTCATTTATAAGAAGAAATTATTTTCTTAATCCTGATGCAAAGATGTAATAAAAAATAAGTGCTTTGATAGTTATGTGGTGATATGTGGTTATGCCTTGATAGTTATGGATACATGTGGAAAGTCTATAGTGGTGACAGACGATTCCTGCAATTACAATATGATGCATAGAATGTATGCTTTCTTCAAGAAAATGTGTTAGAGAAAGCTTTAAAAATTTGATATTGGGGTACATTCCAAAAGGAGATATTATTGCTTGATATGCAAATCTTATTCAAAGTAGCTTAGAAGTTAGACATATAGGACACTCACTTCACATTTTGAAAGGAGTAATGAACTTGAATTTCTAATTCTTCAGCTATCAAGCAACGTAGATTCATAGAGATGAAAGAAATGAAGAATTTTTTTCATTCATCTGAACTTTCAGTTGAAGAAATATAACGTTGAAAAATATGGCGATGTAAAATAGTTAAAAAGTATCACGGTTTTAATTTGCTTCAAATAGATAACACCTAATAAAGGATTTCCTTATGATAGTTATGGTTTTCAATAAATAGTCTTTGGAATGTGACACTTCGGTTAAATATGATTATTGACAAAACTTGATTTATTCTTGGGGAAGTGATAACTGGGCCTATGTAGATGTCCCGATGTAATATTGGCACCTTTTTAGACACATTCTTGAATTTTGTGTAGAATCGATTCTAAGTACCAGTGTCTGTTACAAACCTAGTTTACGTTATAAACGTAATGTGAAATCTAAAAAATTAAATATCCTTCTTATGTTCAAAATCGTTTATCAATTTCAATTAACAGCAACATTGGAATTCAGTCATGTGGCACTGTCTAATTCTGAGTGATTTAGTTTTAGTTGTTTTGCAATGATTGTTCCAACGTTTTGCTTTACAATATTCTAATGCTCAATCAGTTGAAGAAATCACAATATAAAAATCCTTGCTGAATTTGGCCAAGTTGTTTTTTGTCCAAAATCAGGGGTAAATTGGATTGTTTTCAATAATCTTTAAGTTTATATCATCATGAGGTTAGTCAATTTAATTTAAAAAGAATAACAGTTTCTAGTTGTTTCCCTAAAGAAAGGAGATAAACTGAATTTTGCAATTTGGTTCCCTGATATAGAGTGACATTACAATCTCTAATATCCTGAAAATATCTATCGACAAAATATGTTTCAAAATCAAAATATTGGAGGGGGTATTGTGGAGGATTACAATATTTGTTTAAATTTTCAGAATTAAAAACATGAATTTAATATCGTAAGTTGCAACTATATGGTTTACTAGATGTATATCTTGAGTCAGTCTAAAGATTATTTTTGGGGTCAAATTAAAAACTATGCAGATCTGTTTTTGTTAATTTATTCTTTTTAATAATACTTAGATGCATGAAAAGATAACTTAGCTAAGTCAATTTTATAATGTTTGTGGCTTTTTTTCTTTTCAAAATGCTGATTAAATTCAGTTAAATTCTTATCTATTACTCTGCTTTACATTTGAGAAGCTTGGGGAAGCTTGGAAGTAAGACACGATAAGTTTTATATTAAACTTTGTATTAATCAACTAAAAACGCTATTGTATTTTGTATCTTTAAATTCAATAAACAAAGTTTTGAGTACCAACAGAGTCATCTTTTTTTATTACAGTGAATGAAAATTAATGTTTCAAATGATCAATTAGTAACATCAGTCTTTTTAATATGCCAATTTAGCACATTTTTCTGTAACCTACCATTTCATCTTATATTATTGAAATTGATGCATCCTTATTTGATTTCAAAAATAACCATTACCCTATTCCGAATTCTTACAACAAGAAAAAGTAATAAAGAAAAAAACGTTCGTTGACCACAACCCTAGCTTTCTCAAACCGGCTTTTGAATTGTCCCTAACGACTGTCCTGTTACCAAGCGAAACCCAACCCCCTTAGGTAAGTCCGATGCTTCCCCCTCTCCCCCCCCCCCTACCAGCAAGCCACTGGTAAACCGCAAAGGCATTTTCTACGAAGTCACCAAGGGTTCTATGCAAAGTACAGGGGGGAAAGGGGTTCCAGATGTTGACAGATGCGACACTAACTCCAGCGTCTTTAGGGAGAACCCCCCACCATATGTAGAGAGATAACGTACACTCTAAATTAGTTGGCGACACCTTTCAGGTGATCGCCAAATGTGGGGTTGCCATAATTCGCTTTCCAAAAAATAGCAACAACTTTTCTTAAATTTTTGAAAAATACAAATATTTCAATTAAAATTTTTATTTCGTAATGAACTGAAAAATAAAAATTTCGATTGTGTTCAAAATATATAATTATTGCAGTATCTTTATTTTTTTACTGAGATACATCGTCATACACTAAAGACATTGTATTTGCCACTGATTTCCAAACTTTAAAAAATTATTAAAAATACTCAAGATGTGATTTTCAAATTTTTTTTTTCTGATAGTCTATTTTAATTTTTTTGTTCTTTAAAATGGTGTCAAAAACTAGTGGCCAGTATTAAAATTGGGGCGTCATTTAGTCGAAGAAGATTCTCCATAGGAATACCATTACGATTTTCAAGGGGTGAAATTCGGCTTCATGACTCTTAAATAAAAATCCAATATATGCAATTTGTAAATATTGAACACTGATTTCTTATATATATATATATATATATATATATATATATATATATATATATATATATATATATATATATATATATATATATATATGAAATATTCTGTATTGTGTGTTGTTTAAGTGTTATTTTAAATGTAATATATTTGCTTGATGAAACTAAAATAATATTTTACATCTAATGTTTGTTTTCATAGGCTCTTTAGCAACTAATTGAAATAAAATAAATGTGCTAAACTATGTAATAATTATTAAATATTTTAAAACTTTTTACTTAAATACTCCAGCTTACAGATTATAAAATAATTCAAGTAGAGCAGATTTGTATCACTCCATTATCCCTAGTAAAGTGTTATCTATTTAGGCCATCCCAATGTATTCTAAAGATTCGTTTTTGCAAAAAAAAAACGAAAGCAACTTCTTACACATATTAAAATGTTTGTACTTAATATTAGAATTTTATTACAAACAGTATAATCACTTGAAGTATTTTTCAGAGTATACATAATTCTATTAGACCCATTTTTCCATTGGAAATAATGTTATTTGTGGGTCTCCTCCTCTGACTTTGAAAAAAATAATTTCAGTAGAAGTTTTGGGAACAACAGCACACTTATGCCAAAATATTACCATTAGTAATAGTATTCCATAAAAAAAATGAGTAGTTGTTCCCAGGTTGGCCTGTTTAGTTATGCCCGTTCAAAAATACTCAATTTCCCATAGATCACAATGCTAAATGAGAAAAAGTTAGACTTAACTATACGGTTTCAAAAAATCATAACTATCTTAATTCTAGGAATTTTGAAAAAATAAAAAATATGGGTTTAATAAAATATGTATCTTGTACTTGGAAAGAAATCAAGATCGAATTCTGTGACATAAATATTTTGAGCAGGGCGATTTGATGTGGAATGACTCCGTTGCTAATCATCTGATGCAGAGTAAGTGCATCAAACATTATCGGAAACTGTTACATGTGAAACCAGCCTTAATTTATTTTTAATGTTATACAATTAAATACATTTTTTAACCAATTTATTTTATAAAATCCTAAATGATGATTCATTTGAATTTCCCAGAATTTAAGGCTCAAAACTTAATACAGTCAAACCATTAACACAAACTTGAATCATGAACATTTACCATTAGTTACAAGCTTAGCAGGCTGGGGAAATACCTTCAGCTCATCTTAAGCAAAATTTAATTAAGTGAGTTCAAGTAAACAAAGTTTGACTGTACTTCAAAAATAATCCTTGCTTAAAAATACATTTACAAATATAGTTTGCTTCATGTTACCCATCCCTACTTATACATGTTTGCTTCTCAAAAAAAAGTCTAGTTCTATATAGTGCACAATCAATTAATTTTTAATGTTAAAATTTGATAAATTGATCAATATCATTATAGTCACCAATTAATAAAATTACCTTTTGCTTATAATGAAGTTAAATATATTAATATATTAAATTATTAATGTAAGTAAATTAATTATTAAGCTAGAAATCCCCTTGATTAAATGTAATAAGTTTAGTGAACATAAGTCACTAGCAAGTAACAACGAAAAAATGCAATGAAGCGTAAAATACTTTTTAGAAATATTTTTATTTCAAGAAATAGCTAATTATCAAAAATAATTTATTTTCAGAAAATCGATATATTCTTCATGTTTTTTTAAAATAAAATGAAATTTCAAAAAAAGATATTAGTTTTGTATAACACCTAACTTCACCCCATTTGCACCTGCACCTTGGTCTGTTTTGATGGTTCAAGTAAAATAATTTGCATTACTTTCACACTAAGTATATTTACTTTACTATATTAACTCTAGCAATCACTTAAAATGTCTATTAATGATTTATACAGGAAAAACTGAACCTATTTTTTGTTAACATAATTATAATTTTTTTTAACTATACTAATGTTTTTGAATTAAGTGGCATTAATATTTATTAATAACAGAAACAAAGTCCTCCTTATCCCTAATTTTAGCAGCTCTACTCTATAATAAAAAAAACTTCCTAAAGTAATAATACTTAAAAGTATACTGGAATTTCATATATATCTAAAAAAAATTATCCTCCCTACTACCAAATGTTTGGTCCCTTGAGGAGTTTTGTCCACAGTTAACCCATTAAGCGCTACTGTTGCGTTGATGCAACACTTTAAAAACATTCTTTGAAAATATATTTAAACGATTCTCATCACCTATTTAATGCTTAGAGTGGGATATAAGATACCTGACTTGTATTTCCAAAATATTTTTTTTGTTCTGGATTATTTTACTTTTGCGTAGGCTATTCTTCAAATATAGCATTTTCAATGAGCACACATGCTCTGGTTACTATATTTCTTTCCAAACAAGGAAGTCGAATATGATAAAATAGACATAACAAATTTCAAATGACAAGTTCAAGTATTCAACATTTGCATAAACATTATAAGTTGTTTCACTTATCATGGTCACCGAATGTGTGAAACACAGGCGTTACGTTCACGCAACCCCAGCGTAATAGGGTGTCCTTTTGTTCCGCCTTTTGAATCAAAGAGATCTAAATGGTGTGTGCATGTTTTTATGCCTCTTCGCTTTTATTGGCCTTGTATCAAAATAGATATCTAACACTCAATGAAGCTCTTGATCATTTTTATGCCAACTACTTTGAAAAATCCGGAAAACAATAATTTTGACTTGGAGGAAATGTGGTCTTACACTTATTCAACATTTTTGATATTACAGGGTGTCCAGCAAAATTGTTGGTAAAATTTCAAGCACATTTCAAGGCTCATTTCCGAATTTTTCAAGGACACTCGCAAAACCAATTATACCACTACATTTTCAAATATGTTTAACAACTAGCTAACAGAAATATTAGGCAAAAAAAAAGAAAAATTTGAGTTATGAATTGTTTTTGTTTTAGCACTAACAAATAGTCAACCTAGTTATAGTCTACTATGAGTTGCAGAGTACATGATTGTATGTATACATCTATTTTTACAAGTAATTTAATTTGCAACTTTCAGACAAATATGTACTTGAAAAATTAATGGCAAATTACCAAAAACTAACTAAAAAATAATTTAATTAAAACCACCTATATTATATACTTAAAAATAGACTGACCATTAAAATTAATGGCAATTTTTCAAGTCAAAGCGTTATTCGTAGGGTTAAGTTAGTTAATATTTAAAGTCACAATCTTCAATTTTAATGAAACAACACCACTTAACATAGGATTCTCTTTTATACGAGATACTTTTTAAAATGTTAAAAAATAAAAGTTTATTTTAAAAATATTTCATTAAATATAATCTTTAATAATATTAACTTCAATGTAATATTTTACATCTGTTAGCAAAATGAGTTATTTCCTTAAATTTTAACCTAAAAAGACAATTGAACATTTCGATTGATGAACAACCTTTAAAAATCGGCGAATCGAAGGCAAATCAAAGTTTTTTTGAAAGTTAATGATTCACTAAATCTCAAAGATTGGTAAATTCTAAAATTTCAGGAAGTCAGGAAAATTGTAAATTCTCAGAAATCGTTGAATTGCGATCCTACAGAAATCGGCAAATCGCGAATACCCTAAAAGTCGTCAAATCATGAACTTCGAAAAGCCGCGTTTTACTAACCATTTAGCACGAAAAGACACTAAAATCCCGAAGATCTATCAACAGAAATTGCAATTAACGACTTCTTGAAAATCCATAAATTCCGGAATTATAAAACGTAAAATTTAAATCAGTGAAATAGCGGATTTTCGGAAATTGGCTAATACAGTACAGAATCGCTAATCCAGACACCCATAATCCGGACACTTTTAAATTTCGGGGATAGTCCGATTTAAAAAAAAAAAAAGAAACTGTCGCAAATCAAAAACCCAGAATAAGCCGAAGAAGTAGAAAAAATGCTGAAAAAAAAGTTTAAAACGTAAACAAAAATTCAAACTGTTCTTGTGATAACAAGAGGTCGCAATACTAACTAACACTTGATCAAAGGAAAATATTCTGGTTGGTCAGATTGGCCTGAACCGGAGCTACAAAAGTAACGAGACGCTCTTCCGATTACGCAGAGGAAAAAAACTGTCAATCACTATGAGGCAATGCGACCTCATCGGTGGATTTCGTAAAAATTACTAGGCTGCAAAATAAGTAAATCAGGTAGCGTTATTGGATTGTACTGGCCAGTAACTAATATTCGAAGAGATCTTAGTGTAATCAAATCTAAATTCATTTTCAAATTTTAATTGACATTTTTGTATTATTAAAATTTATTATTTAAACTTTTGTTGTTTTGTACTGTAATTCAAAACTTCGAAGTCGACGAATTACTGATCTTTACAAATAGACCAATTACAACAAAACTGAAGATCGCGTAATCGTGAAACCTTGAATATCGGTGAATCAAAAAATCATCAAATATCATTAAAAACAACGAACTCGCAAATCCGAAATATTTAAATCGCGAAAATGAAAATGTGTAAATCGTGCATCTTCAAAAATTGATCTTGAAATTAAACGAACAGGAAAAAAATTAGCATATCCCAACCTCAAATTCCACCCAAATATAAATCTAGGCTAACTGCAAACTAACGGAAAATCGAGTATCGATTCGAAGAGCAAATGAATCGCGAACCTTAAATACCTACATAACAAATAACTTTTCAATTCAGGCGAAATTCTTAATCTTAAAAAAAAAAAGACCAAACTCGTAACTTTGAAGGAATTGGACATTCTCGAAAAAAGTAATTGTCTTGAAAATCAGTAAATCTGAAATTTACAAATGGGGGATTTTTTAAAAAATCGGCCGATTGCAAGGCTTATCCTCATAAATTTTTTAAATTCAAAAATCTCAGAAACTGGTGAAATTTCCCGGAATTTTCAACAATTTCAAGCATAATTCCCGATTTTCCCGGCGCTAGAAAATTCAAGTACAATTCCCGACTTTCCCGACGGCTGGACACCCTGTATTACCTTCGAATCATACAGTTCATTTTGATAATTATTTCAGTTCTGTGCTTTAGATGAGTCATTTGCATGAGTTAATGGGTTAAAGAAATAAATTAACAAGTGGATTGGAAGGTAGTATTTCTGCCAACCTTCTAAGAAGAATTGAGAAATGACGGCAAGAAATATGTTTGGTTACTGCATATGATTATTGTTTTTAAAATATAATGGAATTCAGAGTTAGTTTAGTCTTTGCTGAAAAACACTCTTTTTTCCCCTTTTGGTAAAGATTGCAATAAGCATAGTTAAACATACTATAACATTAAAGAAAGTATACAATCAATAGCATGTAGCCTAAAAAACAAACACTCCCAAAACTGGGAAAAACTTTACCACTAATCAAATGTAGATCATTAACCTTGAACACAACCTGTTTGGCTAATGAAGTGTATGAAGCTTTCTCCACAGGTTCCAGACTTGCCCACCATTCTCCTAATATCTTGGTTATACAACGGTTCTCCAAATGAGGATATTTCTCTCGAACAATATCTCGATGACGTTTGCAAAAAATAAAAAATGCATTCATAGGTCTTCGGACGTTTGTTAAAACATCTTTTTCGTGGGTATTTTGCTCAGGCTCAGATGAATTATCCTAAAAAGAAAACAAATTGTGTGACACTTCATCCCAATAATGGTAAATATGTTAAATGCTTTTTCAATAAAATTCCACTTGAAACATTGAAATTTAAAATTGAGAGATTTGGGTTTGGAAAAGCAGAGATAAATTTTAAAAAAATATTTGGTTGACTAGCAGGAAACAGATGTTCACATTAATGATAAGTACACAGTTTGGATTGAAGTAAAGTGCAGTATCTCACAGGGTTGTCTTGGAACCCATTCAATTCAATATATTTCGATTTTAGGGTAATTATTTGCAAAATCAAGTTATGGTCAGGGCCATGAATATGTGGATTTCTTTAATTTTTGGTTTATAATCTGCACTAATCAGACGTATATGAAAAATACAAAATGTCAAATTTTTTTGACATTTAGTTTTTAAAGTTATTGATTTTCAAAATATCAAAGATTATACAAATTTGACGAGACTTTGATTTTTGAAACAACTGTAAATCAAAAACTATTAAACTGATAGAGCTCGTCATCAACACTAAATTTTGAAGAATTTGCAAGAGTACAAGCCGACGATTTCAAGTTAAAATCATTACTCGAAAACCCGTCTTCCCTAAAGTTAACTCTAACTCGTATACCTCTCTTAAATATCTCATTATGCTGTGACCTATCCACAAAGCAACCTCGACCATTTGTTCCAGAATCATATCGGAAAATCATCTTCAATCAACTTCACGGATTGTCACATCCAGGAATTTCCGCTACAAAAAAGTTGATCAGGGCACGATATGTCTGGCCAAATATGAATAAGTTCATAGCCAAAAATGTACGTTGCTGTGTTCCATGTCCACGATCCAAAGTGCATAAACACACTAAAACACCTCTTGGAACATTTGCATTGCCAGATGCAAGGTTCTCCCACATACACCTTGATTTAGTCGGCCCACTACCGCGTTGTGTGACGGTAACACTTATATTCTCACAATAATCGATGGCTTCACGCGGTGGGCCGAAGCAAATCCCATACCAGATTCCAAAGCACCCACAGTGTGTAGAGCTCTTTTCTCTGGTTGGATTTCCCGTTTTGGCTGCCCCGATATATAATTACAACCGATCAAGGCAGACAACTGGAATCAATTCATCTTTGTTCCATGAATTACAAGTTCTGACTGGTTCAAACCTTATTCGTACTATGGCATATCACCCAATTTCCAACAGAATCATAGAAAGATCCCATCGTCATTTAAAGTGCGTAATAAAAG
Source organism: Oedothorax gibbosus (assembly GCA_019343175.1). Taxonomy (NCBI): domain Eukaryota; kingdom Metazoa; phylum Arthropoda; class Arachnida; order Araneae; family Linyphiidae; genus Oedothorax; species Oedothorax gibbosus. Next base: position 1,220,938 of record CM033282.1, on the reverse strand, counting down.
CTCACGAAAACACACGATGAACAGACACCCTTCCCATAATATTACTAGGCATCAGAACTGCCTTTAAAGAAGACCTGCAAGCTACTAGTGCCGAGCTAGTGTACGGAAAATCTCCCACATTGCCAGCTGACATGTTTCACCAGCCTGACTGCAAGGAAAAGCTGGATAATACCTATGTCGCCAATTTGAGAGATCAAATGAGAAGATTAAACCCTTCCACTGTGTCACGTTATGGAAATACCTCAATATTTGTGCATCCAGCATTGCAATCGTGCACATATGTTTTTCTACGCACTGACGCAACACAACCTCCTCTCGGCCAACCGTACCTACACTGGTCCTCACAAAGTGCTACAACGGTCAGAAAAAACCGTGACAATCCAATTAAAGAACCGCTCGTCCACAGTTTCCCTAGATCATGTGAAACCGGCATACCTCTTACAGGAGTCCGAACACAACTCAAACGCTCCCAGTAATACTGCATCTGATGCTAGCGCAGGTAAACCCACTCTTAAGTAATCCATGCATAACTGCAAAAACAACTTCCTGTGATGAACAATTACTGTAAACTACTAGAAGTGGCAGGAGAGTACATTTCCCCGATAGACTAGTGTATAATTAGTTGGCAATTTTTTATACCTCACTTCTAAATTCTTAGATTTTATATTCATTATTCTTATGGGAAGCTGAATTTTATCATGATATTTTTGCATTTAACGAAAATATTTCTATATTATCTCTAAAAAAAAATTTATCGTGTCTAATTTTTTTTTAATGTATATATGTGATTTTTCATACAAATCTCTATAAAGTAATAATATTAACCACACAAATCTCAATAATATTCTAATATTCAGTTTTTTCTTAGTAACTCTCAATTAATGCCGATCCATCAAACAGTTCCCACGTTTTAATAGGTGTCAATACATTCTTTCCCAGAGAAATTGCAGACTCGGCAGAATTTGTTTTGACTTCTGATCCACTCTTCTCATAACCATTAAACCATTAAAAATAGAGTCACTTTTTAATTAGACTTCGAGATGTAAAGTTGTGTGCTTTGGCATTTTCGAAATTTTTAATTTTGAGGGGGATAATCCGTGCATGCAGGTAAAAAAAATCCTGCCGACTTCTACTTCACAGGAGAGCATACTATTTTTGTAGTTAATTCTAAAAAAGGAGATAGTTTGGACGTCCAAAGTAATTTATTGTTAAAGAAATCATTTTGGAATACTTAACAGGAAGCAGTCCGGAGCCGTAACTCGGACCCCCAAAAAGAACACAACTTTACATCTCGAAGTCTAATTAAAAAGTGACTATTTTTAATGGTTATGAGAAGAGTGGATCAGAAGTCAAAACAAAGTCTGCTGAGTCTACAATTTCTCTGTGAAAGAATGTATTGACGCCTATTAAAACGTGGGAACTGTTCGATGGATCGGCAAGACATTAATTAAGAGTTACTAAGCAAGAACTGAATATTAGAATATTATAGAGATTTGTGTGTGATACTGTGGTGAATCTTATTTAATTTCTATTAACTTTCTTTGTTTTGGCACCCCATTTTGGGAAGTAAAACTTTTGCACACGGTACTTATCTTTGCACACGAATCCTGTAAAATTACGAACCAAAACCAAAGATCTGTCAATCAGAATTCTCACCCAATAGTATAAATTCTTATATATTCTTTTTAACCAATCCCTGCATAATAAAGGCGGGACAAATTAATTCCCAGTGAGATTCGAACCAAACAAGACATCACTTTTGCTCCTACTTTCAAGCCAAAAGGACCTGTGATGTTCTGAACCATATTTTCTTGTTATTTATAGTTATGTAGCTTGTGCTGTGGTTAGTTATATTAAATGTCTTAAAAACCTTATGATCATCGTCACCATTATTTTTCTGCAACAACACCGGTCACCACGCCTCACGAATAGTCCAGTTCTAAGCAATATTACATTTTCAAACTTAAACAGAGTTTTTCAATTTCGGTTTTATTTGTGAGCTTTCTCAACAAGAGAAGTAACATGAAATATTTGCACTCATATATTTGTACCATAGGCGCATATAGGCAATTATTGCAATAATTATAAATCAAAAATTAAGTTTCTATAAAGCTGATCTTAGAATTAATAATTCAATTATATGTACTTTACAAATATTTTAGAAAGTCAATTAGTTTTTCACAGGTTTCTGGCCTGAGTATTTATAATTTTAAATATATATTTTTAGAATACTTAAAATTACACAATAAATTTGTGCAACAACAATTTACATGCAAGAGTATCTATAACATTATCAAATTTTAAAACAAAATTTTTGCTTTGAAATTATTAGTAATAAATTTCCTAATTAATACCCATTTATAAATACCTTACCCACTGGGTATTTACCTGACTTACATCACTACGGCTTGATGTTATAATATATGCTAAACATATAAGAAATAAGGAAACAAAAAGATAATTAAAAAAATAAAATGCTAAATTTTAGAACAAACTGCATAAGTATAACAAAATTCCGTCAAATTGATAGATATTAAATATTTTCTAGCGAAAAAATCAATAACACACCTTCAATTCAACCTTGAACATCAGATTTCACTTACCATTTTTAAGATTAGGTGTTAATTCAAGAATCATTTACCTGAAAAAATATTTTAAACTAAAACCAAACAATACAAACATAACAACACATTGCACAATGTATAATTTCACGAGACAAAAATATACTAAAAACAAAGAGCGAAATCAATATTCAAAACATTGAAGTATCATATTAAGAACAAGTTGAAAATGGAAACTCTAAAAGAAAAGATGCATCAAAAAACTATTGGACCAGGTTATATTGTGATTACAAGGCATTCTTAAAAAACTCTAATAAATCCACACAAACTGACTAACACTAAGAATAAGAATAATATTCAAGGAATTTATTTAATATGATGACAGGTGACAAAACATGCATAATTCATATTATTTAAAATTCTCCAAAAAATATATTTGATTGGATTTTTATAGTTCATGGTCGAAGCATAAATTTATAAACAAGGTAAATTCAACCCTCTTATACTTTTCATTCAATTTAGAAATGATGAATGGAAATCTTCACTAAATACTAATTAGAGACTAAAAATATAATCTTATGTTTCTTCATCTGAATAGTACCATTCCAAAATTATACTTAACGCTTATTACAAAGAAATACCTATTAATTCTAATACAGTTCCCAATACCCCCATGCCAATCTGTCGAAAAATGTTTTTGACCAAGATTCAAGATCAGTAGAGAACGAAACAATTCATAACAAATAGCCAAATTTTTGTAGTCGTTGCAATTTCTGACACAGAGCAAAACGTAAGGGTTAATGTTCAGTGTGGTGCACAGAAATGTTAAGAGTGAAATAAATTTTTCCTGATGGCACCGATTAAAGTAAAAGCAAGAATGAAAACTCGAAAAGTACGTCATCTGAAACAATAACAGATTGCTTTTTTTTCGGTTTGAGTTTTACCTTAATTTTAAAGCCATCGAACGCCTTTCTCTGATTCTTTTCAGTTTACCAATCAAGAAACATTCTGTTTCGTTTTACTAACTAATGAATTTGGCATACAAAAACTACCTTTTTAAGGAGACTGGATCTACACTACTATTGTTATTTGCTGGAAAAGGTTAAAAATAACGTCCTGATTTTTCCTAACCATCATTTTTAATGCCCCATGTGCATAAGATGTGACCTCCAATTGTGTTTACGATTTTTCCTGTGAAACAAACATGGCGCCATCTTGTGATGATTTATACAAAGAATTTAATTTTAGTAGAAACAGAAATTTTAATAATATTATTAATAAGTCAATATAATTAATTAATGTTTGTTTGGGTAAGGGACGTTTGGTTGACCCTCATACCCTCACTAACAAAATAATATGATCAATATAATACAGGGTGGCCCAAAAGTAGGCCTACAGTTAGTTAGGTATACAGTTATTTATACAAAAACTGTTATTTATACTTTTAATACAGGTATAGTTTAGTTTGGTTGAATTATCGTCGCACTAGAGCTACAGGAGAGTTATTGGCGACAGGCATCGTAATTGAAGAGTACAGGGGAAAAAGAGCTTGATTGCGTAGGAATCTTTCCGTATTCTTTTGTGCAGCTTGGCGGATATTGGCGACAGGAAACCGGATTTCCTTTTTTTGCGAAAGTTGTGATTTCAAAATTATGTATTAGCTCTATGGGACTGACAGTATCCCTCTTCGCTCAATACTGAAACTGCTTTAAAATTTGAAGAAAAATAAATAAAATAGTAAAGTAAAATATATTATTTAAAATAATTAAATTCTCTACCACTCTAGGGTCAATATTTAGTGTTTCAGTGCATTATTGAAGAGTTATCTGGTCAAAAAAAGAGGAAAAATGTGGGGGGGGGGAAATGTTTTCTCCAAAATTACAGACTTTCAAGAGCGGATATCTCGAAAACTATACAAAATATTAAAACACTTGAGGGGTAAAAATTGTAGCAAATTTAATCAGCTTTCATTTTGTGTAATGCAATTATATCGGTAGGACGCATAGTTTTCGAGATATAAGCAAAAAAACGAAAAATGGGACATTCAACCCCCCTCCCCCCTTCGGCTCAGAGGCTAGGGGCGGGGACTTTTGATATGTTCACCTCCTAACTAGTTCAAACAAAGTTACAAAGTCAAAAATTGTGTTCCAAAACTTTCCCCGATGAATTTCTTCAACTGGGGTACTGTGGCGGGTTTTCTAGAATAAACATTATCCTTTACTACTCCCCAGAAAAAGAAATCCATGGGAGTTAAGTCCGGGGAACGTGGTGGAAACTCAATGCTCCCCCGTCTCCCTATCCAATGATTCGGGAAGATCAGATCCAGTTATCGTCGGACCACCAAAAAGAATCATGCGATGGGCCACCGTCCTGTTGAAAAAAAAACTCCGCAAAGTCGGGCCGTGCCTGCAGTTGTGGGACTACAACTTGTATTAACATATCCAGATACCTGGGGCCATCAACGGACTTTTTAGGTCTGGATGGTTGGTTGGTTGGTAGACATATATATTCAGGTTTGTGTGCTTGGTCAGCGACCCGCTTATAAACCTTCAGACACAACACAACACACAGACACAAGACAGACACAACAGACAACACACACATAAGTGGATCCATCTAATTTTTAGAGACAGAGGCCAACTAGAGGATCCCCAGAATTGGCTTGTCACCCCCAGAGGTATTGATTTGGTATGGGAACTTAGAGGACTTTCGGACCCAACAGATTTAACGAGCACGTACTCCGCATATACTCGGTAGGTCTTCAGTGGTACCGGGACTCGATCGCAGGACCTTCCGATCCCGAGACCGAGAAGCTGACCATCACTACGGCCCCAGGTCTGGAGTATCTCTACCCAACTCAATCAATCAGGTCTGGTTGTTCAGTTGATCGCGCATTATCTCACAGAACTGTAATCTGCGGTCAGGATCGTCCTCAAGAAGGCCATATAACAGTCTTGGGTGGTACGGCTTTAGGATCAGCTGGTGCAGCAGGCGTTGTAATGATGCCCTCGGGATCATCAGCTCTCGAGAAGCTTGTCGCGTAGACTTCTTTGGATTGTTTACGAATGTAAGGGCTACATTCATCTCATTTCCTGTGTCAACGTCGTACGTAGTCGTCCAGACCGGTGCATTGGCGACGGAACGCGTGGTCTCAAACTTGTCTCTGATGCTGGACGGTAAATCGCTGGACGGGACGGCCGGCGCAGGCGAATTAAACTCATTTTCCCATATCGTACGCACAGTCTCCGCATTTCTTAAGGATCCACCGCTGGTGCTCTTCGCTCATATTTCCAGCCATGGTTTACACTGTAAACAAAAGTACAAATTTTTCACCAGCACAAATCCTTTTATAGGATATTTGGAAGGTGGCGGCATTCGAAGTTACGTCCTCTGATGACATTATTTGCATATTTCTAGAGCATCAAACAAATAAACAGAAGCTTTCTCGAAATTAAATACGGCTTAACCAACTAACCAACCAACAAACTAACAACCTAGCCAACTAACAAAACTAAACGCGGCCATGTCAAATACCTGTTCTAAATAACACAAAGTTCTTACCAATGGTACTTTTTGGCCGGCATTAACTGTAAGCTTACTTTTGGGTTACTCTATAGTCTATATTATTATTTTCCTTTTATAATAAAATTGTTTGCATTTTATGTAGCTTTTTGTTAGTAAATCTTGCTTCTAAATATAAGTTATTTCCCATATTAAAATTGAAGTGCGCATTTTTTTCTTTTAAACAGTGATCAATTGAAAAGCTGAGATGGAAGAATGTGCTGAGTAACATTTTTGAAAAAATTGAGAATTTTGGGTCAATGATTATGTTATTACCTCCTTTAAACATAACAGCTTTAAATTTTTTAGAAAACATTCGATTTCGTATATTTTTCGTGAACGAAGTTGGTAGGTGCACGCGTTTTCGTAACTTTTTCAATGGAAGAACGTGCTAAGGATCCTTAGCATCATCTTCCACCGAAATCGTCCCGCTACGGAACGATCATTTAGTGGAAGAACGTGCTAAGTGACACATTCGAACTTCAAACTTTCGCTTTATTTGCATTAATGGCAAAACAAATGGTTCTTTTGTAGTTTCTAACAAAAAGAATTCAACAAAATGTCAGTAATTTCTCCTAATTACCTTTAATTAAGAAATATAACCAATAAAATATATATAGAGAGTATAACCGGGCTTTGAGTGCATTTCGCAAAATAGGAGGAAAATGCATTTTCATTTTAAAATTCAATCGGAGTTAAAAGTTTAAACATTATATAAAATATCGTCTGATTTTAATGTCTTGTGTTTTTTTTTAGAATAAACTTAGTTTATTTAGCAGTGGACAGATGGTATCATTGAAACAAAATTGCACCTGCCCTATGGAGATCGTATAGTAAGCTTCGCGTTAAAACAACATCGCGCCGAACATACATCAAAGAATCTGGTTTGTTTAAAAAATTCATTAATGGTTCGAAAATCGTTTTTAAAGCCATTTCACGTTTGATCTCTAAAGGCATCGAACGCATTTTGTGCAATGTCCTAAAATTATTAAAATGAAATTCAGAAACAAGCGGAAAGCTGAATTTTTACTTGAAATTGTGAATAGCAGCTTATACGGTAAGTAAAAATCTAATCAAGATATTGCTTTGTTATGTAAAAGAAATATTTTTTTATAATAATTCATATAAAGATTTATACTTTGTCTCTTAATGTTTACAAATTCTTTAATATATTCTGAAAGTAAGTTAATCTATACACTGTAAAAAAAAATGAGAAGAGTGTCTGAATATATGAGGCAGCCATAAGAAGTATGTAATTTTCGAAAAAACGTTTTCAAGTATTTCAGAAACCTCCTTCTGTAATATTCAAAAATATTTTAAGTATTTAAAAATAACTTTTTATGTCTACTATTTTTTTCCAATACATATCCGATTTAAAGAATGACTGGAAGTAAGTGGGATTTGAACCTCCCCACTCCTGAGAAGGTTCAATCTTGAGGCAGACGCCTTAAACACTGCGCCACGTAAGTGACATTATGAACCTTTTTTATCGCTTATTGTTTGTGTAGACAAGGATGAAATGGAATCATTTGCGCATGCGTCAGAGGCATTCAGCTTCTATTAACTTTGAAAACAAATGAAACGTTTTCTAAGTGATCAAATAGGCCACATTAATAAGAGGTTTCTTATATTTTCATAAACATTTGTGTTAAAAAAATGTTTTTCAGTGTAAGGCGTGGCATACGCACTCTTTTACACAAAGTTTCTAGCTTTTCAACTGTAACCTTCGAGCATTCGCTTGGGGTGCTTTTCACACCAATGATTTTTTAGATTGACAATGATGATTAGATTCTATGTCTCTATGTTCTATGATTCTATCTTCTCTATTAGATTCTATACTTTTTAGTAAAAACTTGCTCATATAACCTGTAACAAGTTCATATAACAAGAAGTTCTCAAATTATTAATATAGCCTACTTTTTTTTAAACTTAAATATTCACAGAAATCCTTATAGTAGGGACTTACAGACTGACGAACAAAATGTTAAATATAGGTCTCTGAAGTCGTACATTTCAAACAAAAAAAGAACTTTAAAAATCAGACGGTAAGAAAAGTTGTAGGGGGAGGTTCAGACGGACGGATAGACAAAAAGTCAGACGTACAGGCAGGCGGATAAACATTTTAAAATATATTCATCTAATTTTTATAACTTTAAAAAAAAATTAATCAGACAGTTTAGATTGGAATTGAAAGGGATATGGACGGACGGGCAAAATGATGGACGGACAGGCAAACAGATAAAAAGTATAAAAGAGATCTGTGAAGTCCTAGCTTCCAAACAAAAAAAGAATTTTAAAAATTGGAAGGTTAGTACAGAAATTATGAAACGTGTATGGATCAAAATTACCTTAAAAATGGCACTTAGCACGTTCTTCCACTAAACGACTGACCGAAATCTGAAGCACTTCGGAGGAAGAACGTGCCAAGTGCATGAGGTGTCAAGCGCGTTTTGTAAATTTCGTGTTATTACGTAAATTACGGCTTAGCCAAAAGCCACCAAGCATTTTGAAGAACCAAACTAAAATATCACGCCAAAAAACTATGATTTTGTGAATGAGAGAAAAGTTGCAAACTAAATACTTTGAAGATAATTATCTTGTTTTCGCCTTTTTGTCACTTAGCACGTTCTTCCACTAAGCTCTTCAATTGCGTTATAATAAATTTATACGTTTTATAAGAACTATTTTATCATTGGCTTTCTAGTAAATATTTGGAATAATAATGTTGCTTTTATTTTATAATGTTAAATACAGCTTCAGGAATATAAATATTTTAAATTATATTACTTTTTTCTTTTTGCTTAAAAGAGAATTTATATGGTTTTATAAAAACATTTGAATATCAAATGGTAAATCTCTTTATGTACTATTTTAAATTAAAATCAACTGTATAAGTCTTTTGAAAATTTACCTTTCAAAACATGAAAAAAAATTAGTTTAAGGTGTGTTCCGTGAAGATTAACATGTACCATTTCGTTTTAGAAAAAGCAACCTATACCTAATCCAATTTCGTTGTCATTACCAATTCAAATTCAAAATCCAATTTGTTCTTAGAAATACCTATTCCAACAGATGGCGTTGAATAGGAAGATCTCATGTCTAGACAGTACGCAGTTCTTAATTCCTTGACTTCATCACATTTCTTTAGTGAGGTAAAGTTGCAACTTACATTTTCTAATCACTGAATGTAAAATAGATCAAGCGACATTTTTGTAAGTTTTAAGGGGAATCCAAAAAAAAGTTTTTGTTTACCATTTGTGAGTTTTTCTTATAAGAAATATGGTTGTACTGGCGCTGTGGAATATGTTTCTTGAGTACTTTAGGAAGGATAAAAAAATCCTTGTGAGGGAACGAGTGAATTAAAATTAATTTAGACTTGATCGTTTTTCACAATTAACAAACCTACTGTCACCATTTCCTTAATAAAAAAAAGTGTCGTGAGAACACACAAATGTCCTCTTTTAACAATTAACAAAATTCCAGCCCCCAATTCTTCAATATAAAAGTATTTTAAAACACATCAATAACCAAAGTTTAATAAAGAACAAATTATATTAAGCTATTTCTTGCATCTGTGAGGAGATTTTAACTCAGGCCTGTACGCCTCGCCATTTACAACCGCAGTGAAATGACGAGGTACATCTGAGCTGTCACCCAATCTTAACTTTGAGCGACATCGTTCACTAGGGACTTAAGACTTCACATATTTAACGAGTAAGTATAGGGGAAAATATTAAAAACGTTAATGCAAGTATAAATTTCAGCTTAAATAATGTCAGTTACTGTTTTTCTACACCAACTCAGTTACATAACAAAATCCTTTTTTTAGCAACTATATTCCAGTACTCCATTACAGGCTAGGCCCAAAAGATTATATAAGCCGCTCCAATCTTGTCAGCCTGTTTACACTTTACTTTTTCAAAATTACTTGGAGAAAGATTCACCGAACAATAAATCTCCTTTAACGTTGTAAGAAAACGGCTGGAATCCCATGTTATAACTAAGGACATCTGCCATTCTTTTACTTTTGAAATGATTTCTTCTGCGTAAAATAATCCTTTTTGAAGTGCGTAAAAGCGATTATAAAATGTTAGATAACTACTTACGTTGAGTTGTGTTAGGAAAATATTTAAACCTGGTTTAAATAATTCATCCTTCGTGTTTAGAAAGTATTTTTGCACTTATTTTAAGAAAATGTAAAATTGCTTCAAGCACAGTTATGCGACGACAAAAGCAGCGATATTTTTTTCAATTTAAATCTAACGCATGTAAATTACCACGATATATTTGATCATAAAATATAATTTTTAAAACTTAATTCTGTAAACTAGGAAGGAAACTAAACAGTTTTGTGATTCAATTTTTTTTATGTAGGACGTTTAGAAAGAAATTTGCTATTTAAATCCTCACAAAAAAGTATCTTAATCGAATAGTATATCTTTATTATTCCTATTAAAAGTATAATTCTACAATATGTTTATTAATATTGATAAAATATGAACAGATTATTTAAAGCCTTTTTGTCATTGGTTAATTGAAAGTCACTAAAATAATCGTATTCAGTTCAAAATTTTTAAACCTTCATAATTGTAATATTTTAATGTCGTTAATTAACAAAAATCAACACAATGAACACAATTGAAGAGCTTAGCAGGAGAACGTGCTAAGTGACAAAAAGGTGAAAACGGTAAATGAGCTTTAAAATTTTTCATTTGCACTTAGATACGTTAAAAACGGCACTTGCAAAAGGTAAAAAATATGCTTAACTTAAAGTTTATGAAAAAGGGGAAACTTGGTATCTTTAAAGGAGGGAATAACATGTTCATTGACACAAAAATCTCAATTTTTTCAAAAATGTCTCTTGGCACGTTCTTACACTAAGTTATTTAATTGTTGTAAATAAATCGGAATATTTTATTTGTTGAAAATAATTTTGTGTCAAAAAATCCATAAATAGAATATTTCTTAGTTTAAAAATGAAATTGACTTCTTTTTAACGTCAAAAATTCATAGAAAATTAATTACTTTCCAAAAAAAAAACTCATTTCCGCATCAGCAGTGAAATTCTGTCAAATAGATTGCAAACATTTCAACTATAACTTTAATTAAAATCTAAGACACGAGCTAATAATGAACAAAAAATCGAATTCTAGAAGAAAAAGTCATTTCCTCCTTATATATATGTTTTTTTAGTGCAACGCTTACCGTTTGAGATTGTTTAATATAGTTGTGCTTTTAACACAAAGTGATAAATTCTTACTATTAACGCAATTCTAAGAGTTTTATAAATTTATTATTTTTATTTGTCAACGCAATTTTAATTACTGGTTGATATCTGAAGTTGCTAGCATTACTTTGCATTTATATTACTAAGAATTTACTAAATGAAATTTAACTCCAGCAATTATTTTTATAACGATATTTACAATACGATTACAATATTATAATTTTTGTAGAATTAATGTATAGTAGGTAGGTAGTTTTTATCTCTTCACTTCTAAAAAGAAAGTATATATTCTTTATGTAAACATATTTTTCAAACAGTTATATATTTAGAAGTATGTTTTGTAAGTCATTTTGAAGGAAAAAAAATATATAGTTTAACAATTGCTGGTAGTAACGTCAATTCCATGGAATTTGAGGTTTTGAGGGGTAAAAATACACATTTTTGGTGTGCCAGGAATCAACAAATAAGTTCTGTTAGTTTTTTGTGATTAATAGTCAGTCCTTTTAAACGTTTGTTTAATCCAAAATATCCTATTAATTAACAGCTAAAAAAACAGTTTTTTTGAAGACCTTCGAAATCTGCTTGATCCTTTTTGGTAATTAATAAATCAGCTGCTTCGGTATCGGTATTTTTGGAAAGCTTGAACATTCTAGTTTATTATAAACAAGTCAGTATTAATAAAAATTGTAAACTGGAGTTGTGAAAGGAATTTTACATAGGCCCACGCCCACGTATGTGTACCTATGGAGCGAAGAGGTTATATTTTACTTGAATGACGAGGATAAACCTCGAAGTGAAACTTCGGTTTGTTTCGATGAAAATCCTTCGATGAAAATTTCAATAGGTCGAGGACGACGACGAAGTAAATTTAAGTTTTCTGTTTACTTTGCATTTTTTCGAGCTATTTTTTAAAAAAAGTGATGTGATGTTCATTGTATTTTGGAATGATTTTCGGTTTATTGGAGTATGAATCAGACGTTTTTAGAAATGGAGATCCTCTTCCTGGACCATGTTGAGAATTACATAGTACAGCTTCCCAAGCAAAACACTCATGTTGAAACAATGTGGTTTTCTGGTGGTTTCGTTGACAGTGGAAAAAGCACATTGTAACCACATTGCTTCCTTGTGAAATTCCAACAAACAATTTTATTAACCCATTCAGTCAGAATTTCGAAATCCTTGTCTAAAATTGATTTCATTTACTATATGACGTACTGCGGTCATAAGGATCACAAAAATGAAAAATTGAACATCTTGAAGAATTTTTTTAGAGAGTTTTGTAAGTTCTTTTTAAATTCAAAATTTAAATAAATCACATTTTTTTTATGAAACTATTGCATTTTTTAAAGTTTAGATACTTTAAAAATTTCCTGAAAATACGAAACCTAAAAAATAAACAATTTGTTAATTTTATAGCAAATAAATTCTAATACAAAATGGCAAAGCAAATAAATTCTAAGACAAAATCTATGTTCTAAGACAAAAAAAATAGAAATAGTTATATATAAAAGCTTATATAACTAATTAAACTTACAGGATATCAAAAAAAACTTTTTGAATATTAATCTTAAAGACATATAAAATAATTTTAAAGAAAAAAATTAAGTTTAAAACTTTATTTAAAAAGTGAAAATGGCAAAAAAGTTGATGTCCAGTATACCGGACGCCAGGTCTGAAGGGGTTAAAGAGATTTTTAAAACAAATATCTAGGCGAAAATAATGTTTTATTTTTAGTTTAATATGTCTAAATAGTTCGGTATAAATATAGTTAAGTGTTTCCTTTTTCTTTTTTTTTTCTGATGTGATTTCACAATGTCGTTTCATTATTATATTTAAACCAGAAAAATTATATTATTTGCATATTAAAAAAATTAAATTCTTTCTAAAAGTTAAGTAATACATTTTTTGAAAGCAAAAAATAACCCTTACGCCCTAATGTATTTAAAAAAAAAATATATTGTGACGTTTATTATATTCTGGTATGATTTTTAGTTTATCTTTGTATTGACTAAACGTTTTTAGAAATAGAGAATCCTCTATCTGGAGAATGTCGAGAATTTCATTGTACAGCTACTGCATTTCATAGTACAACTCATTAATTTCATAGTACAACTCATTAATTTCATAGTACAACTCATTAATTTCATAGTACATCTAATGAATTTCATAGTACAACTCATTCATTCCATAGTACAGCTAATGCATTTCATAGTATAACTCATTAATTTCATAGTACAACTCATTAATTTCATAGTACAGCTAATGAATTTCATAGTGCAACTCATTCATTTCATAGTACAGCTAATGCATTTCATAGTACAACTCATTCATTTCATAGTACAACTCATTAATTTCATAGTACAGCTAATGCATTTCATAGTACAGAATGAATAAATGTGGGCTGGATTTTCGATGGGATTCATGGTCTGAAGAAAGGCCTATTACTCTAATAGTTATTTATATATAAAAAGTGTGTTAGTACGAATATTTATTCTACGTTTCTCCAGAATGGCAAGATAATTCTGAATCGTTCCTGTTTTGATAATCTCCAACACGAAACATAACACCACGGTAAATCTTAGGAAATTTTTTATTTAAAAAAATACGGATTTGAAATAAAAGTAATAGTTTCGTTTTATTTTAAATATATACAAATATGTATATATTTTAGTCTATGAGTCATGGTTTAGTCTTTAGTGAGGGTGTTTGAATATGCAATTTTTAAGTTTCATTTTGAACTTTGAAAAATTAGCTTTAGAACTCTATTCACCTCAATTCTCATATAACAAGGAAAAAATTAAAACTACTTTCAAATATAATATGCTTGAGAAAGAAAAACTTAAAAAAATGTAATTAAGTAAACTAATCCGGATTTTAAAACTAATAAATTAAATTAATCCATATTGTAAAATTAATAAATTAAACTAATTTTAAATAACATAATTATAACAACATATAATTCAACAAATGATAAAAAAATCTCTTTTTTTAAACATACAAACTAATTAAACACAACAATGAATAATAACACATACAAAAATTAATAGCTATTTACTATCTACCCCATAATATGCATATTAAAAATTTATCTCGTGCCATAAATAAAATTTTCTTAGTAAAAATTTACAAAAATAAAATTTTGAATATTAAGTCTATTAGATATTTGACTATTTTTGTATAAAAAAATGAATATTTAAAGTAGGCACGGATTATACCTGAAAATAACAAAGCGTTACGCCCACAATTTTCCTCAGGCATTGCAAACACAATGTCTTTAATAACTATGCGTGGGAAATTCAATACACGTTTCAAAGAAAGCTATTAAATTTCAAAATTGAAGCTTTAGAGATTAGCATATATTGTTAACGGATTTTTGAAAACAGTGTAAAGTTTTCTTCGCTGGTATTTTGTTTTCTTATTAAGACTACGCCTAAAATTGAATGTTAAGTATTTTTTATTTTAAAATTAGCTTCAGAAGGTTCAAAATATTGTGAGTTTATATTCTAAAAAATGGTGTGAAGTTGAAATTCGCATGTTATATCTTCACATGTATAAATCAGTGGAAGGCATATGATATGTAGTTCTTTTAATGTATTTTATTCAGGCGATTGTAAGGTAAGTCTTCTGAAATTTTAATTTAAAATCGTACGTATGTAAATTTTCTTAAATAATATTATGAATTCTCAGCAATACAACTTTTAATTACTAAAAAAATGGTTAAGCCTACACTTTAGTAAAGTAAACTAAAAAGGGATATTTATACTTAAATGTATAAAGGGATAGAAGTTCTATCCGTTTATAAATTTAAGAATGGTTATTAAAGAAAAAATTAAAATTAAATGGAGTTCTATCATAGAACTATATTTAACAAAAATATTTTTTAATAACCTTTAGCTGAAAATTTGAATACCTGCATACAAGTTATGCATGTATGCATACATAGACCAAGATTTAATGAATATTCATGCAAACGAATGAAAGCCTCTCAGCTCATTCAAATAATATTCGCAATTTTAGCGCAATAACAAATATGTATTCACATCGCACTTACATAATATTCTTGTAATCTATAGACATGCTTTATAGGATTGCACCGGAGCCTGAATTAGAGAACCTTTCATGGGCAACATTCTTTCCAAGATTTGATCAGCATATTACATTTAGAGTCGCTATAAATAGCGCTAATTAGGTATTTATGCATGCTGAACGTTCGATCAATTATTCATGTTCCATTAAGGATGTCTCGCAATATAGTTTTCGGTACTTCTTTAATATTAATGGGATGTTGGAATTCTCTATATTTCCTGGAATCTTAAAGTGTCTATTTATAATCATTGATATATTTTATCTATAGTATTGGTTTATTTTAATTGTCAATGTGCTACTTCACTTACATATTTCCTTATTTTCATATATATTTACTTATTTTAGCCTTATAATATTTACGAGTAAATGAAACATATTTAAAAGATTTTTCATGTCAGATAAATAGGTGAAGGAAAATAACAAATTACAATAAACTATTTTACTGAGAAAAAATAGAATAAGAATTAAGAGTATAAATGCACTTAATACTCTTTATACTCTTACGCTAATAAAAGTGGCCCCGGCCAAAAGATAGTTAAGCATTGAAATGCTTGGCGAGAAAATCTATTGAAGCCGTCTAAAAGCCTTCAAGTCTAAATAAAAGGTTATTCAAGCGTGCAATGCCTTCTCTTGACAAACCTGTTTTCGCATTGGTTGGATTGGATTAACATCACATTAGAGCTACGCATGAATATATTGGCGTGTTCAGATCTTATTGCGGCTGTGTGAGTCTGAGTTGATCAATGCACAGGTGAAAATGATACTCATGGTGCAGCAGAGGGTGTTCATTGTAGAAAGTTTTATTAAAACAAATTCTTTGAAAAATGTGCCAGTTGTTTGTAAAAGAATTTAATGGTGTAAAAGTGCCAACAAAAAAAGAGTGCTGTGCAACGATTAGTTACGAAATGGCGTCAGACAGGATCTGTTTTGAATAAGTCCAAAAACATTCCGAAACGGGTCCGAAAACCACATTTTATGTCTTGCAATCAATTTAAAATATTTTTTATTGACAAAAACAAAAAGGTCCGATTCTCTAGGATAAATAACGGCTGATATAATCACTAGTGGGAACTTTTTTTGGGCAGTTGTACAAACCTTCAGTTTATAGAGCGAGAGCCCCCCCCCCCCCCCCCAGACCTAAGTCATTTTCTCATGGATGAAATGTATCGGATTAGGTGTTCGGTTTTCATTTACTTTTAGTGTATGCCCACTAGAGTGGAAAGACGGCCAATTTACATGTATCGGGTGCAAAAAGTAGGTAAATCATAAGTTAACTTAAGTCATTTTCTCAAGGCTGATTTTTACGTATGTTTAAAATATAGTTAAAAGTTAATAATAAATTTGCCAGACACTTTCCGTCGGCCGAAACTTTTCCCAGACGCTTTAAATGTATTTATCAAGTTCAGACTTTGTCCCAAGCATCTGGCGGCGCGAGATAGCGCTAAAATCGTCCTCGGACGGCCAGAAGGGGAAGTAAAGCAAAAAAGAACTATGTGTGTATTGGAGATGTGAAAATGTTGTAAGCTAAGGACAGCTATGGTAACTTGTTTATTAATTTATTTTCTAATTAAACACAAATTAAATTAAATCGAAATGATATTCTTTCTTCGCTTTTATTGCTTAGTTAATATAACGCTGTCTTTATGTGTGTATTGGAGATCTACTATGTGTGTATTAGAGATCTGAAAATGTTGTAAGTTAAAGACAGCGTTATATTAACTAAGCAATAAAAGCGAAGAAAGAATATCATTTCGATTGAACTTAATTTGTGTTTAATTAGAAAATAAATTAATAAACAAGTTACCATAGCTGTCCTTAGCTTACAAAATTTTCACATCTCCAATACCACATAGTTCTTTTTTGCTTAACTTCTCCTTCTTGTCGTCCGAGGATGATTGTAGCGCCATCTCACACCGCCAGATGCGTATGACAAAGTCTGAACTTGATAAAGACGTTTAAAGCGTCTGGGAAAAGTTTCGGCCGACGGAAAGTGTCTGGTAAATTTATTATTAACTTTTAATATTATTTTCTAAAACATATGTAAAAATCAGCCTTTAGAAAATGACTTGAGTTAACTTATAATTTACCTACTTTTTGCACCCGATAACTGTAAATTGGCCGTCGGACCACACTAGCGGGTATGCATACACTAAAAGTAAATGAAAACCGAACCTAATCCGATACATTTCATCCATGAGAAAATGACTTAGGTCTGGGGGCCCTATGCTCCTGGTCTATTACATTGTATTCGAATTAGCTTGTCAAACCATAGCATAAATGCCGGAAAATAATTCGCCAAGCGTTTGTTTGATTTTAATATTGAAGCGATCAATAGCTTCACTTAGCAAACCTGTTTTTGCATTGGTTTTTGACTTGGCAACAATTGTATTGTATTCTTATCTCCATGACGGGGCCATTTTTATTTGCGCCACCCTGTACTATACCATATAGGTACAGTCCGACGGCGTACTCATAGCAAATCCTATTAAAAGAATGAAAAATATTCATTGATAACTTATCATAATAAAATTTTTAATTATCAAATATATGATTGTTAATTATCCCGTGTTACAATATTTTGCGAAAAGGAGCATAAACGTAAGAAAAAAAGGTGTATTAAAGAAAATTCGTCCTCCATTACAGCCATTCGTCGTTGTAAGACGTGTTGTTGAGTCAAATGCAGCCTTACACCTTTATGACTGGATAGCAAGCAAGGTTTGCGCTTTGCCTTGGATTTTATCAAGTATCCATATTCTTTGATTCTCCTCCTGATAGTTTAAGGTTAAACTTTATATAGCTACAATCAGGCTTTTAATTTGATTTGAAGTGAAATATTGGTTTGAAGCCAAATTTCTTATTTATCTTTCCTCTCGTTTGTTGGTGATTCGGGGTCTTCCAGACCACGATTTTGGTTGATATTGATCGCCACTTGCTAACTATCTATAAACACTTCTTTTGGAACGCTTTAATTCGATAGAAATATCAGCAACAGATTTACTTCTGTATTTCAATATCCATATTCTTCTTCTTATTATCTCTTTTTTCAGACGAAAATTCAGTTGAATTCGGCGTGGTTCTAAGCATTAAAAATTACTTCCTGCCTTTTAAATCAACTTAAAAACCCTTCCCTTTGATGACGCAATCACTTTATCTAGAGAATTTGCAATTTGCATAAAACCTATACTTTCGTGGTAACGAAATTTTTGAAATGTTTAATTTGTTGGTGTAAGTCTAGTTTATATATATTTTTGAAACAATTTTTACCTTATTATTTTTTATGCTGCCTAAAGAATATGTATTGATAAAAAACTACCGGAAAATAGTGAATTTTGGGGATTTTTTCATGAATCGCCTCTGTGCCTAAACTTTTGTGCAGCACTGTAACTGTTATTATAAAATAGTTTTTGAATCCACAAATTGAATTAACTTTTACGTCAACTCTTTTTATATCCATAGTTATATAAGATTTAGTTTTTTTTAAAATGATAATAACTTAACGTAATATGTTTGTTGTTGTTTTGTTGAACACAATTGTTTTCTTAACATTTCAATACTTTGTAATAATAAACAGTATTTTGTTAGTTACAACTTTTTAAGCCAACTCTTCAAATTTATATAAAAAAGCTAAGCGATTTTATCAAGAAAAAATTAGCAATCTTCTTCTTCACTCTTTCCAATAAAAAAAATTCCCCTTTCCGAGAATTCGTCCCTCGTATATTCGGAGCAAATTGAACTTGAAATTGAAATTCAAACCTATTAGATCGCACGCTTTAATTTCTCCTCTTCTCCAGAAGAAAAAAAACAATTAAGAAGATGTTTTTTTTTAAGATTAACTTCGCTGACGATTCGCATGTAGACGATTTTTCACAAGCAATTATCAGACTGCTATTGATATCGCAATACCGGAGCGTCTGCAAAACGTTTTGCAAGAATTAACCTTGGTATATTTCGCCTTTGGTATACTTTTACTTCTCAAAATGCAAATGTTAAGACTTTATAAGAAAAAAAATAGATGGAGTAAACCACCTATCAAATAATAAAATGACAAGTTTGTGTTGGGGACAAAAATGAATCGCTGAATTGGCGTAGATAAGATTGCAAATTGTCGCTGAACAAACATAATTGAAGACTACAGGGGAAGAACTCATTCACTGACTGAGAATCTGTCTACATCAGGTCAGCTTGGCGAAGATAGCGAGTCATCACCTAAACTGGTGATAAGAACCAGTTTTGCCTTTGTTCTTATCACGCGTCGCGTTTAGTATCGCTAAGATCGAGATTCACGCCAGTCACTAGTCTGACGCTTGAACCGCTGTAGAAGAATAGGGGAGGAGAAGACCAAGGGAGAATCCGGTTTCCGATAGCATCTACTCGCCAAGCAGACCTCAATACTGACAGATTTCCAGCCAATCGAGGGGTTTCCCCTGTACTCTTCAATTGTGAAAGCTGTTTTATGTAGGTTTGCATGTATTGGTTTGATACATAATTTGTTTTGTTAAAATATCTTATTACGGCCCTTTTTAATACTTGAGATGCTGTTTGTTGCTGAGTTCTTTATTGTTTACAATTCCGCAAATCTTCCATGGTCTAAAACAATTCTTCAATTTTTGGCTAAACCCAAGTGACTCGTAGAGTGATATTGGTCACCTTTTAGATTGTCAATGAATAGTCTATTCGTATCTAAATTGTCTGTTCAAAATAGGAGATATATGTCGACCTGGAACATCGTTATTGATCAAGGGTTAGCCAGTTCGTGGCATGTAACCATGGATACAAAGATGTCTGGTCCTTTTGACATCTTTGTATCCCTGGTAAGATGAAATTGAAATTGAAAATGAAATGAGATATGTGCTTGCCGGTTGGCTGCTTCATCTCAGTCTCCCTGAGTTGGAAAGACAAGAAATACAAGAAAAACTAGCACGGGTCCTCCGCAGAAGAGGGAGGCAATTTACAGGATCTTTAAAACGTCACAAATGAACTTGATAGTCGCATCCTGGTTAGATTAAAAACTTTCTCTTCCTCTCGGAGGAACACACTTTCCGAAACATATGAAAGCGAGAGAAACTCATCCAATTAACTCGCATCAGTAACTCGAAGCATTAACGCGGGATTCTTTAAACCCGAAAATTGCCTTCATGCGTGAGTCCCGGAGGGTTAAAGGTTCTCTGCATCTCTAACTATTGTGCGTTTCGACCTCCTTCAAATTAATTTTTCCAACAAGTGGACTATCAAAACAGATAGCTTTTCCCATATCTCGGAGCGACTCCAAATTAAATGGGAGTGCCTTAGGGGAAAGAAGTCATTTGATACAAGGAACCCATGTTGCTAAATTTGGAGATTTAGCACCTTCTTTGGCAATATTATAGGTAACTGGACCATATAGAAAAAAAATAAAGTAGAGGCGCAGTAACCGTAATCCGCTTTGTTCAAAAATAAACAAGTTTCTTTTTCGTCCGTCACGTTATTTTAAATGGGGATAAAAAAAAATGGTTCTCCGAATGCATTAAACTAGGATATTTTTATTTTTGCTATACTCAGACTTAAATTTTTCAAATTATGTCGTTATAGGAACTACCTACACTCTTAAAACAAAAGAATGAAATCCACTCCTATAGGGGAAGTGCATTTTCGGCACCGGAAAGGAGTGGAAATTACGAAATTCGAAAAGCACCGTTAACTAGGATTACATGCAATTTCCACACATTTATTCTCGCAACAACTTCTATTTTTAATGAGATATGACTTTAAAATGTACTGCTGAAAAAGCTTAATTTTTATATAAATAAACGACTGATACCTGCAATCGATGTCTGAAAAATGATTTTCAGATGTACTTCTATCGAACCATTTTAGTCCTTAAAATTTAAAATAAATTGTTTAGTTTTAGGAAAGCAAAACAAAACATGACGCAACAAACTTTGACTTGCTCACATGAGAAAAACTTTTATTCTAGCACATTTTGATTACTGGTTCAACCTTCGGACGTAACTCGGAACTAACTTAAAATGATGTATACATATTGAATTCATTCTAAGCGTTGAAGGTGTTTTTCTAGACTATATTTTAAATCTTAAAAACACAATTTTCAAACAGCGATTATGTCTAAACTATGCTTTATGCACCAAAATGCCACAGCATCAAAGCTAGCAACTCCTTAAAATTAAATTAATCATTTTTTATACAAATAAAGGACTGATACAAGTCAGCTGCTTCGGTATCAATATTTTTGAAGAGCGTGAACATTCTCTTTTAAACCCATACAATTTTGTAGCTCAGGTCGTAAAGGGTTACGGTAACTTTTTCGATAAAACTCCTAATATTTAGTCTCATAACCTTAAATCAGCGCCATCTAGAGAGGTCGTAAAGGGTTAGAATTAAGTTTGTGTGTTCTGCAAATTCAATTAATAAGTTTTTTGTTATTAAAAATCTAAAAATTAAGAAAATTATTTTGAATTTTTGGGATTTTAACTTGTTGTTCGTTGACAATAATCTTTTAAAGACAAAAATAAGGTTTCTATTTTTATTATTGTTTCACAATGTATAGGTACCACAATCGCACAATTAAATATGTATTTAAATAAATTACAAATGGGAAAACGATTGTACATTCGTCTTCAATCACTTTAGCTTCGTGTATGTTGAATTATCTGGGGTCATATCGGATGTTTCACGTTTCTTAATAAAAAAAAAGTTTATTACATTTCTAACAACAATCTTAAAGCACTTGTCAACGTATTATTTAAATTATAATTTGTTTTATTAATAGTTTGTTGAAGTTTAATAAGGTTGTAAAATCAATCCATTCCAATTATTTTACTTCTAATATTTATCAATATATGAATATTATAAGTTTTATAAATAATCAATGTTGGGATCAGGCACGACCGACTCAACTAATAAAGCCAGAGAAGCTCTCTGTGGCGTCACACTGTCCTTCAGGTTCGAGTTGTCGGTGGAGATGGAGATGCTTGGAGAGAAAAAAAAAGTGAAGCCGTTAGAAAGTCGTCAAGAAGCCCTAGTAAGCCCAAACTAACAACTCAGTCAACGTTAGTTCATGCAATAAAACGCATAATTTTATTCCTTAAAAGGCGTTAATTTAAAATAAAAAATTATATTTGTACAGTTGTTGGCAGTAGCACGAGATCAGAGTTTATACAAGATGGTAGTAATTTCTTTCACATGTAAGAAAAATGCGTTGTAATTACAGCTTTCATTAGATAGTCGGAAATCACAATTCTATGTAGTAAGCCTATACAAACTTCACTATGGAACAGCACTAATTAAGTGGCCGTAACGTTTGTTTGGGCTTAAAACAAGGCGATTGATGACTTCACTAGGGGAATCGGTTTTTGTATTGGTGTTTCCCCGGCAGAATCTACATCTTTTTATCTCTATGGTTTGGGGGCCGGGGAGCCAGTTGGTTAAGGTGTTCACCTTTCATGCGGAAGGTCCTAGGATCGGGTCCGAGCATCGCAAAATGACTGCCGACCTATAAATGGCTCGTGCATCCAAAAATGTCTTACGAATAATACCCCGTGTAGAGAGAGTGCACGTTAAATATGCTCCAAAGTACCAACGCTGCGTGTGATGTCGCCCTTAACGGTTGCGTTGGGTGCCCACTCAGGTGTCGGCTCGTAACTTGACTGTGGCTCTAAATTTCGACGCCAGTCACCAAAAGCCCTCGTGTAGCTCTAGTGCGACGATAATTCAAACTAAACTTAATTATCTCTGTGGTTCGGAACCTGAAAAGTATTAGTCGACGATGTGTGACGAAATTTCCCAGGTGCCAATTCCCAGGTTTTCCATTTGCCAGGTGCTTCACTCCTATGCGCCCTGAAAAGCTAAACTTAGCGAAAAGGGTTTACTTATTTCCTTGCAAGTCCCTCCTATTGATATTGCATTTTTTTCTGTTCTGATAATAGTTATTATAAAACAGTTTAAAATTTTAAAATATATTTTCAATGGTTAGGTTTTACGAAACAAAGCGGTGTCCTAATGCTCATTTTTTGTGAATATTTGATCTCAAACTGATGAGTTTCTAATTAAATAGTTTTCGAGTAATTTCTAACAAATTATCAAACTGCTTGTTGGAATAGAGCTGAAATACCGATATAACTATAGCGTTTTTCTATTAGTATATTTATACGTGATAATATGTTTAAAGATATTAATTTAATAATAATTTTTACGCAAAATCCATAAATATTGTGTGTTTAGTTTTTACTTAAAGCTGAAATTAGCAAAATTATAAGTATTTTTTTCTAGTTTCCATTAATAAGTATTAAAAATGTGAACCTAACTTAAATTTAATTTGACTAGCCATGAATTAAAAAAAGTAATTCTTCAATTAATTTTAATTAAACATTGTATCAAACAAATTTTTGTAATTGAAATTGTTTTATTTATGTTGGAACTATCTGTTTTTATCAGCTGCACTTAAAACAAGCAACGGTGCTGAATCTATTGACTGGAGAGACCTTAAAACTTTTTCCTTTCTCTTGCTCGCACCTCACATACACTGCTCAAAACAATTAGTGGAGCACTTTGCGTACTTTTGCTACCCTTTTAATCCCAACTTTTTATATTTTAGTCTAAAAATCTAAATGTTGTGAAATAGATTCATTACGCATCCAAAATGAAATGGTAAAAAATTGGGGAAAAAATCCATTTCTTAAACTTAAATTTAAGGGGAAAAAATTGACTTCATAACTTTTGAATAAATTATAACAATTTTTTCAAAATTTTACTTGTTAAAAATAGTTCAAATCAATTTTTGAACATCTAAAAATGCAAGCATAAACAATTTAGGGTCAATTTATTTAGTAAAATTGTTTCAGAGTGAATTTTATTTTACTATTTTATTTGAATATATTATTTGACGTTTTTCATATTTTCATTTCATTAAAACAAACATTATTTAATTCTTCAAAAGACATGATTTTACCATCTTATGATGCAAAAAGAAAATATAATTTTATGGAAAAAAATTGCAAGTTGATGATACCAAATTGAATCATTAGGGGTGAAAGGGTTTAAACCATGGCTCCCCTAATTGTTTTGAGCAGTGTATATGTGACTTATCCTTAGAACATTCTACCAAGGGCATAATTAAAACGAGCAACACTCAACTTCATAAAAATAAAATTTTAAAAGTGCAAAAAATGCACCTTATTAGAATATTGGTCTGTGGTCCCCTGTTATAACATTGAACTTCCACCCCTCTCCTTAGCATAATAAGGAGAGCATTAGCATAAGATAAGCTGAAAACTGTTGAGCAAAACAAGCATGTTTTTATTTGTAAACATGTGAAAGTGCTAAAAAAATGCTCTCCTCATTAGACAAAGAAGCCTGTGTCCTATGTTACAAAGTTTGTCATTGGTCACTTTTCTATTAACTTACAGATATAAAAGTTCTGAAAGATCCGTGCTTCTTTCTTCTAAGAAAAGAGCTGATGTCCTATGTTACAACGTCAGACATCTGTCCTTTTTCTGCAGAAAATTAGTTCAGAAATCAAGCAGGAACCAACAAAACTCTTTTTAAAAACAAGCAAATGTAATTTAAAAATGCAAAAATAGCTTCACAATACTAGAAAAAGGACGTATGTCCTATAAAATGAATTTGGACTTACGTGTATCTTCTACTAAGTTAATTTTTATTATAGCAGGAATGAATAAACTATTCTTCCAAAAAAGCAAATAACTCTCTATAAAAATCCTTTAAAAGTGCAAAATAATCTGTGCATTAGTAGAAAAGGGGAATGTGTCGTTTATTATAACATTGAACATTCATCAGTTTTCAAAAAAAAATATTTTTTTCTTTTCTTACGATGCAGAAATAAAAGCAAAAACAAATCAAACTATTCCTCACTACAGCAGAATTTTTTAGTTATAAACACCTACAATTTTTAAAAGTGATACAAAATATGCACTTTATTAGAAAAAGGGCATGCGTACTATGTTACATACCTTAGGCATCGGCCGTTTTTCTACTACGGCGCAAAACTAAAATCTGAATCGAATAAAAGAATTAGTATGCAATAATTTGTATATTATTATAAAAGGCTTATGCAACACGGTATAACACATTTGAATGGAAACAACTGTTCCTAAACATGAGCAAATGCCTCAATCTGAAAATAATAAAAATAAAAATTATACTTCTTTGTTCAACAATAATTATAATAAAAAATTGCAAAATATCTTGAAATTAGTAAATTTGGGTATATGTCCTATATTCTAGACAGTAGACATTCTTCCTAAGTTTCTAGTAAGGTAGAGAAATAAAAGTATTAACCATTAAAATTGTTCATCAAAACGAGCACATGACTCTTTGAAAACATATATTTTAAAAAGTACAAGATATTTGCACATTAGTAGAAAAAGGACTGATACTCATTATTACAATATTGGACATTTGTCCTTTTTCTACTTTTCCCATAAATAAAATCAGGAACCAATAAAACTGTTCCTCAAAACGAGCACATGACTATGTGTAAACATATATTTTAAAAGTACAAGATGTTAAAGAAAAAGGACAATGTCCTATATTATAACATTAGACAATCGCTCTTTTTTTTACTGGGCACATAAATAAAAGCAGGAACCAATAAAACTGTTCCTCAAAACGAGCATGCGCACCGCATCCCGATCGGGGACCGCGGGGAAATAGTTTGTGCGCAGGCGCCGACCCCACAACAAATTTGAGGAGTAGTATGCATGTGTTATCGAATAAACATCTAGTACATAACTCCCGAATTGTCACTTAGTTCGTGAGCGAACACCAGAGCAGAAGGAAGCTACAGATCCTAGGAGCCAGAGTCAAAAAGAAGAAACGTGGATGTCGAAATCCCCTCAAAACACCGGGGGACACGCGATGGAGTCAGGTAAGATGCTCTAGAACATCCCAGGGAAGCTCAAGAGGAATTTTGGAGTCGATAGTATCTTTGGAGCCAGTAGTCCGCATAGCATGGTGTTTCGCGAAAACATGTGCTTTTCAAAGTTTTGGAAAAGTTTGTCAAACTTTTTTGGTCTTTTGTTTTGGGACGAAATGAGTTGGGAGATGCTTAAAAGGACGAGTTTCATTAGTTTGCATGGTTTGTTTGTGGAATTTGATGCTAGTTTCATTTGTTTTGAAATTTTTTCTGGCGCTTTGTTGAACTCATAAGAAAACGTAAACAATGCTATTATTATGTGTTTAAATTGAAAACGAGCTTGCGAGTGATAATAAATAATTATGTGATGCACAATTTCTTATGTAAACATCCAAGTAATTTTTAATTTTTTTTGTTAATTCAATTTTAAAATGCTCTTTGTGTTTGTAAAATGTTCTAAAAAATTAAAAAAAATAATAATTTTAATGCACAATTCTGAAACAGTTCATTAAAAATAGTTTAAAAAGTTGGTTAAATCATATCAAAATACTGAATAAGCTACAAAGTTTAATATGAGTATAATGCGTTTAAAAACTAATTAATTTTAGCGTAATAATTGCCAATGTTGCTCCCATCTTTTGGAGCAAAATCTGCTCTAGGGCAGGTTAACCTTAGTATTTACA
Organism: Oedothorax gibbosus; assembly: GCA_019343175.1. NCBI lineage: Eukaryota > Metazoa > Arthropoda > Arachnida > Araneae > Linyphiidae > Oedothorax > Oedothorax gibbosus. The sequence goes on along the minus strand of CM033282.1, from coordinate 1,193,950 downwards.
AAAATGACTTGGACCATTTTCGTACTGAAATGTCCCATCTTTACTGTACTTTCTTATTGCTTGCAATTAAAGAGCATTAAAAAATGGTTCAAGTAATTTTTAAAGACGCAACGAATCATCGTTCAAAATTAGAAATGTTTTAAACAGTGTTCAGCAACTGATCATTAATGATTAGGCAATATTTCGCACGTGTGGTATTACATTGTATTTTATTTCACACCTATAATTTTACGCGTTTCTTTAAGTCTTTGTAATTACCCTGAATAATATAACTTGGCTCCTTGTTCTATAATCGGTGCAGTGTTGCTATAAAATTCTGTACATTGTTGAAGTAAAGTTACAAATGCTTATAAGCCATTAACAATTGTTTAAATGCCATTTCAAGCATTTTAGCTCTAATGATGCCTACTAGAGGTGAAATAATTAATTTTTTGTTCAAAATTTCTTTACATTTTTTAAACTAATTTTTAATTGTTTCAATCAGTCTGCAGTTTTGACGAGCAAAAACTTTTTTAGACTAAGCCAAGTTTAAATTTGATTACTATATGAGTAAAAGTGAATAAATAATAAATTCCTTAACTATACATATTGCCTAATTTTCTGTAATTCAGTAACTAATACAAAAAGCCCTATCTTATTATTTTTTATTTTTTCTAACAAATATTTTAACTTATAATCGAAACACATTTGAGAGACTTAAAGTAAAAACAAATTTCACTTTAGACAATTTTGTGAACCATTAACTTTGTTGCGTTGTAGAAAGAAAAACAATTATTCAAAGTTTTCTCATGCTTTAAATTCTTTAAAAAGTTAAAAACCCACACTTTGTAACAAATTTACTTTCAGACATTGTGTAACTTCTATCTATTTGCAATAATTGAAGCGAATAAATAATTAGTTGTTAAAATATTTACCTCACTAATGCGTTCAAATAAAATTATAAGACTTTCCGAGAATTAAGTTTGTGTAGAAGGCTTTCTTCTAGCTTGACAAAAGTGTAACTGATATTTTTTGTTGAGAATACGAATTTTGTGACATTACAATACCGTTTGGTTAGGTTAGGTTAGTTTGAATTATCGTCGCACTACAGCTACACGAGGGCTATTGGCGACGGGCGTCGTATTTTAGAACCACAGTCAAGTGACGAGCCGACACCTGAGTAGGCACCCAACGCAACCGTTAAGGGCGACATCGTACGCAGCGTTAGGACTTTGAAGGATATTTAACGTGCACTCCCGCCACACGGGGTATTATTCGTCGGACATTTTTTGGCTGCACGGGCCGTTTATAGGTCGGCAGTTATTTTGGCGATGCCCGGACCCGAACCTGGGACCTTTCGCATGCTAGGCGAGCGCCTAACCGACTGGGCTCCCCAGCCCCCAATACTGTTTGGCATTCTTTCGATATCATTATATACGCAAAGCGTTTGATAATTATTTCGTATTTTTCTGATATTACGATATCAAGACATGATTAAGTTCATATTTAGTGCGCTTTTTTTTAACAAAGAACCACATTGCCCAGGGATGTTCAACCACCGTATCTACCAAAATTGACTAGGATCCCTTGTTTAACCCATTAACAGAGACTTTGTAAACACCAATAACACCTTCATTTCTGTTAAAAACGTTAGCTTTAAGTTTTTTTTAAATTCATTTTTCGTGTAACTTAGTTTTTCTTGTCTAAATTGTTCAGGACTATGGTCTTTATTTATCTTATATTTTGTTTATTTCGATAAACTTGAGCAGAACGCTCATTTTCTAACCAACCACCGTTAATAGGTTAAACACTCAATAAATAAAACCTATAAGAAATCATAGTAAAAAAGTTAAGTTTTCAAGAACACAACTGGTCCATGTCCTTTTGTACAAACTGTGGTTTACCGGATCATGGCAGCACATGCCAAAATTACATAAAACTTCACGGGAAAACCCCTTTTTAGCTTCCGCACTACGTTTATAACGTAAAAAGTGGAAGGTATTATAATCGTTCAGTCCGTCAGCCCGTCCGTCACCCACTTTTATAGCCCTAACTACAAATGCTACAGAAAAGTGTGATATGTCAAAAAAATTCAGGGCATCGAAATTAGAAGGCATTAAAAATTTCATAAAAAAATTCGAATTCGAAGTACTTCAATTATTTAAAAAACTGCGAAATTTAATGCTCATTTAAAAAGCCATAAGAAGACTTTTTTATTATAATTAAATCACCATTGCCATTGGCAACAATTGCTCGAAAAACTTTATTTTTTATGTAATAAATTGAAACAAATATGTTTTTGCCACATGAATCTGTTTGAAATGACGTCAAATAATTTCACTACGAGATTATTTGTTTGTATGCTGATATGAAATGTTTTGGTTCTATTTAAAAGCGAGGAATATAACATATTTTTATTTTTTGAAATATAAATTATTTTAGCAAAATATAACAAAAAATTATTAAATTTTCGAAAGAAAATAAATGAAACTAGCCAAATTTAGCGTGTAAATGTTTAATATAGAATTAATATTGTTATTAGCTCGTTTTTTCCTCTTGAACACTAATGTTGTGTAGAAGCGGGCTGAGTGACAGATTCTGTTACAAACCTACTTGTTTTATATTATCTCGGGAGACAACAACCCAGGAACTTACCATTTTTTTTTTGTATTATCAATGCAGAAACTCACAAAGATACTTTGGAAAATAGATTGGTTAGAACTGTAACGAACGTTTAAAAATGAACAACTTCCTTGAAAAGTAGTAGTATTTAATACCTTAAGTGCTTATATAAAGAGGATCTTAGAAAATTCTATGTATACAGAAAGCTTTATAAATTTTAATCGTGTAATTGTAATTATTTAAGTGTAATTAGTATGAGTATTGCTTTAGGATTACGACCACGCATGGTAGGAATTAAAGCTTATATATTTTAGGATAGAGTATTGCAGTTTATTTTATGTGGTACAGTTTATGTAAATATGAAATAGATTTTAACACATTTTAGTATAAAAAATACATAAAACTTGAACAAAAAAAGATTAAGATGATTTGTTAACGAAACGTTTTATACAATTTATTTTTTACTTACCTTAAAAAAGTATTTGATTAAAGCATAGTAATTTAATTAAAAATATAAAAAATGAAATATCTAAAAATGTGCCCGAAATATTTATATAAACATCTTTCACAAGAAATGAAAGCCTTGAATTAAATTCTTAATTTTATTTTTTAACCGACTCATGAACTTTTTTTAAAAAAACTGAAGTTTCTAATTCAGCTTAATTGAAAGTATTCAAAATAAGGGGTGTCTATTTGAGCAGAGATCTTTCTTAAACCATTTAACTTCAAAATCATCATGTGTTTTTAAAAATTGGATCTTATTTCTTTAAATATAATAAATTACGATTAACAAATAAAAATTCCAACTCTTATTAAATCGCAAAAATTCTTTCATATAAATTGTTTTTAGAATACTGCTTAAAGAATTTATCCTTTTCTTTTAGATTTAAATTATCTTAATATTAAGGGTAGATAATTTACATCAAGTTCATACTTGCCAATAAGTGCAGTTAAACGGTGCAAAGCTATAGTATACGTTAAAGGTTTGATAGTAAATGTATTATCGTAAACTTCTATGTCATTAGACCTAACCTTACGGTAAATATTAATTTAATTTACGTGAAAGCCAGAAAACAACACGGACGTTGAAATTTAATGATTTCTCCTTCTTAGCTTTCTATGGTAAAGAGGACTTTGTAGTTTTAAAACAAAAATAAACTAATGATTTAACATCATATTTTGAAAGCTAAATATTTTACATTATTTTTAAAGTTTAACTATACATTTATACTTTGATTTTAACTATTTTAGGTGAAGAATGATGATGGTGGTACTTGAACGGACACGCAGTGGTGCAGTAGAAGTAGATAATTTATTACTTAGAACTACAAACACCAAACGTGAGGTGTGAAATAATTTAAACCAAGTGGCAATCGATAGATTGAAAAGAGTGACAACACCAAAAGACTTAAAGAATGCATGCATGATTGAAACATAAAGAATTTTCAAATAAATATTTCATCATACTTTCTTAAAACATTTTGGATAGTTTTGACCTTAATATTTTAAATCAAAAATAGAAATGACTTATGAATATTACTAACGATGTTAAGAAAAGTATTACGTCGAGTTTAACTCACAAAGGTCAAAAGTCTCATTAATATTTCTACTTAAAATTAATGGAATTAAATTTTATGAATGGAACAGGCTCAACTTTGAAAGTTAACTGTCCTTAAACAATTTAGACAATGTAATTATAATTCAATAATTAAAAAAGACGTCCTTTCATGCAAGCTCATGAACCAATACCTGAATAATGACAAAACAACCATTTCTAGTTCTCACATGCAAGCAGCACCAAATGATTTCAAAGCGCTCTTTTAACTAGTGAAAAAGAGTATTCTTTCACACTAATTGAACAATTAACCGCAATATGATATAGAAATTGACTTTCAAATCAGTACTATCCACACATTCACCGAACTGTGTTCTTAAAGAATAGTTGAACATTCCAAAGCAATTAAGTGTCTTCGAAGCAAAGATGAAAAATCCGAACAAAATGAAGTAGAAATCCAATACCAACCCAACCACTGCTCCCCAATGTCTTCCCTCTGCTTCGTCTGCGAACTTCCCATTCTAAGCCACCAGACCAACGGCGTCTGGCCGCCAGCTTCACCAAGCGAAGAAGCCCTCGAAGATGGTCTGACAATCCCTGTCCTCGATACCACCACCTCAGGCTCTACCTACCATGAAGACTGCCTCGTCTGCGATACTTGCGGCCTCAGGCTCGCAGGCTCCAACATCCAGCGGGCCAGAAGGTTCCACAACAAGATATACTGCTCGCTGCACTATGCCGACGTATCTGGACTCAGTAGTGGCGATGAGTTTATGCAAAAACTTCGCGACTACAAGCGACAGAGCTTGGGTTGCGCTGAAGCCAGAAGAAAGAGCTCTACTACTCTGCAGTTTCCAGTGCCAGTGCAGGCATGTCCTGGTAAAGAAGGTTGTGAAGGCTTTCCGCATACAATAAAAGAGATTCCTGGTTACTGGATTGAATGTAGTGGAGGCGACGCCACTGCCAATGACAACAATGTCAACTTCAACTATTCGAAGGAAGAACTCGAAAAGAAGTTTGAATTGATCTCCGTTGAGGAAGAGACGTATGAGAAGTATTTCTACGGTACTGAGCACTGGAACTACTTCACCAATGATGAAGCCTTAGGTCCAGTTATTCTCAGTATTAAACAAGAAAATGTCTACAACAGGGATCAATTTCGGTAAGAGATTTAACATATTCATGTATACATATAAATATTCATTTATATATTATTGAGTCATTGGGCTACACAAAAATATATGTGTCTTAAAAATAATAGGCATCAAATTTGTCCTAAAATACTCAATCTTCACTAATCTTTCTTAATAGCTATAATTGTTGAGTGTTTAAAAAATGGTTCCAAGTCATTTTTGTAGATACGGATGTTGATCTACAGGGTGATTATAATTAAAGTTACGATTTCAAAAATCGATAATTTTAAAACTACTCGTCAGAATGACCTGATATTTTAGCAGAACAATCGTGGGGCAATGGAATTTTGTTTGGCGAAAGAAAAAAAAATAGTTCCATAACATGCCGATAGATGGCGCTGTAAAGGGTAATGAACCCTTACAGCGCCATCTATCATGTGAATACCGATATCCTATAGAAAAACAACCAGAAAATGGCACTGCAATTTTCCCACTAGCTTATAGTCTAACTACAGGGTGTCCCAAAATGGACTACATGTTTTTAAAAATTAATAAAAAAGAAATGGATAGAGATAATAACACAACTCTTGCAGAAAACGAATGAGTCATGTCTGGAATTTGATATGGAACACTTTATTATGTTAGTTATGTTTATTACGTTATATTATGTTATTACACTTTATTATGTTCAATTTAACCGACAGATGGCGCGGTAATACCGTGCGTTGGCTGTATGAAAGAACTAGGCATGCGTATATACCGAAAAGAAGGACACGTGGTCAGAAATATTCAGTAGCTTTCAGTTCAGGGAAAGCAGCAATAGTTATTGCGTGGAATCGAACACATGGTATTGCAGCGCTATCTGCCGTTTAAATTGAACATAATAAAGTTTAATAACATATAATAACGTAATAAACATAACTAACATAATAAAGTGTTCCATATCAAATTCCAGACCTGACTCATTCGTTTTCTGCAAGAATTGTGTTAATATCTCTATCCATTTCTTTTTTATTAATTTTTAAAAACAGGTAGTCCATTTTGGGACACCCTGTATACTTTATATACTAGCTTATTAGTTGTTAGCTAGATTTCTGGTGGGAAAATTGCAGCGCCATCTTCTGGTAGTTTTTCTGTAGGATATCGGTGTTCACAGGATAGATGGCGCAAGGGTTAAATACCTAAACAGCGCTATCTATCGGCATATTTTGGAACTATTTTGATTTCTTCGCCAAACAAAATTCCATTGCCTCACGATTATATCCCAACTTAAACTATTAACAAAAGAATGATCCAAAGTTTAACTCACATGTTCGTTCAATTTTGATTGCTTCATAAACAATAAAAAATACACTAGTTAGTTTTTCGACACTTGCGAATTCACTGGGTACAAATGTATATGCAACGCATTAACGACCAAAACCAGGTAATTTTCCCAATGGTTGGTCTGTTTCATTGTATTTTTTTCCAGCTATCAACGCATATAAAAACTTTTTTTAAAAAATCGTTTTCGTTTACAAACTTTCCCCCTTTTAAATAAGCATGTTTAACTTCGTTTTAAGATATAACCTGTTAATTTTGAGTGGGTAAAGAGTGATTTCACTTTTTCGCTTCTGAGTTTCTACTCTTGATATTTCACTTCTTGAGAGTCACTTCGGGATAAACACTCAACCGTCAAATACTATATAGCCCATAGTACAAAGGTAATAAACATCCATAAAAAAAGCATTGCCAAGTATACGTTTCTACCTCCTTCAGGACCTACCGACTAATACAGTCATTATAGCTACAAAATCTGTTCTCACTGTACTGATGTACAACTATATCCAGAGCGTATTTTTGACTGCTCTGCAATATTGGTCAAGGTATTTTCTATTGAAGTTGATCCCAAGCATCAACTTCTCTACTCTTTGAAGTTCATTATTGATATTGTTTTCGATACTTTTGATCCTATCTGACTCCGTTGTACTAATATTTTGACAAGAAAACAACAACAAAAATTAAACAAATGGACCCAATATTTTACTCTAAAACATCAAAAACAAAACCGAACTTAATAACAACCTCAAATGTATTTTTTATTACTGAGCAATAACTTAAACAGATGGAAACATTTCTTCATTTACTTATTTAACTGAAGATAAAAATCTCACTTGACTTTTCTTGAAAAAGTATTTATGATTTAACTTGAAAAACATAGTTGCAAATTATAATAATCAATTATTTTATTACTTAAACTGTAATGTTTTTCTAACGAAGTTTTATATTAAAAATTGCAAATAAATGTTTGAAATAATTTACTATACTAGCTAACTAGCTTAAAAATTGCCTTGTTTTCTTTTGGAACTTAACATTATTTTAATCAAAAATATAGTCATTTTTTTACCAACCATATTTTCTACCTTCTATAATTGGGTTGTTAGATTTTGTTTTTGTTAAATAGGATTAAATTCAACGTTTTCTTTCAATTATGGATGGTTCACGATTAAAAGAAAAACTCAAACCATAACACTACTTTCAGATAACTATTTTGTTTCATAACGTGAATTAAAAAAGAAACATTTTATGTTTTTTGTTATAATTGAAAAATTCGAAAATAATACAAATTTATTTAGTTTAAAAAGCATTAAAAACTTATTCGATTCTTAAAAGATTTTTTTTAATTAAAACATGCTTGAATTCATAATATAAAGGTGTTACTAATGCATAACAGCAAACAAGGGTTTGTACATTTTCAAAACTGAATATTTTGAAGTAATGGGAAAAAATATGTCTTATAAACGTCAAAAAATGATCGTAAATGTTGCGGTCCAAAAAAAAGTCTATGGTGAAAAGACGAATTTAAATGAAATGCATGCAAAGTGCATCTTTGCTTAATCTAATGACGAAATTGAGAAGTTATTAAGACGAAGTCGGAAATTTCATATTATATGTAATCGAGCCAATATGAGTGTTAAATGCCTTTCTTTCCATAAACATTGATATTTTTTCTCAACTGCAGAAAGTCCTATAAAATTTCGACTTTTAGCTTATAAAAACTTTTGTCAAAATATGGAATTAAAACTTTTAATTTATGCAAATTGGGTTGCTGACATGTTTAAATAAATAATTAAACTATTTGAATAAGTCTTCTAAAAGTTTTAAATATCAGTTTTGACATCTATAACCCTTTCCGACCGAGCTATCACGATCGTGCGGGTATAAAAGAGAATGTTCAAGCTCTTCAAAAATATTGATACCGAAGCAGCTGACTTGTACCAGTCGTTATTTGTATTAAAAAATGACTTAGTTTTTAAGGAGTTGCTGGCATTGATGCTGTTTAAGTTTTTTTTTTTATAAAACTCTAAAATTTAGTCTCATAAACTTAAATCAGCGGCATCTGATAGCCGGTCTTAAATGGTTAATTAGCTTTACTTAGGTAGCCTTTTGATGAATAAAGGATTACGATTTAATTCCAAACCCCATTATCGTTAATTTTGATGGTCATCGTTAAGTTAGAGTGAAAACATCAATGGAATTCAGTCAAATTATAACGGGATCTTCGATTTTAAATCTGATAGGATAAGGATAACACCATTAATGGTTAGAGCACTGCAATCATGGGTTTGTCAATGTGGTCTGGAATTTATAATAACATTTCTATATCATTGTGGGCTTAAAACTTATGAAGTGAAAAATAAGTATGGTTAGTTTTTAAGTTAAAATAACTAGATATACGTAAACATTTCCAAAATATTTTAAAAATTTTCGAGTTAAAAGTTTTGAATACAATAAACTTTCCGATTTCTAACAATATAAAACTTTTCAATAAAAGTATATATGAGAACGTTAGAGTTATCTAACAAGTTTACGTTTTAGTAATATTATACGTAAAATATAATTTTTTGTAAGTTGCTATTTTATGAGAACAATTTACATTTAGCCAACTCATTTTTTTGAAAATGTGAGAAAAGTTCGATACATAAGTACATTTTCAAGTATTGTATATTTTATAATTACAATACATGTGTAATTAGCAACATATAAAATAAATGAAAGTCCAAGGCAGAAAGAAATTTATACTATAATACTTATGTTCTTAGGCGTCTTTTTCAGCAATCTTTGTTCTCAAGTCTCTGTTCTCTTAGAATATAAATACATTAATTTATAAGCATTTATTATTAATATCATAACAAACTCTGTTTTACACTAACATATTTTAGGCATATGTCTGCATGTAGTTAAAAACATGATAAAAAAAACATGTAATTATTTTAATAATTGTTCATTAGTGTATATTTTTTTCCAAACAGAATTTAAATATTTTGGAAAATTTATACTAATTGGCGGATAGATTTAACGAAAACTTGTGTTGTTTGAAGTTTTTTGTAGTAGGCATTTGATGTAAACTACTGTTTACTCTGGTTCCATGGACACAAATTGCAAGACATAACAAAACTCAAAACAAAAATGCAAAAGATATGAAACTTGAAATAGATTGAAAAGGTTGAAAGACGCCTTTTCTACATCAAAATTTCCCATTTTATAGAAAGTAAAGTACTTTATATGCAAGAAATGCAAGATTTTGCTGTATGCAAGCTTTAAAAAGTATGTAGAAAAATGAAAGTATGCACAAAAAAGTACCTCTTTGATGTATTGAATAAAAAAAATCCCTGAAACGAAGTTTTTCTTATAAAATGACTGTAGAAGCAGCTTAGGCTTTGACAGTGCGTGGGTTTTCTTCCAAAAAATAGTTATATCTTTTTAAAGTTTCATATCTGAAGTTACCTGAAGAATTGCAGTAAACTTTGTTTAAGGGTGAGTGTGATCGCGAGTCTCCAAACCAAAGTGCCTCCGTGTTAATCCAATGGAAAAAATATTTTCTAAGCTCCATTTCTCCGGCTGTATTGAATATTTTTACAAACGGTCTTTTGTATGATAAATGTAGCTGACATACAGGTCTCTATAATCCCACTTTTTGAAATTGGTTCGAATATTTTGTGCAAAATTATTTATTGAAAATTTAAAAAAAAATTCGAACCAATTTCCAAAAGTGGGATTATAGAGACCTGTAACACAGCTACATTTATCAATTAAAAACACCGTATGTAAAAATATTCAATACAGCCTGAGAAATAGAAATGTAGCTTAGAAAATATTTTTTTCATTGGATTAACACAGAGGCACTTTTGTTTGGAGACCCACGGTCGATCGGTCTCATTCGCCCTTAAATATCCAAAGCCTGTTTTTCTTTATTTTGAAGTGTGGACTTTTAAAATACGATAAAATATTTAATATCAATTAAATAATTAAATAAAATATCATGCGTTTTTATTTTGTTAGGAAAATTATTTAAGCTTCTTTAAACTGAGTTTGACGCTTTCATAAGTGAATTTTTTTCTTAGGTGGCCTGTGCAAGTGTGAACGATTAAATAAATAGTGAAATAATTGAGTTTTACCCATTTTTCCTAGAATAGCAGAAATATTCGAGATCATTCTTCTCAGCAACACATTTAAAAACAGTTACAATGAGTTTTTAATATAAGTTGAAAGTAATGTTATTTCTTTTTACTATTTTACTAATTAAATCCACATAAGTAAATACATTAAAATTTATATTTTTTAATCTTTATAGCATTAATGAAAGGCAAAATACTTTGATAAATTTGTGGAATTGTGCACTGAAAATGGCAAATCAAGTATTGAACTGTTTATAATGTTTAAATAGTTAAGCGTAAATAAATTCGACTGTAAAATGAAGATTAAGTTGATATTTTTGTTTGTTAAAATTGTGCAAAATATTCTATTTATATTTTCATCTTACATATTTAAATAAACTTTAAAAATACCCATATTTCAATACAGATCCCCAGTTTAAAATATCTCTTCAACAACTAAGACTCACACAAAAAGGCACCTGGAAAAAAAAAGCCTCGTAGCTTACGCGCTGTTCATTTATGTTATTTTCATGACTTTCGACAATGACTATTATTAATTTGTTATTAGTATATTACTTTCAATTATTTTATATAAAATACATGATAATGAAAGAATTTTGATGGGGTCCAAGTCCAAAAGCCAAAATGGAGATTTTGTGTTTTGCACGCATTTTGGAGGGTGCAGATTCTAAAAAAGTGGCTTTCAAATATTGGTCTGTCCGTCTGGAACCACTCTACAACTACGAATTGAAAATTCGGTACGCGAGTTCCTAGTACTCTTTGGATGTTATAGTAAGATTTTAGAGAAAATTGCGCATGCGCAAGGGTATAAATTCTCCGCCATAGATCTTTTTTGGTTTTAAATGTATTGAAATTACCTTATAACCCTTACCGACCGAGCTATCACGATCGTGCGGGTATAAAAGAGAATGTTCAAGCTCTTCAAAAATATTGTAACCGAAGCAACTGACTTGTACCAGTCGTTATTTGTATAAAAATGACTTTGTTTTTAAGGAGTTGCTGGCATTGATGCTGTTTTAAGGCATTTTTTCGATAAAACTCTAAAATTTAGTCTCATAAACTTAAATCAGCGCCATCTGATAGCCGGTCTTAAAGGGTTATGTTATATAATTACTTTTAAATATATTTATTGAGCGTTTATTGAAAGTCATGTAGTGTTACACAATCCTAGTTTTTTTTACCCAGTTTAAGGCACTATTCTTTCCCAATGCTGCTAAACAAACACGGTATACTGACTTAACTTGCAAGTTTAAAACTCCTAACTAAAGGTTTATTGTTCACTGTGATATATATAGAACAAAAAAATTGTACAAACTGAATTCTGTTCTTTATACCTAGAAATATTATAAACATTTCTTTTTATAAAGAACAGAATTCTAACTTAAATTAGGAGTTTTAAACTTGCAAGTTAAGTCAGTATAAAATTCTAGGTTTTTTATAACCACATTAATTTTGGTATTTTCTGTTAAGTAATACAATTCTTAAAACAATTTATCTTTTTACTGCGATTTTCAATTCAACATTATTTTTCAGGTGTTCGTTGTTAACATTTAATACCTTATCCCTAACCACGATCACATTTTTTGTGTAAGAAAACATTATTTATGACCTACACTCTTTTTATGGTTATTCCTCCAGTTACAAAACACTCTTCTTTCTCGCTTTAACACAAGAATAAATCTTGTTGATAGATATAATGTACTGCTTGAAGCTTTGTACTGAAGATAATTTTAAAGAATTTATCTTCTGTAAAATTGCAAAGGTAAACCGTGAACCCCAAAATAACTACATCGTTTTGAAAATTTAGCTTAGACCAATTTAAGAGATATTTTTGCACTCTCTACTGCTTACTGTTGCCATTTCGTAGCATACACTTTAATCAACTTTATGACTTTAAAACATTGTTGATTTTCGGTAAATTTATAAATTTGTCATTTATTTGAAGCTATATTTATGTGTTCGAAACAAAAATTTAACTATTTAAAGAAAAACATTATTTTATTTTGTATATAATTGAAAGAAAATAATGTCTCCAAATTTAAAGCATCGTCCTCAATGCTAATGCTATAGCTATGCCAAGATTTAAAAAAATGTAATAACTAAGTTCCAGCAAAAATAGATTTAAAAAATATTTTTGCCATAATATATCACAATCAAAAATTAAAGTATATTTTTTGGAGTAAAAATAAAAACAAATTAGTAAATTAGAGGGTTCACTTATTAACGGCCACTCGGCTGGATTTGTGCCTTGGATATTTCAAAAAGAAAAAAAAATCATAACTTTTTTATTTTGTTGATATTTCAGTCAACCTAAATTTCGAGAAATATATAATAATGCATATTGTCACCTAAAATAAATATATGCTGGTTTTTTTATTAGTGAAAACATAAAAATGCTTAAGGTAAAGCTTAAAATTCTTGTTAAGAATCTTTTTTTTTCTTAGATGTTAATATTTTGTTTCATATTACAAAACATGTTTTAAAAGTTTCACATTGAAACACATCTTTGAAATTATGTGGTTTTGATTAAACATTTTCTTATGCGTAAATTATTCTCTATTAAATGTGATATTTTAAATTGAACTGTTTTGAAGGGTCTCTCTGTTTTAAAGGGTCTTTTCCTAAAAAATCTTTAATTTTAACATATTCACTATAAAATTAATGTTTTATTACTTCAATCTGTATTTAAAAACAATATATGACAAGAAAAAAATATAAAAAATTTAATTTTTTAAGTTATTTAAAAAAATTACATTTTTTGAACATTTTTAAAATGCTAAGGCTTTTTTAAATACAAATATTTTAACCTAATTTTTTTCTCATGTACTTTAAACTGTTTTACATAAGAATTGGCATCCAAATTTGACTTATCTTCAGTAGTTGTTTTACAAAAAATATTTATCTAAAAAATCCCAAATTATTTTAGCATATTTGAAAAATTTCGACTTTAGTATTTTTTATAAAAAAAGTATTACTTTTCAAAACAATTTTAATGCCAATTCTTAATGTTAACATATTTGACAGACAGCCTACAAAATTCCTTAGACTTTTATTAATAATTAAAAAAAGCCTTAGCTTTTTGAAAAACTTGTCATCAAGGAAAAATGAACACCGAGAAAGAACAATTTTAAAGTTTTCATTCGTTTGCATTTTTATCCTACCTTTCCTCATAAAAACTGGAATAACTTATTTTAAAATATAGCTAAACTTTTAAAACTTTGTAGACTTATTTAGAAGATTTAAAACTTTAATGTTAGCATATAAAACAAATTCGCAATTTTTGCCATTTTTGAGGTACTTCCCCTTAAACAAGTAAAACAAAATTTAACAAAATCAATACATTCTCCTAGCTAACGAGTATTATATGAATGAGCTATCCAAAAAATTTAATAATTAAGGAAGTATTTACTTTAGAGTAATGGAATGTTCAAAATTTCGTTTATCAACTCTTAAAAAAGTTTATTAAAAATGCTTAATACTTTAAGTAAAAAAAAACGGTGACATTCTAGAAAAATAATGGTTTGTGTATGGATAATCTTTTTTTTTAGGAAAAAATCTTAATATTTTCCAGCGTATTTTTCTTGTATAAAAAGTATTAATTAAATTTATTTTAAGATAGTTTTAATATTTGGTTTTTTGTTGTTTTATAATTTTTTGGCTTCACAGAGCAAAATATTTTCTTTTCATCCTACGAATGCTTTTAATATACAGTTTTTAATTGTATCTCAACAGAAAAAGCCTCTATGGAAAATATTATTTTTATCAAACTTTGCCCTTTTTCTGCTTAGACACAGACAAATAAGTAATATGAATCCCACAAATATTACAATATCTTAAATACAAACATTAATAATATCATTAAAAATAACAAATTGTATTTTTAAGCGAACCAACTCTTTATCTTTCAGTTTTCAGTTCGTCGCATCATAAGTTAATTTTTCTTTCAGATGTTTTCTCTTTTAATAAATGAGTTTTAAATTATGAAACTCTGTTAATGAGTCTTTATACTGAGATAGAAAATAGTTAGATATCTTCAAATCAATCATTCAATCAGTTTTCATTCCCTTTTGGGTCATCAAATGAATGTCTATGATGAAATGCCAATGATCTGAAATTTAAAAAAAATCATGCTAGAAAAAAGACTTGAGAAAACAGTATTTTTACATTAGAGTTATTCATGAGTAAAACGCATTACCAGATTATGTTGTGTATTCAGGAGTAAAAGAATTCAAGAATTATCTTAATAGTTATCGGAGACTGGAAAAGATTATTAAACTTTTTGGCAAACCTTGCTGGGCCTCTAGCCTGTTATTGGTTGTCGTTTTTTTGTAATTGTATTTGTATCTGTAAAATAATAGAAATTATTAAAATTTTAGGTTTAAATGAAGTGTTAGAATGCGAAAATATGCTGCGATATAGTGATCTTCTTAATAAATGTGCAAACCAATAAAACTTTTAAATGAATGTGAAAATAAATTAAACTGAAAAATAACTTTAAACTAAGACAGAAATAAAAACATGATTTTAAAACTGTATTTAATCAAAATAAGAAAACTGTATTTAATCAAGATAAGAAAACTGTTAAATTTTTTTTTTTAAACTTAGCCTTAAACACAATTCGCCTGAACAAAATGAACAGTGCCATGATAAGCTTTTTTATTTCTAATATCTTGCATTTAAGGATAGTCAGTCCCATATACCTAATGAATTAGTTTTGAAATCACAACTTCTGTAAAAGTTTTTTTTTCAATGTAAGCATCTTTTCTCCAGATATGAAATTGCAATAACAACAACAAAAATTTTATGGAAAAACATCATCTAGTGGGTTAGTTATTATTTTATGAAGTTTAAACACAGAGTTTGGCCTCCAATCATTTCGTCTCTTAAAAGTTTAAATAATAATACCTAAACAACTAGTTGATATTTTCTCTTCAAAATTGCTCTATTTGACTATATTAATTAACATTTTTATACCTAGTGAAAAAAAAATCTACACAGCAACGCAATACTTTAACACATCTTAGAATTTCAAAATTAATGTATAAGTTTATGGTATTGTCCATCCTTGTTAAAAGGTTGGACTCAAAGTGCAGGGAAATTGTCCTTTGTTTCTAAATTCAGAAAACAGTCTATTAATCTTCTGGGCTTATCCCTTAGTCGATTGTCCTAGCAACAATTTGAAGCGAATGTTCTCTCCTAATCCTCTCCCTTAATTGTTTATTGCTAAGAGCTTTGCTGTAATTTCCTTTTGCATTAAGTGATTGTTCTACTTTATATTATTATTAACAGTAAAAATACACTGGTTAAAAATTATGAAATGGTTACCACATTAATGTTTATCAATGGATAAGATAAAAATATTTTACTTTAGGATAAGTTCTTGTAATTCGATATTTATGAGGATTTTTATCGGTGGTGGTTCATGCTTTGAATTTGGTTATTATACCAAAACTGTACTGTGCTTATTTACGTAAAATCCTTTTTGCAAAAAAATAGCTACTTTCCACAACTTAAACAACTTAAACTATATTTGTTTTCTTAAGATAAACACTACTTTTTCTCTCTCAATAAACAATCCCAATTTAAATAAATTTATTACGTTACTTAATATGCATATAACAGAAGAGTCCAATAATAATACACAACAACAATACACAAAAAAATTTTAAGAATACAAAAAATAAACATTACATTGATAAAATCCTGAAACAACTAACTTTAAAACACGAAAAGACTTAGAAAATATGTCTTGTTGAATGTGAATACAAAATATATATACATCATACTCTGTACATTTCGGTAAAAAAATTATTTATAGATTAAAAAATAAGGGTAAACTTTTATAACATTTAGTTGAAGTTTTCTTAAAACCTTTACGATATTTTTATGCAAAATACGAGATTATTAAATATTCTTTTTTAATCCATTAAAAGAAAATATACGAGGACAAAGTTTGTAATTGGGAAATATTTCTTGTGATGTTTAAATGTATTGATAAAATAAAAAAAGTCTAGTTGTAAAACCCAGATTCTTTAGAGTAAAAATAAGATATAGGGTCCATTCCGTTCATTGGTGACTTCATCCAATTAAATTTAAAATTATCAAAAGTCGCCAAGGAACGGGTGGGACCTTATATCTTAGTTATAGTATGGAGAATGTGATTCTGTAACAAGACCCTTTATACATTCATAATAACTTTCACATAAAATCTTGTCGTCTTCGCAAAATTTATTCGGTGTTCATTCCATAAATATGTGAAGCATCTATGATAATGTATAATTTTAACATAAATTTAGTTTTTCACTTTGTTACTGTCATCATCATTTTTTTAGAAAGAGTACCTCCAAGAAATGCAGATTAAAAAAGTGGCAACTACAAAAAAAATAATTAAACGTGGAATGATTTTTTTATTCTAATCCCATTATTTTCATAAAAACTTTTCATAAAAAAATATTCATCATATTGTTCTATACTTTCAAAATTATAGTTTCTACTATGAAAACACAAAAGGAGAAACAGCACTTTTTCATCCACAGTTCAAATTTATTTAATAAAATATATGAATTATTTTTCCTTGGGTGTTTCATCTTAGTTAATTTATTTTTTGTATAAATCTTATTCATTTTCAGAATTTGTTCCAATGAAATTAATTTCGATTCCTTTAAAAGTAGATCTTTCCATTTTAAGCATATTATTTTAACATCATTTAATTTGCACAATTTCTTGCCTCTTTTGAAAACTGTAATAAACTAAAATATTTTCAATTATCACTAAACACAAGTGAAACAATCGGGCAGAATAGAATTCTTTGTTATTCCCTTAAAATATGATCCCCAAACCACCCCGAATATCCAATTGTGCAGCATATAGTGTGACGTTTTAGTTAACCCAAATCTACTTTTCTTGAAGCATTTAATCTCATAAAATGCAAAGGAGCTTTGTAAGAGCACAAAAAGAATTGCGTACCTAAATCCCAATTGCATTTGCGCTAACCGGAGAAATTAACTTTCTTCGCTGCATACCACAATCTTAAGGGGATTAGACAAGCACGCTTTTTGGAGAACTTACCTAACAGTTTTTATTTTAAATTTCAGCACTTTGCGTGTTTGCTCCCGTGAAATTGAGTAAATTATTACATCCTTTTGTGATCTAAATCCCTTGAACTCAGGGAAAATAGTACTGTTTTGCTAAAGCTGTAACTCATAACTCTACGGTTTTGAGTAATTTGGTATGGGAGTAATAATTTTTCAAATTGGCTATAACACAGATCATTTTTAAATCTAACAAATGAAATTTCTATGGATTTTACCCTATAAATTGCTATGAATGAGTATACTGGTCAGAAACTTTTGAAACTGGACTTTCGCGGATTAATACTTTTTCTAGTAAAAAGCAATGAAGTAAGTGCTTCTTGAAGCAATACTGCCGTGGGCAGTTAAACTACATTATCTAGACTAATGAATTGGACCACTACTGTAAGCACTCAATAACTTTTACCTACAAGAAAATGTACTTCATAACTGATTATTTCAGGGAATAAATAGTTCAATTAAATGTTCTGGGGATTGCAGTTTACCTGCCAACGGCATAATAGTGAGAGGGAGTATGAGAAAAAGGCAAAAAACATATTGAATTGATTGCTTTCTAACCTGATTTACAGGACTGCTATCGCCGGCGCCGTCGTGAATCAATGTAGAGATAATTTTCAGGACCGTTTGGGCAGCATTAGTATTTGTTAGCTGTTTGAAACATTGCGTACACTGCATATAACTTCTTACCAACTGCGTAATACCGAACCGTGCAAAAGCAAATACGGATTCAAAAGAAACAATGTTATCTACACTCTTTGGCATTGTAATTTCATATATACGCCCCAATTCAATTGCTTATTTATTTCATTTATCTTTACCGAAAAACTCGTAACTACTGGTTCTATAACTGCCTAATTAAATAAAAAAATGTAGTTTTTATTTTGTCTTTTTCTTAAAACTTAGGTCACAAACTCTTTGTTTACAAGTTAACATTTTTAATTAACTAAAAAAATCTGCTCTGGGAAGATCAACTGTAGTGCCTATAAAAATAACTAGGACCATTTTTGTTCTGAAACCTATTCGTCACTAAACCTTATTATCGGTTGTAATCATTGAGTGTTTTCATTATTATCAGCGAGTGCTTTCATTGTAATTAGTGAGTGTTATATATGTAATCAGTAAATGTTTTATTGTAATCAGTGAGTGATTTCATTGTAATCATTAAGTGACGTTATTGTAATCAATGAGGGTTATGCATTTTTATAGATATTGCGTTTTACAGCCTAGATTAGAAGAATCAGTTACTTTTGACAAACATTTATGATACAACTATCACACACCAACACATTGACTATCTAATAATATTTACAACGCCTTTTGATGCTAAAAAAAGATTTTCGCAAGTAGCTAAATCATTTAATCCTTTTACAGGTACTTGAGTATAAAATGTGGCGACGTTATCATTTTTATTTCGCGATAAAATAAGAAAATATTCTAAATTTTAATGCTGTTATTAGCTGAAGTACCAAACGACGCTCATGCTTTTTGGAGGGTAACATTATAGTAATATTTTTCATTTTACATCATTATGTAAAATAATACAGATTAAATTTATAAAGTTTGATTAAATTTATCAATTATAATAAAAATAAAACGTTGTGTGTTAGTGTGTATGTTTGTGCATTGTAGAATCTTAAACGAGACATCGTCATAACTTGGTACAAATGTGTAAATTTTACTCAAACTACGATTTTTGAACTTTCAGTGTTCAAAATGTTCTACTTTTGGAGAAAATACGAATTATTTGAAAAAAAAACGACACCACTTTAATTAAAATCCTATACTTTCTTCTTTCGTGTTGCCATCAGCTTGAAGAAATTGATTTGAACACTGATACATGACATAGGATAGACTACGCATTGGTGAACCTAAAGCGTCTTTCTCATAGTCACGTAACTTGGGACCAAGTTGCATGTTTGTGACCATTTGGCGAGTATTTCACTACTTAAATCTATAGTAGATTCTACAGCTATATAGTACAGAATTTTATAAGAAAATGTACGCCAATGATACAAGAAAGCCAAACCTGACGTCATAATCCACTACAAGATGATTGTGAGGTTTGTTTTACCGGAAGTGAAGTATTGCTTACTTTAAAGTCAATTACCAACTGATTAAATCAATTAGCATGTATGAATGATAACCATTCACTGTTGAATGATACGATTCACCATCATTCTCTGTTTTTATACATTTATTTATTTAACATACATTTCAACGGCTGACTTTACACATTATTCTATAAAGTAACAATATTCTTCTCTGTCCCAATATCACAACCATTTCCTAAAACATTGCCTAATTCAATTTACAACAAGCTTCGATCGTAATTTAATCTATTTACCATCCCCAAACCTCGTCAGTCTAAATTTGGGAACGATAATATAATAAATGTGTACTTCGTTACAATTTGGACGACACGCGGACATAGATTCCGACATTTAC
This sequence comes from Oedothorax gibbosus, assembly GCA_019343175.1. Lineage (NCBI taxonomy): Eukaryota > Metazoa > Arthropoda > Arachnida > Araneae > Linyphiidae > Oedothorax > Oedothorax gibbosus. The sequence continues at coordinate 1,173,687 of CM033282.1, read as the reverse complement.
TTTGCAGAACACTAACTCTTGGATATGGGTCGATACTCAGGGTCAAACGACTATGTAAAATATTCTATATTAGAAAGTTAAAGGGGGATGTGCCTTTTGAGCCGCGGGTCTCCAAACCAAAGTGCCTAGTGTTAATCCAATGGGGAAAAATTATTTTCTAAGCCACACATTTCTCAAGCTTTATTGAATATTTTTACATACGGTTTTATTTAAATAATAACTGAAGATAATTACAGGTCTCTATAATCCCACTTTTTAAAATTACTTCAAATATGTTATGTTAAGTTATTTATTGAAAGTTTAAAAAAAATGGAACCAATTTCAAAAAGTGAGATTATCGGGACAAAAAAAACCGTTTGTAAAAATATACAGCCGGAGAAATGTGTCGTTAAATTTTTTTTTCTCCATTGGATTAACACTGAGGCACTTTGCTTTGGAGACCCCCGGTCCAGCGCGCCCATTCCCCCTTAGTGTTATATAACTCAATGCGATCTCAGTCCCCCTTAATAGTTAGTCTTATAGAGAGAATTGAGAGGAATGAGGCTAGTGTTGCGATTATCTGTAGTTTTTATATCATGTAAAATTGGCAAAATACATTTTGATTTGCTGCAATGGAAGACAATCAAATAAAATAAACAATTTAACTGTATAACATTAAATTATTCGTTTTATTTCATTGTTAATTTTACATAATTATATTATTAATTTCACTTCGTTATTCATTTAATTTTTGTACTCCTTGTGAGTTACAATTCGATTTAATTTTTTAACCCGTACTCTGGGAATTTCTGTAAATCAGAATTTTTTTTAGTTTGATTTCCATTTTATTGTCTTTAAACATGATGCATGATTTAAGGTAGAACAACCTTAACTGACTTAAACTTATCTACTTTTTAAACGGCAATGTAGAAGTTATATTTCTTTCCAGTAAAATGTCGTAGAGATTAGCTAAAAGATTAAGCCACAAATATAACGCAAATACTTTCTATTTTGCAGTTTCAGGACCTAGCCAATGCAAAATTAATACTATGAATAAATTATAAAGATAGTTACCAAACAAAGCTTTTAAGGTTATTCGTGAAAAATATATTTTTAGTTTTTGTATTTTATTTGAAGTATGATCATAGTTGAAATTTAGTGAATAACTTGAATATTTTACAAAATATTAAACAGATAAAAAGTATGAAAACTATATAAATCTGAGCAAAGATTTATTTAAAACGATAAAAGCAACAAAAAAGAAATAATAATTATTTTTAATTTTAGGCAATGAAAAATGCAACAATAAGTACAAACAACAAAAAAATATTTTAGCAAATAATAAAATATGTAAATAGATAAAATAAGTATAAAGCTACGTATTAATCTCAACAAAGAATTATTTAAAACGCTGAAAGTTCTAAACTAAATACTATAAAAAAAAAACTTTTATTTTAGAAGAATGAAAAAGGCTTTTAAGTTGTGTTTCACAAAATACTGTTCCTTGAAGATATTATTGCAGCTTTTATTGCTATTCGAAAGAGGCTTTGTCAATACCAGAAAACAGCATCGAGATACATGAGAAATATTAAATTACATATAGCTTCCCATTGTGTCCATATCTAACAATGAAAGCAGACATGATTTTGATTGGTATTGTATGGAAGCTCTTCAATTGCAAGATCTCTCAACAACAATTCTTTGAAATTGTTTGCAATTCTACAGGCGGCATTGGGTTTCAGTTGGTTGGTTGGTTATTGATCGCTTCAATATTAAGCCCAAACAAACGCTTGGCAAATTATTTTATATCAACTATGCTATGGTTTGACAAGCTAGTTGGAATGCAATATAAACTGAAGGTTTGTACAATGTACAGCGCTCTGTGCAAAAAAAAATTCCACTTGTGATTATTTCGGTCGTTATTCATCCTGGAGAATTGGACCTTTTTGTTTTTGTTGCTACAAAACATTCTAAATTGATTGCAAGACATAAAATTTGCATAAAGAGTCGTCTTTAAATAATACACACTAAGATCTATACTCGCTAATAGTCCATGAGAATCTCTAAGGTGATGCTAATACAATCCAACCAATAAATGCAAAAACACGTTTGCCAAGTGAAGCCGTTGCACGCTTGAATATCTTTGATTTCGACTTGAAGGCTTTCAGACGGTTTCATCAGTTTTTCTCACCAAGCATCTCAATGCAATCCTATCTCTACGATGGGGTAACTTTTATTTGCGCCATCCTGTACCAGTTATACGCATTGTAACAATTATGCTATGTTGTTAATTTTCCACGTGCCGTATGGTATATTCTACAATCTACATTAAGTATATTTAGCCCCTTAACCCTTTCAGTCCCAAAAATTTGCTACACCACAGAAAAATCTGATACTCACAAAATAAGCTAATTTTAGGTCTAAGATAAGAGTTCCATAAGAAAAAAAATTAATTTTAATTTTATAATTGATATTTGAAATGATGCCAAATGGTATCATTGGGACTTAAGTAGTGTAAAAGAAAGCATGGTTATACTCAATTGGAAGCATGAAACTTAATTTAAGTTTGGAAAGGAAAGCATGAAAGCAATTATTTAAGTTTTTATTACTTGAAAAATTTGAAAATATACAAAAAAGCTAAATTAAAAAATTAATTTATTTATGTAATTAAATATTATAAGAAGAAAATAAGGTGAGGTACAATTAATTATTGAAGATTAAAGTAACACAAACATCAATATTTTACATAAATCTAATGAAAGCCAAATATTCCGCTTTAGGGGCATAAAATAATTCTATTGGGAATTTATTAGTTAATTAAGAAATATTAAATTTAAGTTTATTTAAAAAACTTAAGTAATGTTTACGTTTTAAAGTGTAATTTTAAATTATATTTAAGGTAACTAATTTTAATTACAAATAACAAATTATTCAATTAGTACTACTATACTAATTAATAATATAAATAATTGACGAGGCGTCAAAACACTAACTATAGAGGGCGCCGTCCTCCCCCCAATAAAAAGTTGAAGTTACGGCCCTGTTGATAACCCGTTCATAATTGGCATATTTTGATATGCAGCATCGCCTTTACTTTTATTATTTACAATTTCGACACTTATATTCAGTTATACATCCGAGTTTTCAAGTTCAACATCAGGAAAATTACCATTCATTAGCATATACATTGCTTTATCCAGAGACAAAATTTCAGATTTCCACCCAGACATTGTTTATAATATGCATAAATTTAACGTAGGATAATTTTCTAAATTGAAAAAATAAATATCAAGAAAGCATGCACGAAGTTGTCAACCTACACGGTAAAGTCGCCAATAAGGGTTGAGTGACGCCATTTGGAATCATGACTTTTTAATAATGAAAAACAATAAATTGAAAAAAATATTTTAACAAAAAGAACCTCTATTTATATATTTTAAAGTATCTGAACATATTTTTCTAAAAAAATTAATAATTATTTCAACCAAAATAGTTAAAATAGTGTTTTAATTATGTCATATTTTTAAAAATGGAGTGAAACGCAAATTAGCTATTTTCTGATTAAAAACAATAATAGTTCTGACACCTATTGGGATTAATAAAAAATGTGTTCTAATAGAAAAAGTTTGAAGAATCGAATGATGTGTTTTTGGATATCATAAATGGCTATAGACAATCGAAAAAAATTAAAAATGATTGCAAAATTGATGCCATTTGGCAGGGTGGATTTTTTGTGAATTTGGAGTAACTCTTTGTTATCTTCTTGTTTCGACTCTCAAAAGGTGCTAAATCCGTCTGGATTAGATTTTATATGGGATATTGGACACTAAAAATTGAAATTTATTGCACAAATTTCCACTGCCCTATCTAGTATATTGACTAATTATTTAACACAAAACTGTGTTTTTTACTAACAAAATCCTAAATTATTTTTTATGTAACTTTTTGAATATTTTAAACACATAAAGTAATTCGTAGGCAGTATTAATCGGCATTTATTAAATGTTTTATACAGTTCACACATGTAGTCTTTTAAATTGCGTATTTTTTTAACTTATATTTATAGATTTTTTTTCCTTTGCCAGTCCTGATATTAAAATAGTTCATTAAAGAACAAATTTAGATCATAAATGTTAATTGTTTTAGACACATTTAGAGTCATTTATGAAGTATTGAGTGTTCATTGATTAAAATTTTCGAAAGTATTTTTGCAATTTATAATTCACCTTTGAAATTGCTTATTTTTGCGACTTAAAAATGAGTCGTTTTTTATTTGCAAGTTATAAAGGAAATTATTTTTTCAGATTTACCATAAATCGTTAATACTGTTTTTTTTAAAGAATCATGACTAGTACAATTCAATTCGAGAGTAAGCAGGAAACGTCGCGGATTATTTAAAGTAGAAGAAATGATCACGATACATTAACAAGCCACGAAAGTCTAGAAACACTAAACTATTCATTTATATGTACATTTTCAGTAGAATTGGCGGCTTCCCGAAGTTCTCATTAGTTCAGTAAATTTTAAATTAAATTTTTAAACGATATTCCTGGTAGTACTTAAACAAAATTCTTCATGGTGTTTATTAAAAAATCAATATGCTATTACAATATAGTATGTATGAAAGCCTGTACCACCTCCCAGAGTAACAAATTATTTTTCTAATCAATGAAGATCTGATGTACCTACAACTAACTTAAATCAAATAAATGACCTAGACATGCCAGGTCGTTTACAACACTTACTACAATGAAAAAATGGTTCCGTTCTATTAATATCGGAATTAGTTTATTTCAAAATTTACACTTAAATCCTGATAATGCCAAACTGTTGGTGGCAACACTTTTGCTCGAGCCTGCAGCAGCAAAAAGGGGCGTTACGAGATCGACCGAAGCAGATGACCTGTTGGCTTATCGAGAATGCCGACCCTTGACGTTCTGTTAAAACTTTATGAACTTAAATGATAGAACTATTTTAAAAACAAGATGTTTATATTTATTTAACTTTTGTAAACTTTACTTTAAAATGAAATAAGCTAAAGATTAAGCTTGATTGATATTTGTTTAAAGTTGCAATCAATAATATCCTAGAAGTGAATTCATCTTCAAACAGCAGTTGTTGTCTCTTCTATCTGCGTAAGTTATCTCGAACTTAACAACCTTCTATCATAGATTATGAGACTGATTGAGTGTAGAAGAATTATTTAAATTATAACTATTGAAGATAAATTAGGCAACGCTTAAAAATAAATCACTTGTATTATTGAAGATAAAATAATTTGAATTTACTAATCGCAAACATGTCTGTCTCTAAAGAAATATTTACCCAAGTTGAAAAACTAACAAATGAAAATTATTCAGTTTGGAAATTTAAATTAGAAATGATTTTGATCCGAGAAAAACTTAGTAGTGTTGTATTCGACGTAAAACCTGAAACACCTACTACAGACTGGTTAACTAAAGATCAATTAGCCAGAGCTTTAATTTGTTTTTACATATCGGATAATCAAATCGTACATGTATTGCATGAAACTACTGCAAAAGATACTTGGAATAAATTAAAAAGTATTCATCAGCGAGCAAACTTATCAAGCAAATTGTTTCTACTAAGGAAATTATATAGCTCACAGTATCATGAGACTCAAAAACATGCAGGAGCACATAAATTATGTTTTGGAACTTTCGGAAAAGTTATCTAATATTGGTGAATCCATAAAAGAATCGCATCTCGGTGCTATTCTACTTTGTTCTTTACCTGCAAGTTACGAAGTCTTAGTGACTAGTTTAGAATCTAAGACCGAAGAGGAATTAACCTTGTCTTACATAAAGTCTAAACTTATTGATGAATACGAGCGGCGCATTTCAAAACAAACAACTACGTCTAATCATAATCAAGCTTTAAAAGTGAACGATAAAACTAATCCAAGATTCCGAAAATTTTGTGTATATTGTAAAAAGTCTAATCACACAAAATCTGAATGCTGGTTATTGGCGAATAAAAATAAAGATGATCAGAAAAGTAAATTTCGCAATGATAAAACTTTTAAGCAAAAATCAAATGTCTGCAAAGCTGATTCGATAAAACAAACCCCTGAATCAAATAAAGTTTACCCGTTAAATGATCAAAAATTTGTGCTTCAAACTCAAACAGTGGATAAACTTGGAAAATTATGGATCATAGATTCAGGTGCAAGGTTGCCATACAACTGGAAACTTAGAGTTTTTTAGCGAGTTAAGAGAAACTGAAGCTAAAAGTATAACTATAGCAAACGGGTTAAAGTTACAAGTTGAAGGTATAGGTAACGGTGATTTATACGTTTTAAAGGAATACGGTGAATTTCAAACGATTGAATTAGAAAACGTTTTATATGTACCAGAGTTAACTGAAAGTTTAATTTCTAAACAGTTACAAGTAAAGGTTATGAGGTTATTTTCAAAGAAAATCGTTGTGTTATAACTAAAGATGCAGTGTTCGTAGCGTTTGCTGTTTCCGAGCTAGATCGTCTATACGAATTACAAACAACCGACTGTAAAAATGAATTGTATTTAAGTTTGAACAGTGCAAGCTCAAATGATAAAGTAAATTTTGAATGCAAAAATAAAAACTGCATTGTTAAGTGGCATAAAAGGTTAGGTCACAGAAGTTTTGATGCATTGAAACAGATGCAGCTAGAGCAGTTAACAGATGGAATAACTATAAATAACTGTAAACATGAATTAGATTGTACCGTATGTATTCAAGCAAAATTAACCCAAAGTCCGTACCCAAGTAGTACAAAACATAGAGCTACAGAAGTACTTTCTTTAGTTCATAGTGACTTATGCGGTCCAATCGAAATTGATACGATAGGTGGAAAGATATATTTTCTTATATTTGTAGATAATTATTCTCGTTATACGATGATTTATTTACTATCAAATAAAATGAAGTTGCTAGTACATTAAAAGATTTTGTGATATCTACCTCAAACAAGTTTAACAAAATGATTAAAACTTTAAGAACTGATAATGGAACAGAATACGTGAATCAAGAGGTCGTAAATTTTCTTAAAGATAACGGTATAAAGCATCAATTAACAGTTCCGTATTCAAGTCCACAAAATGGAGTCGCAGAACGAAAAAACAGAAGTTTAGTTGAAATGACTCGAGCTATGCTGTTTCAAGCAAATCTACCAAAAGAATTTTGGGGAGAAGCTGTGTCAACTGCAGCTTGCATACAAAATAGACTACCAACCAAAGCAACTAACAAAACTCCGTACGAACTGTGGAACAGCCGAAAACCAAATTTGAAGCATATACGCGTATTTGGATGTAAAGTATTCTATTACATAAACAAACAAAAAAGAAGGAAGCTCGATAGTAAAGCTAAAGGAGGAATTTTCGTAGGATACGACTTGCAAAGCAAGGGATATAGAATATTCACTGGTGAGAAAAGAATAACCATATCAAGAACAGTCAAGTTTTTAGAACAAGTTATAGAAGAACCCAAATTGGTGAGCACATAAATGCTTTATTTCTCAAATGAAAACGAAGAAAACGACGTCTTTGAAGAAATCCAAGAAGAGGTCAAGCCGTTTGAACCAAGAAGAAGTTCAAGATCGAATAAAGGTGTTCCGCCAGATAGACTAGGTTATAAAGTGAAAGAAAGTTCTGATCAACTAACAGAATATCCAACGGAAGAAATTTTCAAAAATCCTGACCCACAATCAACAGCAGAAATAAAAGAATTACCGATAGAAGAAAGAAAAAAGTGGTACGATGCAATGCAAGATGAAATTCAATCATTAAAAGAAAATAAAACTTGGAAGCTAGTTAATTTACCACCAGGAAGAAAAGCAATTTGAAGCAAGTGGATTTTTAGAACCAAGACTGACGAAAAAGGTCAAATTACGAAGTACAAAGCAAGACTCGTAGCTAAAGGTTACAACCAAAATTTAGAATATCCCGAAACATTCTCCTGTTGTGAAGAAAAAAAACCTTAAGAGCATTTATCGCAGCAGCAGCGTACGACAACATGAAAATCAACCATTTGGATATAAAAACTGCATTTTTATACGGAAAATTAACAGATGAAGTCTACATGATTCAACCAGAAGATTTTGAAGAAGGAAAGAAAGTATGCAAGCTTGAAAAATGCATTTATGGCTTAAAGCAAAGTTCAAGAATATTCCATTTAGATTTGGAAGAAAATTTATTGAAGATGGGATTCCAAAAGAGTAAAGCTGATAATTGCCTATTTACAAAGTGTGAAAATGGAAAAAGGATCAATGTCATATATGTCGATGATATCCTCGTGAGTTCAAGATCCAATCGAGAAATACAGAATTTTATAGCTGATATTAAAAGAAGTTACACAATAACAGACTTAGGAGAAGTAAAATACTATTTTGGTATAGAAATAAGAAAATTCAAAGGAAATTTATACTTATGCCAAAAGAAACAAATAGAAGAAGTGGTTAAAGACTTTAATCTAGAAGACTCAAAACCAACCTATACTCCAATGGAAATAAATTATTATAAATTAGAAGGAGAAGAAGATAAACTTGAAACCAATGAAAAATATAGAAGTGCTATAGGAAAATTACTGTACATTGCAAATGCAACAAGACCAGATATTTCGGCATCGATACATATTTTGAGTAGAAGATGTGAAAACCCTAGACAACGTGACTGGACAGCAGTAAAACGATGTATACGATATTTGAAGACCACAAAAGACATTGAACTGCAAATTACTTCAGAAAAATCTCCAGAATTAGTATTCTACAGTGACAGCGACTGGGCACAAGACCGTCAAACTAGAAAATCGACATCTGGAAATCTTATTTTTTTGGGAGAAAATCTTATATCCTGGAAGTCAAAGAAGCAGCAAAGTGTCTCTTTATCATCAACTGAAGCTGAGTTTATATCTATTGCACAAGGTACTCAAGAACTATTGTGGATTAAATCCCTAGTTGAAGACCTGGGATTAAAACAAACTCTACCAATAAAGACTTTTGAGGACAATCAATCAGTCATCAAAATTACGGAATGTGAGAAGTACAACGGCCGAATAAAACATCTGGACATCAAACTTCATCATCTCAGAGACTTGGTAAAGAAGAAAGAAATAGAAATTCATTACTGCCCGACCGAAAAGATGGTTGCTGACATCCTGACCAAACCATTAGCCAAGCCAAGATTTGAATACCTCAGAGAGAAGTTGGGGTTGTTGCTGAATCCTCGAGCATGCGAGGGTATGTTGGTGGCAACACTTTTGCTCGAGCCTGCAGCAGCAAAAAGGGGCGTTACGAGATCGACCGAAGCAGATGACCTGTTGGCTTATCGAGAATGCCGACCCTTGACGTTCTGTTAAAACTTTATGGAACTTAAATGATAGAACTATTTTAAAAACAAGATGTTTATATTTATTTAACTTTTGTAAACTTTACTTTAAAATGAAATAAGCTAAAGATTAAGCTTGATTGATATTTGTTTAAAGTTGCAATCAATAAAATCCTACAAGTGAATTAATCTTCAAACAGCAGTTGTTGTGTCTTCTATCTGCGTAAGTTATCTCGAACTTAACAACCTTCTATCACAAACAATTGCGTTAAAAATTCTCTTTATATTTTTCTTGGAGTTTTGCCTGAAAACAATGTGGTTATAATGTGCTTTTCTACTGTAAACGAATCTACCAGAAAACCATACTGATTCAACATGAGTGTAATGCTTGGGTAGTTGATTAAAACATTAGTGTGGTTAGAAAATGTCGTATATACACTGTTAAAAATTCCTTTAAATTTACGAGCAGGGACCGGCAGCAGAGATTCCAGCCATGCCCCGTTAAAAAACATTCATGCCAATAATTTCCTGCAGTCCGTAATTTTACGACGCAAAATAATACAGTATCAACTGTGAACAACCGCAACAGTATCAACTGTTGCGGTCCTTGAATGTAAGATTACGGTCTGTCTAATTACTGTTCAAGCGTAATTAAACGACCATGGACCGTAAATTGACAGGCATAATAACGGTATCAAGCGTATATAAACGATCCTTGAATGTAAGAATACGGTCTACCTGATTATGGTTCAACCGTAAATTGATAGTGTGTGATCTTATATTTTTAACCGTTTTATGACGGTCTTGGTAAATTAATTGGCAATGTGTTCGCAGAATAAAAAAAAATAGAAAGTCAAAGTAGCAATTTCAACAAACATTTAATTTTATCCATTGAAATTACACAAGTCAAACAATTTTCAATAATAGTATATTAACTTAAAAACATAGTAAATAAACACACAGGAAGAGTACAGGTGGGAAAACCCTTCATAGCATAGGAATCTGTCTGCACCAGGTCTCTTTGGTGGCAATAGCAAATCATCGCCTAACCTGGTGTAAGGAAACCTGTTTCTTACTTGGTTCTTCTCTCCCAGCAACCCAGATTCTTGTCGCCAATGTCCGCCAAGCAGACCAGATTACGGGAAGATTCCTAATCAATCAAGGTATTCTTCCCCTCGAATCTTCACATATTAAAGTATAAAATAACTTTAACTAAAAAAACATCTAAGTCTTACACTCGCAAGAGGTATAGCATGGAAATAAATTTCTAGAACGAAAACAAAATCCACACACATTTATAAAATATTATTTTAATCAGTTAAATAAATATTTGAACCATAAATGATCATAATGAGAAAATAAAAAATCTGGAGAATTATAATACTAAAATTCTTACTAACTGTACCTAAAGTACACCCTGTAAATGAGTGTTCACAAAGATAGAAACGTGTTTTGTTTTTCATTTATTAAAATTTTGATGTCTTTTTTTTTAAATTATAAACTCATGTGAATTCATCAGAATAGCCTCTTATTTATGGAAATTCAATGCTTTTGTATAAAACAACAAAATGTCAAATGGAATGACGAGAATGAGAATGGAATGAGAATTTAAAATAGTAAATCTAAACATCATCTAGATTTGTAAAATGACACAATAATATATAAAAAGCTTTACAAAATAATTTTTGTAGGAAAAGCAGAAATAAATAATAAGTAAATTGAGTTAGCACCAAGCTTCTCCAAATTTACACACCAAAACCACCATTACATAAAAGTCCATTATGATTTAAAATTATATAGTTTTCTAAATAAAAAGATCCCTTTGCGATAAACTGGACTTCTCTTGCTCTTATTTGGTGCTTTAGAACCTTTTTCATGGTTATTTCCACAGAAAGCCCTATGAATGAACAAATGAAAAATAAATATAAATATCCATTAAAAATCTCACAAGCAAACAAGTAGGTTTGTTACAGAATCTGTCACTTAAACCGCTTCCACACAATATTTGTGCTCAACAAAAAACGCACTATTTATACACCTCAAAAAGAAATTCGCCAAACAGGGCCTTGCGCTAATAATTCATTTCTAATTCAAACTTTTAAAAGCCAAAATTAACTATTTTCATCTTCTTTCGCAAATTAATAATTACGCATTATCGTTTGATAAATTTGCTTGAAATTCGAAGAATAATGATGCATTTTTTTCTAATAAATATCTTTTAGTCGCCACAATTTCCCATGTTCATTAACTTTCTTTCAAAAAAGAGAAGAATAAATACAAATTAGTAAAATTCATGCTTTAAAAATAAAAGCGAACATTTGCATATTTCTTTTATTCAAAGTTAGAATTCGCTATGCATCTTTCCTCATAGTGTGTTTATTACGTTATTATGTTATTACACTTTATTATGTTCAATTTAACCGACAGATGGCGCGGCAATCCCTTGTGTTGGCTGTATGAAAGAACTAGGCATGCGTATATACCGAAAAGAAGGACACGTGTTCAGAAATGTTCAGTAGCTTTCAGTTCAGGGAAAGCAGCAATAGATATTGCGTGGAATCCAACACATGGTATTGCAGTGCTATCTGTCGCTTAAATTGAACATATTAAAGTTTAATAACATACAGGGTGTCCAGAAAAGGACTCCCTGTTTTCAAAAATTAATAAAAAGAAATTGATAGAGATATTAACACAATTCTTGCAGAAAACGAATGAGTCATGTCTGGAATTTGATATGGAACACTTTATTATGTTAGTTATGTTTATTACGTTATTATACAGGGTGTCCAGAAAACGACTCCCTGTTTTCAGAAATTAATAAAAAAGAAATGGATAGAGATATTAACACAATTATTTCAGAAAACGAATGAGTCATGTCTGGAATTTGATATGGGATACTTTATTATGTTAGTTATGTTTATTACGTTATTATGTTATTACACTTTATTATGTTATTACACTTTATTATGTTCAATTTAACCGACAGATGGCGCGGCAATCCCTTGTGTTGGCTGTATGAAAGAACTAGGCATGCGTATATACCGAAAAGAAGGACACGTGTTTAGAAATGTTCAGTAGCTTTCAGTTCAGGGAAAGCAGCAATAGTTATTGCGTGGAATCAATCCAATACATGGTATTGCAGCGCTATCTGTCGGTTAAATTGAACATAATAAAGATTAATAACATATAATAACGTAATAAACATAACTAACATAATAAAGTGTTCCATATCAAATTCCAGACATGACTCATTCGTTTTCTGCAAGAATTGTGTTAATATCTCTATCCATTTCTTTTTTATTAATTTTTGAAAACAGGGAGTCCTTTTCTGGACACCCTGTATAATCTATTTTAAAAATGTGATAAAAGAGAATCTGTTGTAAATGATGAGATGATAAATTTATAAAAATTAATTAATTCAGTTAAACCTATCAAAAAATTTTGTAAGAGAAAAATATTTTATGTATTTATTGAAAAAGGGAAAATGTACAACATACTCAGTAATTCTTTTGAAAAACAACAAAAGAGTGCATAAGTAAAAAGTTCAAAAATCCTAAAACGTTATCACTAACATGACTGCCTTGCATTAGTTCAAACAATCACTTTGTATATTTACATTATAAACTATTATAAAAACTTACTTTACTTTATCCAACGCCCATTTTTGGCCCCTCGGCCATTTGACGCTGAGCCTCCCAAAAGCGACTGACGGCGTCATCAGTCGGATGTTGTGAATGTGCAGTGCAATGCAGTAGGTGGTCAGCATCCGTCCTAACATGGCCGCTGAGCGGAAAGTCTCATCAGCAGCCAGTCCAAGTCGATGGAGGTAAACCCCCAAGAAGTCACTAACTGTAACAGTAAAATCTGTATTGCCATATGTCTTACAAACGCGAACTTAAATGAACGCCAAGAACATTTTGATTATTGATTAATATTTCCACTTCCACACTTAAAGTTTAAAAACAAAACTAAGGCATAAATTATTTTGTGTAATACAGTCGAACCTCGTTAACGCGAACTCACTTAACACGAAATTTCGCTTAACATGAACTAAAAGCATTTCCCCAGACCAAAAAACTTTAATTCTTAAAAAATCTCTTAACGCGAAATCGCTTTGGACGAAATCCCGCTTAACCCGAACAAAATTTCAGAATTTGACTTTTTTCCCTTAGTTTCGAATCACAAATGAAACAAAACATTAAAAAGAAACGGCAACGAACATTCTTAAAATAAATTGTCTTCTATTTTTGTGAAAATCACGAGATCTTCCATGATTCGTCAATTTTAATCGGCATATGTCGGATGATCCAATACGACATGAATAGAGTAGGTGTTTCTCCACAGAGGTCAAAGGTAAAGAAAATATGAAATTAGAATTGGTTCTCTTTTAAACTTATTGATTTTCATTCAAAATGAATCGAAAGCAGCAGCTATTTCTTAATAAACAAAACATTTTAAATGATATTGAAGACAAATGTTTACAAAAAGAGGAAATTGTGTCTAAATATGGTGTTGCTAAAAAAACCATTTCAACGATTTTAAAAAACCGGGATAAAATTGAAGCGGCTTATGCAGTAAACCAATTTAAACCTGCAAGAAAAAGAATTTTCCTAATTTGTCTATAGTACTATACTACTGGCCCAGTGGCTTAGTGGTAGTGCTTCGGATTACCACGCCACAGGTCCTGGGATCGAGCCCCGGATTGGGCAAGTTTGACTCATCCTTTCATCCCTTGAGTCGATAAAGTGAGGACCAACCATGCTTGTTAACTAAACACTGGGTGTTCCGCGTAAGGTTGACTACCTAACCGGGACATATGCCTAGCACCCAAAGCCCTTGGTCACGTAAGCTGAAATGCGCACGGCAGGCCTTGGCCCACTAACGGGCTGTTGCGCCGAGGAGTTTAATTTAGTTATGTACTACTCAAATGAACTATATTAATTGAATTACTAATTGTATGCTTGTATTATTAGTGTATTACATTTTAAAATAAGAATTTTTGTAACCCTTTCCGACCGAGCTATCACGATCGTGCGGGTATAAAAGAGAATGTTCAAGCTCTTCAAAAATATTGATACCGAAGCAGCTGACTTGTACCAGTCGTTATTTGCAAAAAATATATAATTTTTTTTAAGGAGTTGCTGGCATTGTTGCTGTTTAAGGCATTTTTTCGATAAATCTCTAAAATTTAGTCTCATAAACTTAAATCAGCGCCTGGTAGCCGGTCTTAAAAGGTTATGTTGATTTTGTTAAACTATTCACTTGTTCAATGTGAAAAAAAATTCCTGACGGTTAACATGAAATTCGGTTAACACGAATTGTTTCGGTGGTCCCTTCGAGTTCGTGTTAACGGGGTTCGACTGTTATAAATATTATATATTTTCGGCCAATTCTTTAGATATTGCATGAAAGGAGGAAAATGCTTTCCACTGTACCTGCTAGTCCTGCTCACCTTCTCTGCTGTTTGGGCGTCTCAGGGAGACATCTTATTGATGAGCAGGAGCATATTTTTAATCTTCCGGGTCTCTTGGTGTAGGCTTTCCTTCGGCAGGGGACTAAGAAACCACAATAACAGTTCTAAATATATAAATTTGTTAAGAACAACTATTTTATGCTTGTTGAATTTTTTTTTAAATAGCTCCACTAATAAATACAACTGTTAATATAATGATATTAGGATGGCAATATGATGAATATTTATAATTAGCCGTAATTTAGAATAAATATGTTAAGGAAACCGCAAAATCAACTTTGACTTGCCGTTGCCAAGAATTGTGTTCATCTGTTGCTATTAAAAATAATCTAAATTAAAGTAAAATTTAATTTGTTTGTGCTTCCAAGTAATAAGGGTCATAAACCCGCTTTGCGTAAAAAATTGTTAAATTCTAACAGCAGTAGGTTCTTTGTTAGGTAATTAAAATATAGTTTTTTGGTAATTGAAAGACTGTCGTAGTTCATTTTACAATTAGACATTTTTTTTACTATATAATATGAAATAATTATTTTTACAAAATATTTCAATGGAAAACAAATAATTCAAGCATAAAAGTTACCTCACATATTGAAATCCGATAAATTTACCCAAATAAAATTTTATTATTGAAAAATGTAATTTTTTTTTGCCTTACAGACACATTCGCAAAAAAGAAATTGACCTTGAATTTGGTCAAAACAATACATTATTATTTATTATCGTCTGAATCTCCAGTTTTTTCATTGAATTGATAATTTTTTGCATTAAATTAATAGCCATTTATAATTTCTTATTTATATTTTAAAAATGAATTTTTACAATCCCTGAAATATTGCAAACATTATATATGCGATATATTTGTAAAAAAAAGTTACACAAAATCGCATTAAAACAAGTTGAAACGTATTCGAATATGTAAAAATTCTATAATGCTTTCGTTTTGGATAGTGTGATGTTAATTATTTTTTACTGCTTTAAATATACAAAACAAGAAGTGGCAATTTTTACATATTCGTTAAGATTTAAAAAGATAATACATTCAACTAAAGAAACAATAAAATTTTACTTACTTTTATTAGCATTCCTCGTCATTCGTCAATCGTCTTCCTTGCTTGTTTGGCTTTGGTTCTACCGGGTTAAAAAACGTTACGGTTGCAGTTTGAGTGTGACATTATTCTGAAAACCGAAAATGAAGGGGTTATCCCCTGCCGGATGTAAATTTACGGGGTGGTGCAGTAATTTTGCTAATAGATGGGCTAAAACTGTAAAAATACAGGGATCTCCTTCATTTTCTAACAGTTTAAGGGATATGGCCGTTTATTTAGTGGGTCAGACCGTATTCCATCGAATACGGCCCTTTTCCCGTAAAAATTGAAGGGCAAATGCCGATAAATTTACAGTGTTTTTTTACAATGTAGAGCATCGTTATCCAACCACACTAATGTTGTAATCAACTAAACAAGCAACTCATGTTGAACCAATGTGGTTTTCTGGTGGATTCGTTGACAGTAGAAAAGCACATTTATAACCACATGTTTTCGCGCAAAACTCCCAAAAAAAATATTAAGATGATTTTTAACGCAAATATATGAGCGAAAATAATGCTACCTTTTTTTAGTTTAGCATTGTTAAATAGTTCGGTATAAAAATAATTCGGTATAAAATAGTCAAATTTTCTTTTTTTTTTTCTGATGTGATTTCGCAATGTTGTTTCAATTTTATATATCAACCAGACAAAAGATATTAATATTGTGCAATGCATTGTATTTGCGTATTTAGTCTCTCAATAGGATTTTTTAAAAGTTAAGTAACAAATTTTTAAAGCTAAAAAATATCGCTTACGAACTAATGCGATTTGCCAATGTGGATTCCATATGATATTACGACCCCAAAACCACCACGTGGACTCAAAAGAACTATTTCAGGAGCATGCGCACTTTACACGCAGCTAGGGAAAATTTGTTTTGAAGTTCGAAGTACCAATAAACTTTAATATATATTGAATATATATATAATTATGATGTTGAACTATTTCTCGTTACTTGACAAGCAATTTCAATGTTATTTAAGTTAAACTTTTGGACTGAATTTCTTTTTGAAATTGAGACAACTTTGCAAAAGTGAGCACTTGTACGTTGAATCACTGTTGAAATAGCTCACATTTATATAACATTATGCATTGTGGTGTTCAACGTTGAAACCACATTTAAACAACGTAGTTCTTTTGCTTGGGTATATGTTTAGGTTCTCTTTGCAAGCAGAGGGGCGTTTTTAATAGAATTTTTTTAAGAAATAAGAAGATTATATGGCCTAGTTAAATTCTTTGGAAAAAAAATCGTGATATTGTATATATACGTTGAAAAATGTATTGTCTCGTTTGCCTACAAAATTTTAATTGTTGATATCTACAAATTCCAAAAAGTTTATTTAATTATAAGAATAAATGTTAAATAACAAAATATTGCGAATAGAACAAGGCCGAATTGCTATTTTTATTTAGGGCAAATTAGGGTAGTATTTTTTTAGAAGAGAGAGTACTATTATTTAAATTGAAATTTGTTCTTTAATAAATTATTTTAATATCAGTACTGGTAAAGAAAAAGAACTTTTATAAATATAAGTTTAAAAAAACACGAATTTTAAAAGGTTTATATGTGTGAACTGTTTAAAAACTTCACTGAATGCCAATTAATACTGCCTACGAATTACTTTATATGTGTATAAAATATTAAAAAAACTACATAAAGAAAATGATTTTATGAATAAAAAACAAAGTTGTTTTTGTTGTAAATTATTTGTCAAGATAATACATATGGTAGCGGAAATTTGTTTAATCGATTTCAATTTTTAGTGTCAAATATTCTGTACAAAATCTAATCAAGACGAATTTAGCACTTATTTAGAGAGTCAAAAAA